>JAJLZS010000006.1:617500-978786 GCA_030572335.1 Petasospora nakhonratchasimensis
AAACTACAAACAAACACTAGCTCGTGCACCCACACGCGAAGAAAGACCACGGATTTCACAATAGGATGTCCAATTTCTTCAGTTCTATAAGGTAAGTGTCTCTGCTGAGCCTTTACGGCTAGTGCCCGGTGTGTTGTGTGCCCAGCGTGCTGTTTAATCCCTGGCCTGTGCTAACAACAAAACAGAGGTTTTGGCAGAAGTTCGAAGAAGAACAAAAATAAGGACCAGGCATCGATTTACTCGGGAACCAACGGATCACACCTCTCGCTACGAAGATCCCACTCCCCCACAAAGAACCAGCCGTCGGGAGGCGCACAGAAGTTTGCCCAGCAACACCAACAGAAGCAACATCAACATGCCGCTCATAACAGCACAAGCGACGATCCACAGCAGGGCCTCCCACTGTTCCTCTGCGAACCATTTGTGCGTACAGCACTGGTCAAAGGGTCATTTAGAACAATCGTGCAGTTACCCAAGTACGTGGACCAGAACGAGTGGATTGCACAGAACATCTTTGAGATGTACAGCAATCTGAACCAGTTTTACGGCGTTGTTGCCGAGTACGTCAAGCCAGAGCTCTTCCCAACAATGAACGCAGGACCAAAGACAGACTACCTCTGGGTGGATCAGAATGGAAAAACAGTACAGCTCCCAGCAAACCAGTATATTGAGTTTGTACTCAGCTGGATTGGCCAAAAGATCAATGACCAGACGCTCTTCCCTACCAAATCGGGCGTCCCATTCCCTCCACATTTCATCAAGATCGTCAAAAACATTGCCCGACAGATGTTCAGGATCTTTGCGCACTTGTACTATAACCACTTTGATAAGATCCTCAACTTGTCGCTGGAGGCGCACTGGAACTCCTTCTTTGCACATTTCATTTCGTTCGTCAAAGAGTTTGAACTCATTGAGGACTCGGAGCTCGACCCATTACAGCCGTTGATTGAGAACTTCAAACAGCAGGGAAAGATTATCAGTTGAGCTGATATCATATAGATACCCACACTGGCTGTCTCTTGACAATCTACCTTTTTGCTCTTGCCTGCTCTATTAGAGTGTAGTATATGTATAAGTCTAAACATGCGAGATATATTGGAACACATAGGAAATGTCTTTGAACTCAGCTTCGTTCTTCAACAAGTGGTCATTAGTCGTCTTTAACCCATCGTGGTTAATGTGGTTCCACGTTGTGGCATCACCGTAGAGCATAGCATCTGCACGTCTCATCTGTTTACCGTCCTCCTCACGGCATCTCTTACAATGGAAGGTCTTGTGCGTGTCACATATCGTCGTCTTGTCGAACTCAAACAATTGTCTCAAGTTATCCGTAGAAAACAAACGCTCAACATCCTCCTTCTCATCAACCACAGACGACGACAATGCAAGTTTCATAGACTGCCTCTGGAAAATCTTCTCTTCAATCGACCCTGTGGTGATAAATCTGTAAATGAAACAGTCCTTCTTTTGGCCATCTCTCCAAACACGCGCAAGTGCTTGTTGGTCCGACGCTGGATTCCAATCAGGATCAATTAAGATCAATCTGTTAGCACCAATCAAATTGATACCACACCCACCTGCCTTGGAACTAAGTAAGAAAATAAACTCCGGCGACTCCGGGTCATTAAAACGATCCACAAGCTTCTGTCTCTTATTGATATTCATCGTACCGTCCAATCTCAAACTTCCATATTTGTTATTTCGGCACATCTTCTCAATTAAGTCTAACGTCTGTGTATAGTTTGAAATCAACACGATTTTATCATCAGATTCGTGTCGAATTTTGGCCAAAAATCTCTCCAAGATGGAGAACTTTCCAGAGTACCAAGTCTGCACTTCTCTATGTCTTCCACCGCCGGTGATAGAGTTCACATAATCATCTGGGATTAAGTGTCCTGAGCCTTCAAATTCTTCATCCAGGTTCAGCAAGTCCGGGTGGTTGCACAACTTCTTCAATAGACCAATGGCTTTCAAAGGCTGCGATCCCACACCACGAAGAAGCTTTTTGATATCAGGACTGGTGATGAAGTGATCATAGAGGTTGCGTTGCATCTCCGACAAGTTAACAAAAATGACGTGCTCGTATTTGCAAGGGAGGTATTTGGATAATATATCATTAGTTCTTCTGATAATGAATTTAGAAACGATCGTCGAAAGTTGTGTGAGTTTTGTTGTACCTTGCTCCACTTCCTTATCAGTAGCATCTGCATCACGACCTTTTAAGATTGGAATCTCAAAGTTCTTTCTGAACTCCATTCTTGTACCAAGGAGACCAGGGTTGGCGAAGTTTAACAAGGCAAAGTATTCAGACAAATCGTTCTGAATCGGGGTACCGGAGAGAATAACACGTCTTTTACAGTTCAATGAGTCCAATGCGGTGAAAGTCAAGGAATCACCATTTTTTAATCTGTGGCCCTCATCGGCCAACAAGAGACCTACTTCACATCCTTTCAAGTGATCAACATTTCTTCTTAACGTCTCGTAAGACACAATCAATACGGGTCTAACAACGTTACGACCTTTGGCCAAAGACCACTGCTGGAGAGCAGAAGTCAAGTCAGAAGATTTCGTTGACTTACCATCAAGTGCTAACGGTGTCACCGAGCCTTCACCCAACCATTTTACCAACTCGTTGGCCCAATTTCTCACCAATGACGAGGGGCAAACAACAATAGCCTTGTCGATGCTCTTTTTGCCTCTTGGCCCCTGTTTTAAAAGTGTCCACATTAACGTGATACACTGGAGAGTCTTACCTAAACCCATCTCATCCGCCATGATACACCCCTTAGCTCTTGGGTCCACCAAACCGGAGACACAGCGATAAAGGAACTTGACACCTTCCACCTGATGCGGTCTGAGGATCTTTGTCAATCTTGGGTCGATGACTACGGGCACATCTTCAAATTTCTTCTCGGCCTCGTTTGGGTCCTTTGAGATACCGAGGATCTCATTCAAAGTTTTGTGGATGTTACGTTTCTTCAGAGGCCTTGTCTCCAGCTCCTCCGCTGGCTTCTCCAGTGTTCTTCCCTCATCGCGTGCCTTGGCCTCTTCGATGGCACGGTCAAGCGCCTCCAAGTCATCGTCGCTGATGATCTTCTCGACAGATGGGTCGTATAGCACGATGGCCGTTTCGTCTGAAGGGTCGTGGAGCGGTCTAGGAACAAGAACAGGCTTTCTCTTTGTTCCCAACGGTGGGGGAGGGGTCATGTTTCTGCTGGCATGGCCGTTTGGCGACTTGTTTGCCAACGGGACCGTGAAGGATCTCCTTAGGGTCTCCTCTGCGTTATTCGGTACCGTAGAGCTTCTCTTGAGCGCGTTCTTCTTTCTGCTGATGACTTGGCCCTCAGAATCAACCACCTCGTTCTCCTTGTCGTCGCCATCGCCGTCCATCAGTGCGTACGACGCCGGCCCTTTGAGCCTGGCTGACCGCACGGCCTTGCCGGTGTTTGTGATGGCGCTGGAGCGTGTCTTGAAGGGGACCTTGAACGGCTTGGAGAGCGTGGAGGCAGGATCGGTGACAGCGCGTGGGCGCTTGTTTGCTGGAAGCCCAGCGCCCGTCCCAAGCTCCATATTCGGCCGGTTTGGAAGCTTTCTTGCCATGCTTTGATGATGATTGAAACGGCAGCTACCGGGGTAGTTGGGGAGGGAGGCGTCGCTTTGTTTATATACTTTTAGGCTCGTGTTCTTGTTTACTTTTCGTAACGCGTCGCGCAATACGCGCACACAAGCTGGCTCTACAATGCTGTGGGTAGTAATACAATAAACATGCTTGAGGTAAAACAGTTATATAAAGCTCCGGTCAATTGCACAGTCAATGTCGTCCTGGATATCCCTGCTTTTTTCCATCTCTAAAACGACGGCGTACTCTTCTTTTCGCACGGGACTCACGCTGAGACGGCCCCTCTTCACCAGCGACATCTCTGCCAGCTTCGGGTTGTTCCTGAGCTCATCCAGGCTGATTTTGGCCCTCAGACGTCTCTGGAACTTGACATCAACACACCACCAGCGTGGGCTGTCCCTCGGTGACTTGGCGTCGTAGTAGTGGCTCGTCTTGTCGAATTGCAGCTCGTCAGGGTGCGCCTCGTTGGCCACCTCCGCAACCCCTACCAGACCAGGAACCGGAGCATTGGAGTGGTAGAATAAACACACATCTCCTTTTCTCATGTTTAGCATGTTGTTCTTGGCCTCATGGTTTCTCACGCCGTCCCATGCTTCGTATTCAACTTCTTGCAACGCGCTCAAGGGGAACTTGACGTCTTTGCCAGAGCGTGGGTCAATTCGTGGGTAAGGCTCGGATTTGATGAGCCAATACCTCACGCTGTTATTTTCCAGATCCACAGGAAAATCGGCTGGTTTCTTCGGTGTTGGCTTAGGTGGTGTTAATGTCTTGTTGATTTTGTCCTCGAGGGCCTCAGCAGACACCTTGGTCGGCCTTTTTGCAGGTGTTTTCTTCTTCTGGACCTTTGGTGGCATTGTAGAGAGATCAGTTGACAAGATCAGCAACACAAAATCCAATTCACCACAAGTATCAAGGGAGCTCCTGTTAATACACCTGTTCAACAGCAGTAATGGAAACAGGAAGAGAGAAAGAAACCTGCACACATCTCGAGAGATCTATTTACAAGATGTCCGGGTGTTTCCTTGATAAACCGTTCCTCGCTCCCCAGAGAAGGCCAACTGCGCTGATAAGCTTTTAAGAAAAACATTTCTTCAAACCAAACCTTGGAAATAAGCTGAGATACCTGAGAGAACTTAAGAGAATTACATTATGGACGACTATTGCGACATTTTTCGTTCTCCAAACCGCACGAACTTTGTCGCAGCAGTGCTTATTGCCTTCGGTATTGTGGTCTCTTACGCCCCGCAGTATTACAATCTCATCACAACACGTACCTCAATCGGACTTTCGCCTACTTTCCTGCTGCTGGTATCCATTGCTGGGGTCTCTGCGGCATCCAATCTGGTGCTTCTATCGTACATATCGCTGCCTTGCTGTTCTGTATTGACTCGTTTCGAGTGTGTTAACTCCCAAGTGTCACTCATCCAAGTGGGGCTCCAAGCTCTCTCTACGCTCTCCATTCCTCTCCTATGCGTTGTTTGCACTAATACACCGGAAAATGTGGAGTACACAGATATTGTGAAAGCGTGGAGAAACATCACGTACTACATGCTTTTGATCGTGGTGCTGCTTGTGGCTGCTAAGATCACTTTCTCAGTGTATTACATTCTCCTCCTTGCGAAATTCCTTGGACTGCTATCTACAGTGATCACATTTATCCAATACATTCCACAGATAATGGAGACCTTCCGTCTCAAGACCTCCGGTGCCTTATCCATCATGATGATGTGTATACAGACGCCAGGCGGGTTTGTCTGGACTGCTACACTAATCCTCAAGCCAGACTCTCACTGGAGCAGTTGGCTACCATACCTCTCCGCTGCCACATTACAGGGACTTCTCCTGGTGATGTGTATATACTTTGACTATTGCTACGAGAAAAAGCAAGTTCAAACCCCATTGCTTTCAAATGAAGATGAACCAGCAAGATATTTGTGATAGTTCAAACTTATTCCCTAAATAGCTTATGAATTATGAATCTTACAATGCATATTTTTATATTTTTATATCAAATCAAAACAGAGGTGTTTATGTGATTCTGGACTATTAAAAATGGGCTTCTGTGTGTGTTATATATGCATACTCAGATCGGTTTCTCTTTACGTCTTGACTGAAGGTACTTTTGCAACCCCATAGTATTAGCATATCTCCAAAAGGCATTAGAGGTAACGTTGGGAATTTCAACACCAAGTTCTGAACACAGTTGTTCTGCCTTTTTCAACTTCAAAAGGAATTTCTGTGATAATTTTAAATGCATATGTTCTTTGCAGGTCTTCTCAACCAGAGCCAGCACCAACTCAATACATGCGCCAGCCTTCACCTTATCAGAGACCTTTACAAGATAGGAAATCTCTTTGTTGAATGTAGTTAGTAGTTGATAAACCTCTATTCCATTCTGTTCAAACATTTCTGGGCAGCCAACCACAACGTGAGAAAGAATCATAGCCTTGCACCTGTCATAGGAATTTTTCAGGAGGTATGGGGAAACATTGACTGCATTCTCTTGACTCTTGATGTATTTCTTGACCCAGTCATATACCAATGGAGATCCAACTTTGGTATAACCTTCAGGATATTCAAAAGTTTTTTGGAAATCCTCGCCAATGGATCCAGGCAAGATGTCATTAAGCCAGAATGCATGGTATGGCTGCCATGCTTCGTTGTAACATGGTCTCACAAGAGGAACTAAGCTGTCAACTGTATCAGTCACAGGAATATATGTTTGTTCATCAAGAAGCTTTCTATTTTTTAGCCAAAATCTCGTTCGAAGAGTATTGTCAACGACCCCTTTCGTCAGATCGTCATTTGCGACTAACTGCTCCTGTTCCCAAAACTTATCATATGCTGGAGAGAGAACTGTATTCATTACTGGCTTTTCATTAGGAATAGCTCTTAGGGTTCCATCAGGTAACTTCTCGACTAGCTCAGAAGATTCGGGATCTTTAACAATTGGGTTTCCATTAAGTGAGATGCTTAGCATGTGGGAGAAATTTGCATGTGTAACTTTGGTTTTAATCAACGATCGATCATTGTGTTTTTGACTCAGATTTTGTTTAATGGTGCTCAAAGTCTCCTCTGCTTCGTCAACCTTAAAATCACAGTCCTCAATGAACTGTTTCCAGTCTTGTTTGTTGATAAAAAGTTTCGAGGTGATAAGCTCCGACATGGCAGCAAGATGTACTGGATGTGACTTCTGTGTGATCTTGCCGTAAATCACTTTCAAAAGCTCAAAGGTTGCAACAACATCTGTTGAGCAGTAGTCCATGCTGGTTTGGAAATCGTCAATGACATCTTGTTTATTTGTGGAATGGAATACCTTTCTTGCATCCTTCTTTAGCGCCTTTCCAAGGTGTCTCTGGTAAAGGCCTGCGAGTGACCGCCGCCCGTAGATATATGGAGCCAAAGGTTTTTCTATTGTCTTAGGAGTCATACCAGGCAAAAAGAAGTCATCGGTGTGTCTCTCGAATGATACTTTAGTGGCATCTTTTTGTTCGATATATGAAGAGAATCCAGAGACGTACCAAGCCAAGAGGTCGATCCATTTGGTCTTGCAAATCTTATCATATGCGTACTGATCCAGCACAGAAACAAGGTCAAAACCAACATTAAAGCCAACTATAACCTTTTCCTTATTTTCAGGATTTATGACGATCATATCTTTGGGATTGGATGAACCGCATATGTAGTTTGAGCACCATCCATACCATGCCTTCTCACTTGCTGCAGTGGCGAGAGTCGGAGAGTCGGATATTTTAAAGAGCTTCTCAATGTCATAGCACAGGGTGTCCTCAAGTGGATAATCCACTTTCTGTGGTGGACTACCAGGCGTGTATCTAGTCCATCCGGGCTGTCTTAACCAGTGTTGGGGCCTTGCGGGTAGTTGATCCAGCGATGAGAACCTTGTCAAAAGGGCGTTGGATGGCTTCCAGGAGCGCGTCAGAGCTGCCGAAAAGAGCCTTGGAGCTTGTTTAGTTGCTGTTGTAGCAACTTTCGACATTCCGGAACACGCAATGGTTCCCTTTATAGTCTTTTTCAATTGTTTATTGAGACAGTCAACATGAATTTGGGTGATATTGAAGAGACGGAGACGCACCTGCCGTTATATACTTTTGTTTTTTTTCTTCCCCCTAATTTACATTCAGATGAAAATACCTTAAACGAACGATAGTCAACCCCTTAAGACAAGTGATTTGCCACCTTTCAGCTAGCAAAATATGTCACAAGCGAAGGCATTCTCGGCTCCTGGAAAAGCTCTAATTGCAGGTGGCTACCTGGTTTTGGACCGAGAGTTCAATTCGTACGCTGTGGCGCTTAGTTCCCGAATGCATGCTGTTGTCTCTGGCACACCTACATCCACACCTTCTATTACAATCAAATCACCACAATTCGCCGAAGGCGAGTGGTCGTATCGACTCAAGGGCGATTCTTATGAGGTTGTTGAGACCCAACAAAGAATTAACCCATTTGCAGCAGCGGCTGTTTCTGCAGCACTGGCATATACTGGAACGAGTCCAACTGATGAGATCACCATCACCATCTTCTCAGACTCTGGATACCACTCACAGGACAATTCACAGCTGAAGAAGGCCACAAAAGGGTCGAAGGCATTCCACTACCATACACAGAAGATTACGGATGTGGCCAAAACGGGGTTGGGATCTTCTGCCGGGCTTGTCACTGTGCTGACAACGGCACTGCTTTCCTACCTCATCCCAGATCTGGATATCCATTCAGAAAAGGGACTCCAGCTCGTTCACAATGTCGCACAGATAGCACACTGTCAGGCCCAAGGGAAAGTTGGTTCTGGATTTGATGTTGCTGCTGCTGTATTTGGTTCTATCGTCTACCGCCGTTTTGACCCATCACTGATTAACTTGCTGAAGCCAGTAGGTGAATGCTCAAAGGAGGAGTATCATAAGCAGCTATTTGGGTTGGCACACAAAGACTGGTCCATCAGAAACGATCGTGTTGCTCTTCCAAGAGGTGTTAAGCTGTTGATGGGTGATGTGAAAGGAGGCTCCAATACTCCAAAGCTTGTGGCTAAGGTGTTTGCCTGGAGACAGTCCGACCCCGAGAGTAAGCAGGTGTATGCTGCATTGGATGCTGCTAATATGAAGCTTGTGGATTGTTTGAGTGAGATGAACACATTGGCCTCTGAAGAGCCTCAGCTATACGACGCTGCGCTGTCATTCATAGTGAAAAACCCTTCTTCTTCTGTTCTCTTGTCCACCTCTCCAGAGCTCAAGGTCTTCCAGGACCTGATAAAGGCCGTGGAGATAATAAGAGCCAACTTCCGCATCATTACGGAGCGTTCTGGTGCAGAGATTGAGCCACCGCAGCAGACTGAGCTCCTCGATGAGTGCCAGAAGCTCAACGGTGTGATTGCTGGTGTTGTGCCGGGAGCAGGTGGCTACGACGCTGTTTCGCTTATAATTGCAGAGGATGCTACAGAATCCATCTTTGCTGAGACTGAGTCCAAGGCACAGTTTGAGAAGGTTAGTTGGATGGACCTCAGGGAGGAGGCGCTCGGTGTTCGCCAGGAGAGTGTTGAGGAGTACTCCGAGTTCATGTGAACTGCTGTGTCCACTTTCCGCTGAAAATTTTCTAGTGCTACTTTCTCAGCAGCCCACGCTATCCAATTGGCCCTGAGACCGCTTCTATCTATGTACAAGAAACCACAGGTTTCCAAGGAATCTAAAGTATCCATAGATTATACCACGAGTAGTAACCCCACAATTGGACGGCCGGGTAGCCCCGGGGTTCGAGAGCGCATTCGCGAAAGGAAACTAATTCTCACCGCCACCGAGCCCAAACTTCACGCTTCAAAGCCCTCTGGAAGTCTAACATCGACCCACCGGCCGGCAACAAACCAGCAACCACCGTAACAGCGCTCTTTTAGAAAGCCGTGAAGTTGGACGATTCCCATTGTATTTGCTCTTTGCGTTCGTTTTCAGCTTGAAGGAGACTAGCCGCCCGTCATGAACGCATTCAAGACGAGGTTGCCGCTCATCACCCGTGCTCTTCCCGTACAGTTGAGAGGAGCCGGTGCCAGATCCTTCCAGATTCCGCTACAATATGGCGTGCTGTTGCAGAAGACGACGATACAGTCACAGACGCGTCTTTTCCATGCGTCGAGACCCAACAAGAAGGACGACAGAGACCAGAAGAACAAGAAGAAGAAGGACGAGGACGAGGACGACAAGAACAAGAAGGACATGTCGCCGTCAGACTACTTCAAATCACCCGAGTTCATTCGCTCACTGTACATGACAGTGGGCTGTACGCTTGTATTCTATCTTATAATGCCGGGTGACAAGGGCTCCGCTGACGCGTTGACCTTCCAGGAGTTTCTCACCAAGTACCTTGAGAAGGGCCTAGTTCAGCGTCTCGTCGTCGTTAACAAGTACCTCGTTGAGGCTGAGCTCCGCCCTGGGGCCCCCATCCCTGGCCAGGGCGGCGTCATTGGCAACAGAGCCCCAGTAGTCGCATTCACCATTGGCTCCGTGGACGTGTTTGAAGAACAGCTTGACGCAGTCCAGGACAAGCTTAAGATCCCACCACAGGAGAGAATCCCAGTGGCGTACTCAGACCGTGCTTCTATGTTCTCCCTCATTGCTCCATTCCTGCCGACCTTCCTCTTACTCGGTGGTTTGTTCTACATCACCAAACGTATGCAAGGTGGCGGTGCAGGTGGTGTTGGAGGTGGCATGGGTAACATCTTCTCCGTTGGTAAGTCCAAGGCTAAATTGTTTAATCAGGAAACAGACATTAAGGTTAAGTTCAAGGACGTCGCTGGCTGCGACGAAGCAAAGGAAGAGATCATGGAGTTTGTCGAGTTTTTGAAAAACCCACAAAAGTACGAGAAACTAGGTGCTAAGATCCCTCGTGGTGCCATTTTGTCCGGTCCACCGGGTACAGGTAAGACCCTCCTCGCAAAGGCCACAGCCGGTGAAGCTGGTGTCCCATTCCTTTCAGTCTCAGGTTCCGAGTTTGTAGAGATGTTTGTCGGTGTCGGTGCTTCCCGTGTACGTGACTTGTTCAAGACCGCAAGAACAATGGCACCTGCCATTATCTTTGTTGATGAAATTGATGCCATTGGTAAGGAGAGAGGTAAAGGAGGTATGTCCGGTGGTAATGATGAACGTGAAGCCACATTGAACCAGTTGCTTGTGGAAATGGATGGCTTCGAGTCATCAGACCACATTGTCGTCTTGGCTGGTACGAACAGACCAGACGTGTTGGACCCTGCTTTGATGAGACCAGGCCGTTTCGACAGACATGTTTCCATTGATAGACCAGACATCGAAGGAAGAAAGGCCATCTACAAAGTTCACTTGCAGAAACTCAAATTGAAGATTAACTCTGATGGTGTTATTGTCGAGAAGAATGACCAGCTCAGTGGTCGTCTCGCTGCTTTGACACCAGGCTTCTCTGGAGCTGACATTGCCAATGCCTGTAACGAGGCTGCATTGATTGCTGCTAGACTTGGTGACGGATATGTTGAGCTCAAGCACTTTGAGCAGGCTATTGAGCGTGTTATTGCAGGCTTAGAGAAGAAGTCACGTGTTTTATCCCCTGATGAGAAGAAGGTTGTTGCTTACCACGAGGCTGGTCACGCAATCTGCGGCTGGTACTTGCGTTGGGCTGATCCACTCCTGAAGGTTTCTATTATTCCAAGAGGCCAAGGTGCATTGGGTTACGCACAGTATCTTCCTCCAGACCAGTACTTGCTCTCCACTGACCAGTTTATGGACCGTATGACGATGGCCCTTGGTGGCCGTGTCTCCGAGGAGCTGCACTTTGACTCTGTAACTTCTGGTGCGCATGACGATTTCAAGAAGGTGACTTCTATTGCAGAGTCGATGGTCACCAAGCTCGGCATGTCTCCAAAGATTGGATACATCTCGTTTGATGGTGACAGTGCCGGAGGGTTCCAAGTTCAGAAGCCATTCAGTGAGCGCACTGCAAGAACTATTGACACTGAGGTGAAGCGTATCATCGAGGAATGTTACGAGCGTTGTAGTACTCTTCTGAAAGAGAAAGAGGATGCTGTGGAGAAGGTTGCACAGCTGCTGCTGAAGAAGGAGGTGTTGACCAGAGACGACATGATTGAGTTGTTGGGACCAAGAGAGTGGAGGGAGAATGAGGACTTTGAAAAGTACTTGGGTGGTGGTAAGAGTGCACCACCACCTCCACCTACAGAGGCCCCAGCTGCATAAATCGCACACAAACACAAACACAAACTCACACACGTATGTTAGCATGTATATATTATAATGACCTCTTCTTTTGAATACGTGAAATGTAATCATAAGCAACATATATTAATTACTAATATTTTTATTTTCCGATAATTAAAAGGTCTCCTCCATGTTGATTTCTGGCTGGGACTCTTCGATCTCCATCGTCTCATCGGGCACCTGGAACCCTTCCTCGGTGGAGTACAGCACCTCCTGGATTTTGATGAGGATGTCCTTCAGGGTGGGTGGTTCTTCCGTGGTTTCCTTGAGCATTTCGCTTGTTGTCTCCGTGAGGATTTCGATCTCTCTAAGTTTATTGAAGTAGAAATTACGCTCCGTCTCCAACGCCTCCAGCCCAGCACGGTACTCGTCCAACTCGGCGTCTGCCTGAGTGAGTGACTCCTGTGCTGTTAGGAGCTGCTGCTCCAGCTCCTTGTTCAGCGTATTGTTCACGGACGACACACGTGAAGATGCTCTCGAGGCCGGCATGGACGTTGCGCCTGGCACCCTTGTGCGTGGGAGAGTGTTTGTGCTTGATGATGATGCTGATGGTGTGCGGCGTGTGGACGCTGCCGAGATCCCTGTCGCCGACGAGACCCTCGACGACCTCTGTGACGGAGCAGACACAGCGGCTCCGCCTACTGGTGGCACCCACTTTCTTCTGGCGTTCGGGTCGTACTCTGACTCGTCCTTGTTCTCCTTCCAGAACTTCCTGATCCACTGGAAGAACTCCAAGTTGTCCTGGAACTTGCACTTCACCAGCCTCTCGACCGGTATCGTCTTGTTAACCTTGTGCTTAATGAAACACGCCTGCAGCACCTTGTAGTTGTTGAGGAACTCGTACTCCTTGCTCGAGTCGAACTTGACCTTGTGCATCGACACGTCGAGGAAGATCGAGTCCATCAGCTGGCAGTACGCCGCCCCGCTCCCGAGCTGCTCTACCTTCGTGTAGTTGAGGTCCAGCGTGACATTGAGCCAGTTCAAGAGCTCCATACGAGACTCTGTCATTGTGTGAGTGCTTCTTTATACTCCTTTTTGGCCAGCCCCCTTACATCAACAAAGAAAAACCAGCAGGTGAAACATTTCGTGTTTACGCGTTTCCTATGGCCGCGAATAGTAAACAAACACGGCCGGGTAACCCGGGCCCGGGCTGTTGTCATATAGTCCTAGATGGCTCCCCTTCGGAGAGGCCCTTCTGTGGGTCTAAAAGAGCTCTAAAAGGGCCGTGAAAGGGCCAATTGGCTTGCTGGGAGTGTGACGTCCCCCTGATGGCAGCTTTAAGGTGCTTTTCCGTGGCCAATGGGCCGTCAGCCTAACAGCTCCAGTGTGGAGGGCCGGTGATCCGCCCGTATCGGGGCATCTCCGAGCCCGCACTGATAAGCCTGAGTCCATCTCCACCTCATATATATATGGAAGCCTCTTTCCCTGGAGGGCCTGTGTTGTTGGTATCTCCTCAAGACACACACAGTTATTAGTTGAGCCAGAGTCATAATGACCAAGCTAAAGGTGCTGTTTGCAACAGTGCCATCGCGTCGTGAGATCCCTGATGAGGTGCCAGAGTTTGCAGAGTTTGCCGATGTCTTTGACGTTATTGTCCATCCTCTCCACGACTTTGAACAGTTCAAGGGTGCTCTGGAGACCGAGCTTAACGACATCTCTGCCATTTATATCACCAAGGCCTTTTTCCATGTCCCGTTCAACCAGTTCATCGACTACCTCCCGCCAACAGTGAAGGTTGTGGCTTTGCCACACGTTGGCTCTGACCGGTACGATGTCGAGAAGATCAAGGCCAAGGGAATCAAGATGTGCAATATTGGGGATGCTCCCTCCAGCGATGTTGCTGATATTGCACTGTCGCTGGCCCTTGATGCTTTCAGATTCACAACCTTCTGGGATAAGTCCCTGAGGGAAAGCGGTGGTAACATCGCAAAGACTCGGACGCTGATGGGTGGTACTGGGGTTGATCCCAAGACGCTAAAGCCACTGCCTTCAGCCGACGAGCACAAGTTCTGGACAAAGCATGCTAGGGTAGGTGGCAAGTACATGGATTCTCCAAAGGGAAAGACTGCAGCCCTGGTTGGCTTTGGCTCAATTGGTAAGGAGATTGCAATCAGGCTGTGGGCCATTGGCATGAAGATCATTTACACCAAGAGAACGCCGCTGAGCAAAGAGGAGCTGGCCAAGCTGCCTTTCCAACCAGTATATTATAAGTCTGTAAACGACATGCTTCCTGTGACTGATCTTTTGGCACTGGCAGTACCACATACTCCCGAGACTGTCCATTTGATTAACAAGGAGTCCATTAAACTGTGTAAGCGTGGAATACGTATCATCAACATTGGCAGGGGATCAGCGATTGATGAGGACGTTTTATTCAAAGCTCTTGACGATGGTACCGTAAACTCTGTTGGGCTCGATGTGTTCCAGCACGAGCCACATATTGATGAGCGATACTTGAACAGATTTGACGTTGCAATCACACCACATCTCGGTCCATTCACGAGGGATAACTACAGTTATGTCGCAGTGAGAACGATGGAGAACATCAAGGACATTTTGCTTAATGGTGGTGATGGTGTGTGTCCTATTTAAAACAATTTTCATTCATTCGTGAAGTGTACTGTAGAATTGTTGTATAGTAAGTCTCTCCTCTGGGGACTTTTGGAGCAAAGCCTTCAGCAGGGCACTCATATCGTGTGGAAGGTCCTCCAGCTGTCCATTGAGTAGCACTTTCCGTTGCAAGTCCGGTTCGTCGTTTGCAATTGAGGTGTAGCAAATCACAACGTCCTCGTGGCACCTGAAGGGCATCACACCAAACAGTAGCGAGTATATTGTCACACCAAGAGCCCACATATCCACAGGTCTCCCTTGGACGCTATTGCTTTGTGGGTCGCACAGCTCTGGCGATGAGAAGGCCGGTGTTGTGCTTGGGAAGCGGGCAAGTTCTCCTGTGGGTGTGGTAAGCATTGCACTGCCAAAATCACACAGCTTGATGTTGTTGTCTTTCAGCAATATATTTGCTGGTTTAATGTCCAAGTGCACTATTGCGTGGGTGTGTAGTGCTAGCAGTGTGTGAGCTAAAGTGTTGATCCAACGGCGAACGTGGTCCAAGGGGTACTGTTTCATGGCCAGGGCGTCGCCTCCATCTGCCATTGCTAGCACCACTGCAGTATCTGTTTCATGGAGGTGTAATCCTTCAACGATTCCCTCGCTGTTGACGGCCTGGAGCATCTCCATTTCCCGTGTAACTAACTGCAGTGGTGTCATTCCAACCTTTGCGGCCTGGCGACGCAGTGCTCTTTTGAAGTACTTTTTTGACACAATTGGGTGTTCTCCGCCATTGTGGATACGTTCTACCAAGCATCGTTCACTAGAGTGGAGTATTTCTCTGTGTATACTCATTGGCCTCTTACTCTCTACTTTCGCCTCTGTCTGAGCTGGTTTATGGGTGAAGTTAAAGCATCGCGACCATAGGAAGGCCCATTGCCCATACACATTATCCCCCAGGCATATAATTACACTGCCATGTTTTAAGATAAGAGCTGCTTCTAGGTCTAGTGTGAAGTGCTAAGCTACATTCCAGGTCAAATCATAATCATCACATTCACAGCTTAGCTGGTGAAGAACAACAGTAGTATGCACACGCTAATGAGCGATGCGAGAATGACGGCATCCCTCTTTCTTCTTGTATTGATCTTCTGAATGACTGTATTGATGCCTGGTACGCTGGAGAGGGCATTCGTCATACGCACACCAGCGTCCCTAAGGGTTCCACGCTGCGAAAGCAAGTTCTCCCTGGTCTCAAAGGCCCTCGTGAGCAGCTCGTCGGCAATGGAATTAAGCCCGTTGGCCCGCTGCTGCTCGTCGTGAGCATAGTCCATCTCGTCCTGCTGGAAGCGGCGCTGATGGTCCTCAATATCCTCCTTGACGTTGAAGAGGAGGTTCAGCTTGTTCCTCTCCTGGATGATTCCAGATTTGATCTGCCCAAACTGTCGCCAGTTCTCCTGGAGCACCTCCCTGTGGCGACTGAGTTGCTGGAGCTTGACGGTGCTGGTCGTCTTATCGGCGTCGCACGTTCTCGTCAAGCTATCAAGCAGCTCGTTTCTCTTGTGAAGCTGTGTCTCGATCTGCTTCTCCACCTTCACCTCGTCTGCAGTTGCGGAGCTCGACGTTGCCATCGCAAACGACGAGTACCGTGAGAGCAGTGTGCTTGTCTGGTTCTCCAGCGAGACCGCCTGCGATCTGATGGAGCCGAACGTAGACATATTTTTTGAAGTGAGAACCTGTGTGCAAGAGGTGAGCCTGGTCTAAATACACAAAAACCTATGTTTGTGTGCCGTTTTTTAAACCAGATTAGAGAACCTCATTGTTTTTCCCCCTTTTAACATACCCTCGAAAGGGGTGCTATTTTTCAAGTGTTGATGCTAGGCAGGTGTGCTGAGAAATACGCACCCCGCGAGGCAGTGGGGGCGGGGGAGAAGAGGTAATGGCCCTTATACACAAGGCGACGGTGGAAAAAGGGATGCTCTTGCAGTTAAAAGGCGTCCAGTGGGATAGTAACGAGCGGGTGGAGGTAAATGGAGGCCCAATTGATGAGGTAGGAGCTCTGTGGCGAGTTCTGGAGCAGCTCGTGCGTATCGCAGGGGTGAACAAACCACCAATTTGCAGATGAGAGCTGGACAAGAGTGGTTGTGTGTGTGGATGGAACGAGGTGTGATGAGAACGAGAGGGACCACGACTCGACTGTAGAGCTCGCCAGCGTATAGTTTCTAAAGTATAGCACTGGTTCTGTGTAGTTTACGTGCCATTTGACGAGAACCTCGCGTCGCAATTGTGGTTCGGTGATGAGGAAGCACAGGTGTATCGAGTCATCATGGCGATGAAGGCGGACGTTCTGGACACCTGGGCACTTACACACGGCATCACTAAGTGTGTGGACCTGTGTGTCAAACAATGACTGCGTTATCGTCATTGTGTGTAGCGTGCCGGGCGCTTGGACCAGAAGTTTGTGCCAGGGCCCCTGCTGTTATCGCAATCTTTTTTTTCCTACGCTCAAATACAATAAATACATGTTATAAAAGATATAATGAGCTCACGAGCTCTTAACACACTGAAAAAGAAAACTGGGGTCAAGAGGAGGCTACTTGTATGTGCCAACGCTCTTCTCTAAACACGGTCCCATTCTTTTAAAATGGTAAACTATGAGTATAATGGGACTTTTTAAAAGCACTTCCAAATGACCATGCTGAATATGAAAAAAGGAGAAGAGATCAGGCCCTCACTGCATGGCCAACGACTTCTTGATCTCTGCAATGGCACGGCCTGGGTTCAAGCCCTTTGGACACGTTCTGGTACAGTTCATGATGGTGTGGCATCTGTACATGGACATTGAGTTCTCGAGCATTTCTCTTCTGAGCGGGCCAGCCTGGTCACGCGAGTCAATGAGCCATCTAAATGCCTGCATGAGGACAGCTGGGCCCAAGTACTCCTGCTGGTTCCACCAGTAGGATGGGCAGGATGTAGAGCAGCAGGCGCACAAGATGCACTCGTAAAGGCCATCCAACTTCTTTCTGTCAGCGATGGACTGGAGGTTCTCCTTTCCATCCTCTGGGACAGACTCTCTTTGGAGGTAAGGCTGGATCGACTTGTACTGCTTGTAAAAGTGAGTCAAGTCCGGCACGAGGTCCTTGACGACGAACATGTGAGGCAATGGGTAGATTTTAGTGGTCTTGCTTGTGTTTGTGTCGATTCTGCAGAGGCAGGCCAACGTGTTTCTTCCACCAATGTTCATGGCACACGACCCGCAAATACCTTCACGGCACGATCTTCTAAACGTGAGCGACGCATCCTGCTCGTTCTTGATCTTGATGAGCGCGTCGAGGATCATCGGACCGCAGTCGTTGAGGTCCACCTGGTACTCCTGGAGCTTTGGCTTCTCCTGTGGCTGGTCCGGCGACCATCTATAAATCTTAAACGTCTTGAGCATCACAGGCTTGTCTGTCGTTGTAGCGAGACCCCTGCGTGGGACCGCTCTGGCGAGCTGTGTGATTCTTCTAAGGGCGTTCATTTTCTGAGGAGCTTTCCACCTAACTATTCAGCATCAAAGAAACCTCCACCCCCTTTTAGATCCAGCAGCGCTTAGCGGGTGCCTGCCCGCTTTTTATACAATGCGCTTTCGCCAGCAACGAGGGAAAAAAGTGGTCATCGGGGCCGTCTGTTTGCGGTACGCGCCACACCTCTGGGGCCCCCGAATCCCCGGGGCAGACGTAAGCAGTGCGACTTGTGCGTGCTGTGATTGGTCCATGCCGGAGACCCGGAGACCGGGGCTCGTAACGCGGAGAGCGTACCTCTGTGGCGAAGGGCACCAGGTGTGTGTAGTTTCTTTAGCGGTACGGTTGTGTGGGTGGTGCATAGCGGAGCTCAGCGGACTCCACAGAAGCCCAGCGGCCCACAGGGCCTTTACAGGGCCTCCACAGGCTCCTGGCGGTGGGAGAGGGGGCCTTATAAAGCCGACTACGGAGAGGACAATAAGGCGCTCGCGCGCATATGGAAGAAAGAACACACCGGGGCTCATAACGCGGGTAAATGGAGGCGTGACGCTGCTGAACACCCGCACACCAGCGAGATCCAGGAAACACCCGCACACCACCGTATATGAGGGGCCGCCAGGGGCTGCGGGGGAGCCGATGCGTCCCACAATGAACAATGGGGAGCCCGCAGCTTAAACAGAAGGGACGCGCACGCTACAGCCAATGGAAAGAAACAACTGTTCAGATAAAAAAGGGGCCCAGAGGCAAACAGGAAAACAGGAAACAGACAGATACACAGATACACAGATAAACAGGCACCCAGGCACCCAGACACACTGCCTTCACTTGGAGGTGTCGAGGACGTAGCGGCCAAAGATCTCGCGCCGGTCCATCTTTGCAAACACGTCCGACACCTGGCTGAGGCCCACGACCTTGACGTTGGAGCGGATCTTCCCGTCGGCAAAGAACTGCAGCGCCTCCCGGGTGTCCTTTCTGTCACCCACGATCGAGCCCCGGATGTTGATGGCTCTGAGTGCGTGCGGCAGGATCGGGGAGTCGATCGTCGGGTTGCCCTTGGGCAGCCCGACCACCACCAGCGTGCCGGTCGGTCTCACGTAGCCCACAGCCTCGTTGTACGAGGCCGCGTTGCTCGACACGTTGATCACACCGTGGCACCCGCCCTGGGTCACCTCGTTCACCGCTTCCGCCACGCTGCTCACCTCGTCAAAGCACACCACTGTGTCCACGCCGTTCTCCAGCATGAAGTCGCGCTTGTTGGACCCGTCAATCCCCACAATCTTGTACCCCATCGCCCGCGCGTACTGCACACACAGCGAGCCCAGCCCGCCCCCAGCACCGATCACGCCCAACCACTCGCCACTCTTGATGCTGGCCTGCTTGAGAGCTTTGTAAACCGTCACGCCCGCACACAGCAGCGGCGCGGCCTCCGCCAGGTCCACTCCCTCCGGGATGTGTGCGGCCTGCACCGCGTTGGCAAGCGCGTACTGCTGGTAGGTGCCTGGCACCGCAAAGCCCGAGTTGAGCTGTGAGCCGCACACCGACTCCCAGCCACCCTCGCAGTACTCGCATGCCTGGCAGGTGGAGTTGATCCACTTGATGCCGGCCCTGTCTCCCACCTCAAAGTTTGTGACGTTGGCTCCCTTGGCGACGACGACGCCGGCGCCCTCGTGGCCCGGGACCACGGGAAGCTGCGCCTGGACGATCCAGTCGCCCTTCCAGATGTGGTAGTCCGAGTTACACACCCCCGAGTACTGGATGTTGACGAGGATGTCGTTGGGGCCCGGCACAGGCACGGGCACGTCCTTGTACTCGAGCGTGCCGCCGTACTCGGAGACGACGACTGCCTTCTGCGTCGTTGGCAGCGTGGCGAGTGTTCTGGTGAGTGTTCTGGCGAGCCCGGCGTCCGCGTAGGCTCTGAGGGCGCTGGCTGCTCTGGCTGTTCTGGCTGTTCTGAGCATGGTGGTGGGCTCTCTGCCTGGGCCGCTCCTGGCCCCTCCACACCACACCGCGCAGCCACGCCCATTATATACCTGTCTGGAGTGTGTGTAGGCGCTGGGTAGGCGCCAGGCCGCTGGTGGTAGGCCCATGGGGGGTGCCCAGCTTGAGGAAATACCGCACCCGTCCCCTCAATTGCCAGGCCCGTGGACTCGGAGTGGTGTCCGCGGGCCCCCAGCGCCCCTTCTGGCCCTCACAATGGGCCTATGATACCCAGCCTCAGCCTCTGGCAGCCTCAGCCTGTGGCAGACCCTGGCAGAGGGACGGCGGCTAAGTGTGGGGAGCAGGCCGCCGGATTCCGAAGGCGAGCGGGGCCCACCTTTTGCGGCCCTTTTCTGGTGGTGATCTACCGCGCGCTGTCCCATAAAATGTATTGGCGCTAAACAGATATACACTCACGCAATCTCGCCTCCAAGATCGCTATACTCGTCCCGTAGGCCTGTGGGTACTGCTGGGGCAGCGCCGGTGGCGCTGGCCGGGGCCACGGCCTTCACATCAAAGTACGAAACGTCCTTGTACTCCGTTGGGATGTCAAGAAAGGTCGGCGTCAGGCTCAAAACTTCAACAGATCGCGAGCTCTGGTCGTCCCGCACATGGCGGCCCTTGTGGCTCTGCATGTCCCGCTCAAACGTCCCAAACAGCGTGTCAGCAGCGTGCCGGGTGGAAGCACTGGTCCCAGGGCCAGCAACCGCCGCTGGCGCCCGGTGGATCATGCTGTCGTAGTGGTGGTGCCCGTCGCTCGCAAGTAGCGAGTCAACAGACTCCATCTGCCTCGAGTCAATCGACGACGCCACAGAGTGTGTGCGGTGGGGCGGCTTCGACACGCTGGCCGAGGACAGCGTGCTTGTCGCAGCCGTCGATGTCGACAGGGGAAAGTACGGGAAGAAGTCGTTGATGCCCCCAAGGGGCGACTGTGTAGCGTTCGCATGGCTTGAGTGCGGCGACTGCGACGACGACTGCGACGACACCTTGGGCCCATCGCCATGGCCAGCGGCGTCGCCAGCGGCATAGACGTCGCTAGCATCCTCCTGTAGCGGCTCTGTAAACAGGTCCAGTAGGCCGTGGCCGTGGCTTGGTTCAAACGGCAACGGCACGTCCTGGAAGAAGCCCTCCAGCAGCTTGTCGTTCACGGCGCCCACACCCAGCGGAATATACTCATTCAGAGGCACTGAAACCTCGCCAACACGCGTTCTCGTCGTCTCCGTCGCTGGCTTAGCAGCTGCCAGTGGGTCCATCCCAATCTGCCGCACTTTGCTATCGTGGCGGGGCTTCTCAGCAGGAGCGCCCTCCAGCACACTGGGAAGGCTCACCTTCGACTCGCTCTTGCGCTTGCCATGGCACATACACGGCTTGCCAGAGTCGCACCCGCAGTGGGCCTGCTTGCCCACGGCGTTGCCCTTCTTCGCCCGCCCGCCACACGTACACGCCCCCGAGCTGTGGTTGTTCTTGTTCTTCCTCATGTCCTTGCAATGCTTGCACTGCGACGACGGCCGGCCCTTGGGCTTGATCATCATCAGCGGCTGGTCTGTGTGGTTGCACGTCGTTACACGGTGTCCACGGATGCACCGCTCGCACGCGTACTTGATCCCGCCTATTAGCACCATTATGTGTGTCTCGAGCACCCGTTCTCTCTCTCTCTCTCTTTCTTTCTTGTCTCTTGTCTCTTTCCTCGCTGTTCCTTAGTCACAGGGGGGCGCCGGTAGCAACGCTGAAAACACTCGCAAATGCCTCGCTAGAGTCCGTAAAAAAGCCTGTGCGTGCAGATCCTTCTCTCACCAGCACCTGTAGCAGCTCGCTTCACGCAATAATCACCGCTATCTCAGGGGGTCTCTCTCCTGTGGTCCTTTTGCTCACCTTCAGGTGTGTGTGACAGGCGAGCGTGACGGCTTTTGGCGCTCTGTTTTTCCTCTTGCGGTGTGCGGGTGGTGAGGCGAAATCCGGGGTACCACTTCCGACCATGCCTTTGGGCCAGTGTGTATGGTGATGGAAGGACTATAGACGACTATGGGCGACTATGGGCCCCCATGGGGCAGACGGAGGAGGGAGGGGCACCCAAGCATGGGAGTCAGGCTGTGCGAGTGGGCCACCCGCCTTTGTGCTCTTCCTTTGGCCCATAGGTGTGCCATTCACTCGAGTTCTTGGGGTATTATTGTAGTGGGGGACTTT
Source organism: Petasospora nakhonratchasimensis (assembly GCA_030572335.1). Classification (NCBI taxonomy): domain Eukaryota; kingdom Fungi; phylum Ascomycota; class Saccharomycetes; order Phaffomycetales; family Wickerhamomycetaceae; genus Petasospora; species Petasospora nakhonratchasimensis. The sequence goes on from JAJLZS010000006.1 coordinate 639,571, forward strand.
GCGGGGGTGGGCTCGCGCACCCTGATTGGGCATCTCAAACAAGTGTTGGGTAGCAAAATGGCTACGTGGTGCCATCTGGTATGGATGTTCCAGCAGTTCACATGGGCCAGTGCTAAAATGGGCCCCATTTTAGCACGGGATCATGTTGTTGGGCCGTGAGGAGAAACCGTACCGTGGGGAACATTTCGGGGAGTATACAGTATAGTGTGAACTACAGGGAACTACTGCTAATGGGAACTTATCCTGAAACACATATTGAAACACACATACAGAAACACATATTGAAACACACACACAGAAACATACTAAAAGTTCTTGTTGACGAGCTCCTTGGCGAGTTTCCAGTTGTCCCGCTCAGCATAGTCGAGGATGATCACTCCGTTGCCCTTGCCAAACGCCTCGTCAATACGGTTGTTCACAAGCCCATCAGCAATCTTGGATGGCCAGCAGTTTGGATCAAAAAAGTTGGAGCCCGAGCAAAAGTTGATGAACAACTTGGCATCGCCAGAGCTGGTCGAGTTGTGCTCAACAGCGGCCTTGGACAGGTCCTTGATGTACTGTGCCTTTTTGGAAATGTCGTCAACAGACGAAATCTCGCAAAAGTCTTGCACTTGCAACATACCACGGTCGTCGTGGGTGCAGTTGTACTGCCACCACGCAGCATCCAAGCCAAACTCGCCCTTTCTCTGCTCATTCTTGACACCAAATCTTCTAAAGAGAACAACCTTACCACGCGCCTCGCCGAGGCGAGGAACTGACGTGTTGAGATAGTACTTGTCCTTGTTTGGGTTCACGTACGAGTCCCAAATGCAGTTACCAAACTCGTCATTGTCATTGTCCCAGGTACTGTTACCCTCTTGCTTGATGCTGACAATAACAACCTCAGAGCTGTGCTGTCCCAAAAACTCGTAAACCTCTTTGAGCACGTCCTTGAGGTACACATTGCCGAGCAGCTTCACAGGGAAGTTCCCGTGGATTACAATCAGCTCCTTCTGCTCCTGCTCGTCAGACTTGAGCACGTTCTTCGATACCCTGATATCAAAGAAACGAACACCGTTCTTGAGCTGCTCGCTCACAGACGCGTCCTGGCATTGCACCGATGGCAGCGCAGTGTGGCAGGCAGCAGAGTTGTGCGTGCCAGGAATCGAAAGAGACGAGATCAGAGCATCATCGGGCAGTTCGCCCATCCAGGAGTCGTAGTTAACCATTTCTACCGCTTTTTAACAACACGTTCAATGCCAATTGGCTCTTCAACACCAACAAAAGGTGTCATTAACCGGGGTCTTTAGGAGTGTTTGAAACTTGCGCTTTTCTCCACCTGAAATTGGAAAACGCACTGCGGTGTGCGGGTGTGGTTTATGGGCCATATAACATATAGAAATAAATGTCCAAACTACAAGGGCACTCCCCGGGTGTCATAAAAAACCATCTAACCATGTATATATATTTGCTATGTTTTTTTTTACTTTAGTTAAGACGGCCTTCGTTTCTCTTTTTATCCTTTTCAAAAGTGTATGAAATCGTTTCAAAATGTGTTGAATATCTTAATATAAGTCAAGAGATAATTCTAAAAATCGTAATGAGCAAGCTGCTTACTTGGCCTCAGCAGCCAACTTCTCAGCCTTGGCGACGACATCCTCGATACCACCAACCATGTAGAAAGCGTTCTCTGGCAAGTGGTCGTACTTACCAGCCAACACATCCTTGAAGGACTGGATGGTGTCTTTCAATCTAACCAATCTACCTGGGATACCAGTGAAAACCTCGGCGACAGCGAATGGCTGGGACAAGAATCTCTGAATCTTACGGGCTCTCTCGACAGTCAACTTGTCAGCCTCGGACAACTCATCCATACCCAAAATGGCAATGATATCCTGCAAGGACTTGTAAGCCTGCAAGGTCTGCTGCACCTGGGTGGCGGTGTTGTAGTGCTCGTCACCGACAACGGAGGCGTCCAACAATCTGGACTTGGAGTCCAATGGGTCGACAGCTGGGTAGATACCCAACTCAGAGATACCTCTGGACAAGACGGTGGTGGCGTCCAAGTGGGCAAAGGTGGTGGCTGGGGCAGGGTCAGTCAAGTCATCAGCTGGAACGTAGACAGCCTGGACGGAGGTAACGGAACCCTTCTGGGTGGTGGTAATTCTCTCCTGCAACAAACCCATATCGGTGGCCAAGGTTGGCTGGTAACCGACGGCAGATGGGATACGACCCAACAAGGCAGACACTTCGGAACCAGCCTGGGTGAATCTGAAAATGTTGTCAATGAACAACAAGACATCCTGACCTTCCTCATCTCTGAAGTACTCAGCAATGGTCAAACCGGTCAAGGCAACACGGGCTCTAGCACCTGGTGGCTCGTTCATCTGACCGAAGACCAAGGCGACCTTGGAGTCACCCTCAAGGTTGATGACACCAGTCTCCTTCATCTCACGGTACAAATCGTTACCCTCTCTGGTTCTCTCACCGACACCAGTGAAGACGGAGAAACCACCGTGGGCCTTGGCAATGTTGTTAATCAACTCCTGGATGAAAACGGTCTTACCGACACCGGCACCACCAAACAAACCAATCTTACCACCTCTAGCGTATGGGGCCAAAAGGTCGACAACCTTGATACCAGTCTCCAAAACCTCAGCAGAAGTGGACTGCTCGGCGAAAGAAGGTGGCTCAGCGTGGATTGGGTTTCTCTGCTTGGTGTTAATTGGACCACGCTCGTCAATTGGCTCACCAACAACGTTGATAATACGGCCAAGGGTCTCACGGCCAACTGGAACGGTGATTGGAGCACCAGTATCGATGACAGACTCACCACGGACAAGACCTTCGGTACCGTCCATGGCAATGGTTCTAACAGTGTTCTCACCCAAGTGCTGGGCAACCTCAAGGACCAATCTACCAGACTCGTGGTTCTTGATCTCAAGGGCGTTGAGGATGGCTGGGAGGTTACCATCCTCGAACTGGACATCGACGATAGCACCAATGACGGCTCTGTTCGGTTCGTTAGTACTTTCATTCTTTCTTCGAGTACACACGGCGCAAAGGGCTCTCTTTATATGGGAGTTTACACGGGGGAAAAAAACGTCGACAAACCGCGAAACGCCAGTGTGGATCTCGGGAGACACCCAGGGTACGACCAGGAAGACATTAGAAGCGAGATCCCGCCTGCTGGGTGCCCAATTGGCATGCCAATTGGCGTGAGAGTACGCGTGAGCACCGGCACTGTGTGCTGGGACGGTCTCCTTGGTGTGTTCGACGGCGGAGCGTATGAATCGGCGCCTGTTTGGGCGGACAGAAAAAACACCCCCAAAAACACCCATACGCATCCGGTACGACGTACAATTGGCCGCTCAGCGTGCCAATTGGCGGGCAACATGCTCTTGCTGGCGTGCTCGACGACTGGGACGCCCTCCTGGAGGCTCTGGGACGCCCCTGGGCGCCCTACCAGAGCCCTGGGCCACCGTGTGTGCAAAAAAGCGAAAACTTACCTGACCTTACCGGCGACTGGGGCGGCGGTGGCGAGGCCTCTGCTGAAGAGCAGGTTGCTCTTGACAGCCTTGAAGGCAGCCTTGGAAGTGGCGTTGTAAAGTCTTGGGACGACCATTGCGGGACTTCTTGTGTGCTTTTCTCTGGACAAAAGAATCAAAGCTGTTGTTCAAGGGGGAGGAAAGGAAAAAGGCGCAAAAAGGTGGCCACGAAAATTCTTGGGCGTTCGAGCCCGCCCGGTACGCACCACACAGCCAATAGAAACTCGCTGTTCAGAGGGCCGCACCCATTGGCTGTGGGGGGAGCGAGTCGCGGTCACGTGGTGTGTCACGTGATGGGGCTGGTCACGTGACGGCGCCGGGGGGCTTGTTCTCTACAACAGAGCTCTACAGAGTACCAGAGTACCACAATCACGTACAATGACTTGGAAACGTACAACTACTTGCCCAGCTCGGCAGCACGCGAAGCGGCCGCAACAACGCCCTTGATGATGCCGGACTTGACGCCGCTGGCCTCCATCTCAACTAGGCCGGCAATGGTGGTGCCGGCCGGCGTGCACACCTGGTGCTTGAGCTCTGCAGGGTGTGTGCCAGTGATGTCGGCCATTCTGGCCGTTCCCTCAAGCACCTTGATGGCACACTCCTTGCTCTCCTTGAGCGGGATGCCCATGGCGACGCCGGCCTCCATCAGCGACTCGAGCATCAGCAGCACAAAGGCCGGGCCCGAGCCCACCAGCGCCGTGGCAGCGTCCATGTTCTTCTCTGGAAGCTCAACAACCTTGCCGATCGGGCCCATGAGGTCGAGGATCAGCTGGCGGTCCGCCTCCGTGATGCTGGAGCTGTTGGCCACAACGGCCGTGCCGTGCTGGAACTTGGCCGGCGTGTTGGTCATCACCCTTGAGACCTTGGCCACCCCAGCAACCTCTTGGAACTGCTCGATGGTCCACCCAGCCACCAGTGACACAAGCACCGTCTTGCTACCGAGCTTGCACGAGTCAAGCACCTTCTGTGTCAGATATGGCTTCGTCCCGAGCACAACAACTTCAGCACCCTCCACAGCTCTACGGTTGGACTCCTCGCCGTACGACACCTCAACAGCGATGCTCTCGCTCGACACGTACATCTTCTTGAGCTTGGTGGCGCTGGCCTCCGAGTTGACACACGCAATGATTCTGGCTGGCGCCGTCTCTGGCTTTGGCGATGACAGGTACGCAGACAGGAACGCCTGCCCGATCGTTCCGCACCCAAGCACCGCTAGTGTGTATCCCTGTGTGTATGGCATCGCTCTTTTATTGGTACCCCGTTGGAGAGTGGCAATTGGTATTCACACAGGTGAAAGATTCGTGTCTATTAGGGCCTTTTATGGGCTGTTTATCGGCCTTTTTTATGGGCGTTGAATCCTCCCGGCGAGATTTCGCGCTGAGTGCTAACCGCAGGCAGAAGCGATGCCGAAGGCCTGGTGCTGGGGCCAATTGAGCCGGTGTTTTTATGCTTGTAGTGGACCCGATTGAAGTGTTATCCTCTATACAAGCGTCATATCTTCTTTAAAAAGAGTGGGCCATAAAAAGCGGGCAGCAGGGCTGGGACCCAGAGTTGACTTCCCGATCTGGAAGTCTAATGAGCAATGTTGTGGCATATAAGCACAACGGCGCGCACTTCATCAACGCCCAAAGACCACCCACAGAACATCCACAAAGCACCGCCACAGTGCACCAAGGACCGCCCCCCCCCCTCGAGAAGCCCTGAGACCTTAGTCAGTAACTCGAACACCACCCACCGGCAGACGCCCCGATTCCGCCCCTCTTGTGCCCGATCCATACGCTCAAGAGGCACGCAGAGAGCTCCCATACACACACCGCAAAGAGAACCGCAACCCCACGATGGCGCCACGCAGAGAACCCAGGGCGGCGGCGTTGAAGGAGGTGCCGACAGTGTACCCGTCGCAGGAGCAGTTCCAGGACCCGATCGCCTACCTGGCCAGCGAGCCCGTGGCGGCGCTGGGCGCCCGCTACGGGATGCTTAAGATTGTGCCGCCAGCAGCCTTCAGGCCGCCGCTCTCCATCAACAAACGCAAGTTCAGGTTCGTGCCCCGGGTGCAGAAGCTCAGGGAGCTCAACCTGCTGAGTCGGTGCCGGCTGTTCTTCCACCGCCAGCTCGCCAACTTCAACAGGATGCACGGGCTCCCGGCGCCGCCAGACACCCACGAGCTCGTTGCTGGCCTCAAGCTCCACTACTACGACCTCTTCATCGAGTGTGTCAAGCACTACCAGGCCGGCGGCAACGCCAGCGAAAGCGCCAGTGCAATGCACTCGCTGGGAGCAGCCGTGATGGACGGCGACGCTGAGCTGTGGGCCCAGCTTGCCGCCAGGTTTGGCCTAGAGGCCGCCACGCTGAGGGCCTTCTACCGCTCCAGGCTGCTGCCTTACTTCAACTTCCTCTCCCGCAAGTCTGAGTTCACCAGCATGGCTGTGGACCAGGCCAACCCGACCTCGCTGCTGAGCGTAGCGCCCCGCGAGTCTGACGATGGTGATGAGTCTGATGATGAGGACGAGTCGTGCCTCGTGTGCAACAGACTCGATGACCCAGCCAGCACGCTACTCTGCGACTCGTGTAACAAGCCATACCACATCTACTGTCTCTCGCCACCGCTGTCAAGGGTCCCCGAGGACAGCTGGTGCTGTGACAGCTGTGTCGTTGGCAACGGCTACTATGGGTTTCAGGACGCCCCCGTCGAGTACTCCCTCGCCGACTTCAAGAGCCTGTCAGACGACTTTGACAGGCGCTTCTTTAAGGATGGAAAGCCTAAGGAGATCACGGCGCTGGAGACGATGTTCTGGTCCCTGGTGGACAACACAGACAACGACGTGAAGATCAACTACGGTGCTGACATCCACAACCTCCGCAAGGGCGAGGTCTCCGGGTTCCCAACACCAGAGTACATGCCCCACGACCTGCACATGGACAAGGCAAAGTACAAGGAGTACGCTGAGCACCCGATGAACCTCAACAACCTGCCGTTTGACAAGGGCTCGCTGCTGAACTTCCTCGACGTTGATATCTCGGGAATGACCATCCCGTGGATATATATTGGCAACACCTTCAGCACCTTTTGCTGGCACGTTGAGGACCAGTACACCCTCAGTGCAAACTATCAACACTTTGGCGCAACCAAAAAGTGGTATGCGATCCCGTCAACCAGCGCTGAGGTGTTCGAGGTGTTCATGCAGAACTTGGCCCCAGACCTGTTTGCAAAGCAGCCCGACATCTTGCACCAGCTGATCACATTGGTGTCGCCCTACAAGCTGCTGGAAAGCGGTATCGAGTGCTACACGGCCGACCAGCAGGCTGGCGAGTACGTGGTGACTTATCCACGGGTGTACCACGCGGGCTTCAACGCTGGGTACAACTTCAATGAGGCTGTCAACTTCACAATGACCGGGTGGTTGGACTATGGGGTACTTGCCTCCAAGAATTACCAGAAGAATGCGACCAAGAGCTCTGTGTTTGACATCTGGGAGCTCATGATCAGTGTTGTGGACCAGTTCTTGGACGACACGAGTGATGAGCCCGTGGATGAAGAGCTCGTGAGGAAGTGTCTGGACTCATTGAAACCGAGAGTTGAGGCCGAGTACAGTGTTCAGGAGACCATCTTGGACTCGTTGGATGTCAAGCCTGAAAAATACCGCTCACTCAAGGATGAGGTGTCGAAAAGAATTGTGTACAGTGCCTCGGATGACGAAAAGCGGTTTGATGAGGATGGAATCATCTGTTACAAGTGTAAGGGCTTTTGCACTTTTGGTTTTGTGAAGCACTATGTCCCAGTCGTAACGGGTGCCAGCGCTACCAGCACTACCAGCACTGCCAACTCACTGCCGACTCCGCAGTCATCGCCCCAATCACACGATGGCGACCAGCCAGTACGGCAGTCGAAACGCATCAAGCTGAGGCACACGCTCGAGGAGTACGAAACGCATGTTGTCTGTCTTGAGGACTATCTTAAGTTGGACCATCCCAACTACAAGAAGGATGAGTTCTTCATCAACAGGGAGCTCGACGAGGTGAAAACGATGATCCAGAAGGCCGAGATGAAACTGTTTGTTAATGTGAAACTGTGAAATGTATATGTTTGGATTTATGAATTTATTACATGCTCTGGACTTAGAGAAACCCACGCTTGGTTTGAGGGCATCGCTTGTTGATGATGTCTCGGTTTGGTGGCAAATAACGCGACTGGAAAAGCCAACTGGGATAGACGTAACACCTCTTTAGACCGTGTTTGATCTCTTCCCAAGCACCTCCGTATAGACAGGCTGTGAGACCACCATGTTCAAGTTTGCAGTATCAACACGGATTTTGGGGCTGTGCTTTGTTGCCTATAAGCTGTTGACGGACGCATCGTCAGTCGAGAACCTCCGCAAGTGGACGGTGAGTTGATCTGTTTCCTTACCCCGACCCTCCGACTCCCCAATTGGCTTATATTCACGATGCTAACGATCCATAGGAGCTGCCACTGCAGATAACTGACACGCACAGGTCGCTTGTATCGATCACGCTGGTACTTCTTGCGTCGTCAGACCTCATCCCGATGCTCGAGGGCAACGACCTGTACTTTACGACGATGAGCAAGCTACGGATGTGGCTGTTTGCTCTGGGAGGCTCTGCAGTCTACTTTCGGGTTGTTCCTGTTTCTGATAGTCCTGTTGTTATGTGGTACTGTGCGTTTGAGATGATGATGAACATGATGATCTGGTCTGAGGAGGCCGGGACGAAGAGTGGGTATGAAGACGGTGCTGGAGGTCGGGACGAAGGCCAGCAGGAGCAGGAGGAGCAGGAGGAGCAGGATGAACATGATGAACATGATCAAGATCAGGACCAGGACCAGGACCAGGATGAGTACCAGGATGAGTAATTCAATAGCAATCATATACCCTCGTAGCCACAAGGACTTGGACCTTACCGGGAATACATAAACACATAAACACATAAATCCTTAAATCCTTAAATCCTTAAATACAGGACAAAGGCTACTGTCCCGTGCTACCCAATTGAGTGTCTACACAATGTCGACCCGCCATTTTCCATGCCCGGGGCTCTGTGTTGTGCCATTCACCGTGTCCTACACGAAGCTCTTTTTCATTAAGCTTTGGGCATCTTCTTCCTCACCAACCACTCCCAAAGGCCCCAAAACCACCACAAAACCACCACAAAACCACCAGAATGGCCTGGATATCGACAACCACCGCCGTCTACACGCACTGCTGCGTGATCTTCACGTTTGCCTTCCTTCTGGCCCGCGACGCCACCGTGCTGACGACGCATCCGTTTGTGCTTGTGGTTGGGCAGGCGATGTTTCTGCGCCCGTCAACACTGAGCTCTGGCGACGCCACTGAGCTGCTGGCGATCGTCGTGTCTCTGCTGGCTGTGACTGACTTTGTCCAGCTTTCGTTCCGCAATACCAAGTACTTTGAGTCTGTGATTCCAGCCCGGCTGACGGTGTCGTTTGGGCTTGCCGGGTGGACGTACTTGCGGCCAGCGTCCGTGCTACACAACGACCTGGCCTTTGTCGTCCTGTTCGTGGAGATGTGGTTCCACTTTGTGCTGTATAACGTGGTGAGGCAGGAGAAGCACGAAAGGAACAAGCGGTTTGAGGAGAAACTCGAGCAAGAGATCCTGGCTGCCCAGCAGGGCGGCGTCGACATGGAGGAGCTCGCCAGGAAGCTACAGAGAACCGGAGACATATAGGCTTTCCAGCTACAATTCAAATACACAAAAGCATTGCCATGTTAAGAGTGCTAAACTACCAGCTAAACAACTTCTTGAACCAGGTTTTGTGGAGCTGCTCGCTGAGCCCTTTGAAGAACTCCATTTCGTCCCAGCAGTTTCGATTGAACTCACAGCCAACCATGTCCACAACAAAGTCCCTTGTAGTCTCGTTGTAGAAGAGGTTGCTGTTGAACTTGGAGTCCGGGCAGGCTCCCCTCGGCAGTGCACTCATGAGCTTCGTAGGCACGAAGCCGATGCGGGAGCGGACCCAGCCATATGTGTTGTAGTAGTACTCGAGGGCGTTCTTCTCGCCATTCTTCCACGCTGTCCGTTGTCTCGTGTACACCACCGGGTCGAACAGCGTGTCAAAGAGCGTGTAGGTCCACTGGGTCTTCCTGATGAGGAACGAGTGAAGATTGAAGCCACCGCAGTCCTGTGCGAGGATCATGTTGATCGGCTCGTCGTAGTTGGTGAAGGGGATGTCGAGCTCGAGCTGCGCCGGGTTGAAGTAGAGCAGGTCTCTCTTAACAGTTGTGTTAAGGTTGTTGAAGATGAGCTCGTCCAGCGACAGCTGTGGCTCCATGATCAGTGTGTACAGGTCCAGGTACCAGAACCAGTCGCCCTCGGTGTACTGGTCCATCACCTCCCTAATGATGTCCATCTTCTGCCACCCTTCTCTGTGGTTGTCGCTGTAACGCTTCATCTTGGTGTAGTCCTTGATCACAATGTCGTACCCGTGGAGGCTAGCGTAGTGCTTCTTGTTGACGATCGACGACCGCTCGATACTCCACTCGTTAGGGCCCTTCCACTTATTGACTCCTCCCTCGAGGTTGGCCCCGAGGATGATCACCAGCTTTCTGTCCGTCTCCTGCTGGCTGTCCTCAACGCCTGTGTACACGAGTGGATCGCTGCTCAAGTGTCCAGAGCGGGCCTGTGGCGGCAGACCTCCGATCCTGCTGTCCTTCTGGAACCCTAGCGCACCTGTGCCACCGCGTGTGATGCCGAATCCACGCGTGCCGGCCCCGTCGTTGAGATCAAACATGTACTGGTCCTCGTCTGTCCACAGCACAGAGAGCGCAAACAGCGCTATAACGGCCACAATTGTCGCCAGAAGCTTGTGCCTGCTGACGTAGTACCGCACTGCATCCATTCTGCTGTTGTTTTGAGTCTTTGGAACGTTGTACTGGTTGTTGTGCTGGAGTGCTGGTGCTGATTATACTGGTTTGGCCTGTTTGGGCCTGTTTAGGGAGTTTTGTTGATGCGCTTTTCGCATGATGAAATTTTGGCAGTGAAACAGGTCGGATTTTGCTGGAACGAAGCCGTAGAACAGGCACATGGAAATGAGCTCTGAGGTGCTCTGGGTGCTCTGGGATGGAGCCTGGGATAACTTCTGGAATAGAGCCTGGGATGACTGTTTGATGCTCTGGGTATTATGTGTTGGCATGTGGCCATAGTCCTGTAGATGCGGCCATAGCCCTATATATGGGGGTGGAGGTGTATATAGAGATCTATATAGAGTTGTATATAGAGATGAGAATATATAGATTTCGGTATGTATATAAATAAAGATGGATACACAGGGACATAGATATAGAGATGGGCAGAGACATATATGGGTCGGCCCCTGGGTGCCATCAAGGACGACCAATTCCCTCCACAAAGAGCCCAATTCCCTCCACAAACACTCCAATCATCTCTAAAACACTCCAATTCCCTCTAAAACACACCAATCCCCTGAAACAGGCTTTGCCCCCCCCCCCCCCACCAATACCATGCAAAACCGCCTCCACTACCTCTACCTCCACTACCTCCACGGCCCCCACCTCTTGCCCCTCCTCCGCCCCCAGCCCCCAGAATGCTCCATCAACTCCCACACCCCAGACCTCCAGCCCTTCAGCCCTCCACTCGGGCTTAAGTGCCTCCCCATCCGGGGTACCTGTTCCCGGACACAACATCTATTATACGGGTAGGCCCGGGACGTATCCAGCCTACTCGGTTGATAGGAAGACTGCGCGAGCCCGAACGTGGGGGACCACCTGGGCCCCCAGCTGGGAAGGTGGGGGACCCTGGAGGGGCCTGGAAACAGGCCGAGAGCCCCCGATTTTGGCCTGCCAGGCTCTGATTGGCCCGTGGCCGTCCCTCTGTGTGGTGCCTGCCGGCGTGGTGATCACACCGCTACCCCGGATTTGCGTAGGCTGCGCGCGCTGCCTACCGCTGCCTGCTAGGCAGGGCCAAAAAGACTCGCTAGGCAGAGCCAGGCAGGGCCAGGCTGCCCAGCGAAAATTTTTCCTATTAGTCACGCAGGCAGCGCGAACAGCAAAGCCGGGGGAAAGTAGAGTATAAATAGGCAGGCCCCCCCCTTCCCGGCGATGATGGAAGGTTGACACAGCACACACACCAGACACGAGGCCGGTTGTACACTCGCTGGGAGCTAGAAGCACAATTGACGGAGCACAGTACACAGGCAAGGAAAAAATGAGCTCGCTAGCGGCGCACGGGAACCTGGACAGCTTCAGACGTAACTCGACGATTATGGGCGAGAAGACCAACAAGATCCTCGTTGCCAACCGAGGAGAGATCCCTGTGCGGATCTTCAGAACAGCCCACGAGCTGTCAATGCAGACGGTGGCCATCTACTCGCACGAGGACCGGCTGTCGATGCACCGTCTCAAGGCCGACGAGGCGTACGCCATCGGGGCCAAGGGCCAGTTCTCGCCGGTACAGGCGTACCTCCAGATTGACGAGATCATCAAGATTGCGCTCGAGCACGGCGTGGACATGATCCACCCGGGGTACGGGTTCCTCTCTGAGAACTCTGAGTTTGCCAGAAAGGTGGCTGCGGCCGGTATCACCTGGATCGGGCCCTCTGGCGACATTATCGACTCGGTGGGTGACAAGGTGTCTGCCAGAAACCTGGCGGACGCTGCTGGCGTGCCCGTCGTGCCGGGCACTGACGGGCCAATCGACAGCGTGGAGGAGGCTCAGGCCTTCGTCGCCCAGCACGGGTACCCTGTCATCATCAAGGCTGCCTTTGGAGGTGGTGGCCGTGGTATGAGGGTGGTGCGTGAGGGCGACGACATTGAGGACGCCTTCACCAGGGCCCGCTCCGAGGCCGTCACGGCCTTTGGCAACGGCACCTGCTTCATCGAGAGATTCCTCGACAAGCCCAAGCACATTGAGGTCCAGCTGCTGGCCGACTCGTACGGCAACGTGGTACACCTCTTTGAGCGTGACTGCTCGGTCCAGAGAAGACACCAGAAGGTGGTGGAGGTTGCTCCCGCAAAGACCCTTCCTCAAGAGGTGCGTGATGCCATCCTCACCGACGCCGTCAAGCTCGCTAAGACGGCCAACTACGTGAACGCTGGTACCGCAGAGTTCCTCGTGGACGCCCAGAACAGACACTACTTTATCGAGATCAACCCAAGAATCCAGGTGGAGCACACCATCACTGAGGAGATTACCGGCGTTGACCTCGTTGCAGCCCAGATCCAGATTGCGGCCGGAGCATCCCTCGAGCAGCTCGGCCTCTTGCAAGACAAGATCACGACCCGTGGCTTTGCGATCCAGTGCCGTATCACCACCGAGGACCCTTCCAAGAACTTCCAGCCAGACACTGGTAAGATTGAGGTTTACAGATCCGCAGGTGGTAACGGCGTGAGACTCGACGGTGGTAACGGCTTTGCCGGTGCTGTCATCTCGCCTCATTACGACTCGATGCTTGTCAAGTGCTCGTGCTCGGGTTCGACCTACGAGATTGCTAGAAGAAAGATGCTCAGAGCCCTCATTGAGTTCAGAATCAGAGGTGTCAAGACGAACATCCCCTTCCTGCTGACCCTGCTCACCAACGACGTGTTCATCGACGGAACATACTGGACGACCTTCATCGACGACACCCCGGCCCTGTTCGAGATGGTGTCCTCCCAGAACAGAGCCCAGAAGCTCCTCGCCTACCTTGCTGACCTTGCTGTCAACGGCTCCTCCATCAAGGGCCAGATTGGCCTGCCAAAGCTCGCCAAGGACCCAGAGGTCCCAGCCATCCACGACGCTCACGGAAACGTGGTGGACGTGTCTTCCCCTGCTCCAAAGGGCTGGAGAGACGTTCTCCTCGCCGATGGCCCAGAGGGCTTTGCTAAGAAGGTGCGTGCCTTTGACGGTACCCTGATCATGGACACTACCTGGAGAGATGCCCACCAGTCCCTCCTGGCCACAAGACTCAGAACCTACGACCTGCTCGCCATCGCCCAGACCACGGCCCACGGCTACTCAGGTGCCTTTGCTCTCGAGTGCTGGGGTGGTGCTACCTTTGATGTGGCCATGAGATTCTTGCACGAGGACCCATGGGCTAGACTGAGAAAGATGAGAAAGCTGGTGCCAAACATTCCTTTCCAGATGCTCCTCAGAGGTGCCAACGGGTTGGCATACTCCTCCTTGCCAGACAACGCCATTGACCACTTTGTCAAGCAGGCCAAGGACAATGGTGTCGACATCTTTAGAGTCTTTGACGCTCTGAACGACCTGGAACAGCTCAAGGTGGGTGTCGAGGCTGTCAAGAAGGCTGGCGGTGTCGTTGAGGCTACCGTCTGCTACTCTGGTGACATGTTGCAGCCAGGCAAGAAGTACAACTTGGCCTACTACTTGGAGATTGCCGACGCTATCGTCAAGGCTGGTACCCACATCTTGGGTATTAAGGATATGGCCGGTACCCTCAAGCCACAGGCTGCTAAACTCTTGATTGGTGCTTTGAGAGAAAAGTACCCATCATTGCCTATCCACGTCCACACCCACGACTCTGCTGGTACCGGTGTTGCTTCCATGGCCGCTTGTGCCAGAGCCGGTGCCGATGTCGTTGACGTTGCCACAAACTCCCTTTCTGGTTTGACCTCTCAACCATCCATCTCCGCCTTGTTGGCTTCCCTTGACGGTGAAATCAATACCAACATGAACGAGGCCAACGTTAGAGAGATTGACTCCTACTGGGCTGAGATCAGATTACTCTATTCTGTCTTTGAGGCTGACCTGAAGGGCCCAGACCCAGAGGTTTACCAGCACGAGATCCCAGGTGGTCAGTTGACCAACTTGCTCTTCCAGGCCCAACAGGTTGGTCTTGGTGAAAAGTGGATCGAGACTAAGAGAGCCTACCGTGAGGCGAACTACCTCCTTGGTGACTTGGTCAAGGTTACTCCTACCTCCAAGGTTGTGGGTGACTTGGCTCAGTTTATGGTCTCCAACAAGCTCACATCCGAGGATGTCAAGAGATTGGCCAACTCCTTGGACTTCCCAGACTCTGTCTTGGACTTCTTTGAAGGTTTGATTGGTCAGCCATATGGTGGCTTCCCAGAGCCATTGAGATCCGATGTCTTGAGAGGTAAGAGAAGAAAATTGGAGGTCAGACCAGGTTTGGAGCTTGCACCATTTGACTTTGCCAGAATCAGAGAGGACTTGACCTCCAGATTCAACAAGATCACCGAGTGCGACGTTGCCTCTTACAACATGTTCCCAAAGGTTTACGAGGACTTTAGAAAGATCCAGGACCTCTATGGTGACTTGTCTGTCTTACCAACCAGAAACTTTTTGGCCCCACCAAAGATTGGCGAAGAAATCACCGTCACCATTGATCAGGGTAAGACCTTGATCATCAAGTGCACTGCTGTCGGTGACTTGAATGAGGAGACTGGTTTCAGAGACGTTTACTTTGAGTTGAACGGTGAGATGCGTAAGGTTGCCGTTGCTGACAAGAAGTCTAAGGTTGAGACCGTCTCCAGACCAAAGGCTGACGCTCACAACCCTAACCAGGTCGGTTCTCCAATGGCTGGTGTCCTTGTTGAGGTTAAGGTCCACAAGGGCTCTGCCGTCAAGAAGGGTGAAGCTCTTGCCGTGTTGTCTGCCATGAAAATGGAGATGGTTATCTCTGCTCCAGTTGCAGGTTTGGTTGCTGACGTTTTGGCCAAGGAGGGCGATAATGTCGATGCTTCTGACCTTTTGGTGGTCATTGAGCCAGAAGCTGAGAAGGAGGCCTGATCAGAGATTGGGATTCTGTATTTTGTTTTTGTTTCGATGTGTATTTGTACGAATGGTTTTATTTTTGACGTTCCTAGTTTATTTATGGATATTCAGTATTTCTTGTCGTAGACTGAACCAGTGCACTCTGCTGGTATGTATATATATATATATGATCTAATGCTGGACTTGAATCGGATATTTGTGTATATTGATCGTTCTAAGTAAACCAATTCTTTTTGGTTCTTAAATTTATAACTTATGTCTTGGATAACAGAATACTACTTTGAATATTGTTGAAATGTATAATCTCTAATAACAAGAAAATAAAGGCAATGGTTTTATTGAAACGATCTAATTAACAGCAAGAGAATCCATCAATGTTTGAACTGAAACCAGATTATCAGAGCTTAAAGGTATTTTAACTGCCATTTGAAGGTGTATTACTATTTCCAGGTGTGATGTCCAGGTGTGGTGTTCGGGTGTGAACACAGTACTTTATGACCCCAGGGCCATTCCATTTAACTACAAAGATCTGTGTTATAAAACATATCTATCGTAAACATTTATTTTCTCGTTGTGCCCCTGGAAACTGGTGCGCCTCTTGACGTTGTTCTGGCCGACGTAGACGGTCTTGAGGTGCTTGCTCCTCTGCCATAGACTCTTCTCTTGAGTGCTTCTTCTCGTTCTTGTATTCTCTGCTCCTGCGCAAGACGCTTTTGTCGCATCGACTCCTTCTCCTGCTCCTTCTTCTGCTTCTCTGCGTTATATCGCTTGTTCAGCTCGTCGAACCTCTTTAGCTGCAATTGGTACTCTTCCTCGTTCTTGGTGAGCCCCTTCCAGTTCTTATCGCTCAGCAGGTTGGTGGTGTACGACGTCTGCGAGAGAATCTTGATCCACAGGTCCAGCAGCTTGTTCGTCGAGTCCGTTGTAGATAAAATGACACCCATGTTACTGGACGTCGCCTCGATCGAGCCTATCACGCTGTCCACGCTCGCCATGATCTGGTCCAGCTGCTCGAGCTCACGCTCCAGCGCGCGCACCCTCAAGGCCCCCGTGAGTTTCACTTGCTGCTTCGTCGACTCAATCGTCGACTTGATCTCTGTGAATGCTGGAAGAATATCCTTTGACATAGTCTCCAATCTTTTGGTGATCGGGGAGAAAAGTGCTATTAGATGGGCTCCAAAGGGAGAAGGCCATTTGTTTACGCGTTTGTTTGATGGAAAGCTCATCGAGCGAGTTCGCGGAACCCTCTAGTGAAGTTCCGAGGTTGGAGTGCAAGAGATCCGAGCACTACTTACCGCATTAGGAAACGGTGTGTTTTCTGCCTGAGCTTATATCTCTACAGGGGCCAGTGCAACGCCAGTTTTTGGGGTCTTTGGGGCCTAACCCGGCCCCAATGCAGTTCATGCTAATGCTTAGGGTCCATATCCCACCGCATGTCTGTGGATTTCCAGCACAGGGGGCTCACAAGCAGCAAGAATTACTCAATGTGAGCCAAACTGCCTACAGGGGAGCGAGAGATAAGGGCCCACTTGGATAGACGACCCATGAGATTTGGCACATCGAGACAGGAAAACATGTGCTCCTTCACGACAAGAGTGGTACAGGGGCCGGAGAGAAGGTGAAACAGTGGTCGACTGTGCTGGTGGCCACTAGGAGGAGACAGAGGGAGGGTATCTGGAACGTTGGGACTAAATGGCTCTTCCAAAAGAGACGTAATCAGCACGATGTGTACGTTGTCTTGGCTTTGATGCCCAAGCACAATGGCAGTGCTTTGAATTTAGACCCGAGAGATCTCTACCTGGGGTTGAAAACCTGGAATACCTGCAGATCTGCAATTTTGGTTCCAACTCGCTGTGCTACACGCATCTTATTCCGCTGCTCCACACCATCTTTGAGACGTTAGCGTCTGATGAGCTTGCAGGTGCTGTTCTTACGAGGGTCTGAGCCCGTCCCTCATCACGTACGCCGTCGACCACCTCGGGGACCAGGGCATCGTGCTTGCTGGATCTGGAGCTCGCCCATGGACCGACACTGGGAACATTGTGGTCGAGCAGATTGTGGAGGAGTACGGCATCTCGTTTGTGCTGTCGTACAGGACTGATGGGTCTGTTCCGAAGGACGGCGGCGCGGGCTACTCTATCACCCCCACCCGGCCTCCTGAACCTACAGAAGGCCAGGATTCGCTTGTAGATGTATCTCTACAACGGCCACCGCACGATCAGACCCAGGCCGTCTTCCGTGCGGTGTTTGGTGGGCCAGTCCGTGGTGCTCTGCGACCAGATCTTCCTTTTGTTTGGCGAGGGCAGATATGCAGGGGAAGCGAGGGGCAGAGATCTCGACTGGGGGGCCCGGCAGGCTGCCCCCAGAAAGGCCACCACGCCCTCAATTGATACTCCAGAGGCACTCCATCAGGCCCTCCCGTTGGCCAACCCAGCAGCACACGTATTTAGCACGCAAATACATCTTCTATACGCTTGATTCGCGCGAGACGGCTCCGGCGCAGACGGAGCACAACCGTGGAGGCTCGGGTCTCGGGAGTCGCACTCGGCATTAGCGGGCCTGGGCGATTGGGCCCCAGGGGCCCAATCGCCCAATGAGCCCGGCCCTTTGGGCCTCCTGGTCCCTTAGTGCTGGTTTCTTGGCTCACTGGCCTGTCTTTCTTGTCCCAGAGTTGCCAGAGTCCCCAGAGCCCAAAGGAAGGCCCCCGCCGGCCTTTTTTTTTCTTTTTTCCCCCCAAAAAAAAACTGGCTGTTTCACGTTCTTTTTACAAATTCTGGCTCCTTTTGCTAACCAGCGACAACAGCACCCCCAAACGGACGCGCTAAGTTCTATATAAGAACGTGTATATAAAGCCGCTATTGTGCCTGTGGACCCACCGACCCAGGAAGTTTGCTCTCCGCCCAGCTTCGCAGTTACCGCCGTGTTCCGTCCGTCTCTCGACCTCGCTCGACCTCGCTCAGCCCTGATCGCTCGCTGTGTGAACGCTCTGGAAAAGCCACTGGAAACCAACGTTGGATGACTCTGTGAGACCTCCAGCTTGTCGCCCTTGCCACTGTCCAGGACCTCTTTCTATATACCGCCGCTTGAGCTGTGCCGCCGAGCGCCGCCCCAGCTCCCAGCCCCCAGTTTCCAGCTCCCAGCTCCACACACAGGCCTTGCACGATGTCTGGCCGTCTCAACATGCTTGCCGTGGGAACAAACCCCAAGATCCTCTACTACATCTGGAGGTTCCAGGCTACAAACAGGCTCAACGTGCACCTTGTGGACGAGGAGATTGCGTTGCAGCACTCGGACATCACCTTGCTCGACGAGGCTGTGGGCGCAGAGCACTCGGTCCAGCCGGACGTGTGCGTCAGCTCCTTCTCTCAGCTCGCCCAGACAAAGTACGACCTTGTGCTCCTCGCGTGCAAGTCGCTTCAGGACATTTCCAACATTGCATCGAACCTGGCCCCGTTCCTGGGGAAAAAGACGATTATCATCCTTGAATCAACCGGCTTTGTTAACCTCGAGCCGTTCCTGAAAAACTGTCTCCCACAGGACTTGAAGCTCGTGGTCTTTTCGACCCTCTCCACCGTCGACGTCCGTAAGGTGTCACCATCACACTTCGTCGTCAAGGACACCGTGCAGAGAGAAATCTTTGTGGGTGAGTCCGGTACAATCAACTCAAAGTACTCTTCTTCTACCCTCCAGGACCTCGGCGCCCTCGCAAAGCTGCTCCAGTTCCAGCAAGCTGACAACGCAAAAGTCTATACAAAGAACACGTACCTCGAGTTCCTCGTGGAGCAGTGGAAACTCGCAATACCAAGAATCTGCTTCAACCCATTGCTGATCCTCTTTGAAGAGAAGAACCCAGAGGAGTTGACCAAGCAGATCCTCGCCAAACCACTGTTAAGTGGCCTCGTTACAGAACTCATCACAGTTGCAAAGACAATGGGATGCAAACTGCCAATTGGCTACGACAATGAGTCAAACCTCCTTAAACGCTGGGTTGAAGAAAACAAATATAATACCGTTGATGATGCTCGTCCAGTCAAGTACATTGGCGCTCCACAGTTCTTTTACGACTTTTACCACAAGAATAACTTGGATATTGACATGCTCCTCCTACAGCCAATCCTTTTGGCTGACGACCACGGAATTAAAACACCATACTTGGAGTTCCTCTATGCAACAATCTGCCAGTATGAGAAGCTTAACACCAGCTCTCTTTTCTTCAAGAGAGATGACGGTCTCGATGCCGCTTCTCTTCAACTGGAGAATGACCGCCTGAACAATACGCTCTCGAAACAGGTTGAAGAGTACAAGACACTGCTCAGAACTAATGAGGAACTGCAAATGCAAGCTAGAGATTTGAAGGAGAAGGATTCGAAATTGTCACAATTGGCTATGAACTTCGAAGGCTTACAATTGGAACACCAACAGATTCAGCAGAAGTACCAGCAAAAGTCAAAGATGCTCCAACAAGCAGAGTCAAGAATCCAACAATTGCAATCACAAGCACCACCAACACAACCAGCCCCTGTTCCACAGCAACCGATACCACTGCCAGAACAGGAGACGCCATCATATCCACACCAACAACAACAGACGCCTCGTGCTGTATCTGCTAGTAATGCTTATTCTCAACAGAGACTTGTGTCTGCAGATGGTACACCAGATTTGCGTGATTTAGCAGACTACGCTATCTACGATGCTGCCATTGAGTCTCCAACCAAAAACCAGGCACCGCCACAAGACGAGTATTCTAAGGAAGAGGCTGCTGTCGGTCCGACTACTGTTCCGCCACCAGTTCTCCAACTTCCACATGCTCCTCCTCCACCACAACAGCAGAAGCAAGATGGTATCTCTACAAGAGAGCTCGAGTTGAAGAAAAAGGAGGCCTTGCTCAACAGCAGAGAGATGGAACTGAACAAAAAATTGTCACAGTTGAACGTTGGAAGAAATCCACAGCAGTTGCAACCACCATTACAGCCTATGAAGCAGCGTGTAGGCCCACAGATGCAATCACAGATGCAACCCCAGCCACCGCAACAACAAATGTTCATGCCACAGCAGCAACAGCAGTTTATGCCACAGCAGCAACAGTTTATGTCTAATGGTATACAGCCGGGAATGGTTATGGGTCAACAGATGCCGCAACCACGCCGTGTTTCTACAATGCCACTAATGGATGACGACCAGTTGTATGGGGGTTTGAACCGTGGTGTTATGAATGGGGTTCAGAACCCACAATTCAAGAAGGCTTCACGTAAGAACCGCAAATCATCCTTCCCATTGTCAGCCACGCCTGGTTTCAATGACAACTACTCACAGCTCAGACCAAACGGTGCTCCGCGTCATGCCAGTATGATGACTGGTTCCAATCCGATGATGTCTTCGTCTGCACCAACGTCTGCCAGTGCGATGATTGCACCACAGGGCGCATTGCCCTCTGCGTCGCAGATGAATGGCAGTGCTTACTCTCCTACTATCAAGCCAAACCCGCAGTTCCAGCAGCAGAGAATCACGAAGCCGTCTCCGAACGGGTCCAGTCACGAGCTGAACGACCACAGCTCCTACCCAAACTCATCCTCCTCGAATGAGGTCTTGAACGGTGCTGCTGTTCAGACCAATGGCCACGCCAACGGCAATGGCATTGGCATGGGCCTGCACACCAACAACAGCACGGCCGACACGTCTTTCGGTAGTGTTGTTGTGAACGAGGCCGAGGTTGAACCCAAGCCGTTAGGAGCCATTGGGGCTGTTGGCGGAAGCGACAAGAAGGAGCACAAGAAGAAGAAGTTTGGTATGTTTGGTAAAAAATGAGATCTTTCTCAGCTTCAGTTTTCTCTTTACTTTTTTGACACATATGATATTCGGGGCCTCGTTCTTTCTCCCTTTCTTCCTGCATTTTGTTTAGTGATATGTACATTGACATCTACAGTGACTTTATCCATTCTGGTGGCCCTTCCATGTAGTTGATCTGTAAGACCACCGGGATAGGTGCTCGCTTTTGAGACAATACTACTGCGTGCGCATCGTAATGCACAGCTCGCTGGTCCGGAACTGGAAGAGAATGCACTCTCCACTGGGCATTTCTGTTGAGGGTAAAGGGACCGATCTATTATCTTTTGCTGTATTGGTATGGTCTCATTCCCGTGGCAGGGCGTGGCCGCCAGTTTGGAGGCTCTTAGGGTTGCTGTGGGAGCAACAAGCTCTGAAAAGGCTTATCAAGGCAACATTGAGATAAGAGTCTAGGCCAGTCTCAACCTCAGCCGTTTGGCACAAAGAGGGCCCAAAATGACGGGGAGAAGCAGGGTGGATCAGGCAACATGCCAGTTCTTATCAATGGGGTCTAGGGTGTGTGCTATTAATTGTATATTATGCGTATAAGCGGTGGGACAAAATAAGCGTTAGTATAATACCCAGTGGGTGTTTGAACGGCCAGCTTAGATAAAAAGAGATCAATTAAAAAAGACGACCCCACAGTCAAGCCGAATATGAATGAATAAGAAAGAACAGAATCACATATCCCGAATAAAGAACCCTTCGTAATAGACATTTCAAACCAGATGTCGTTTCAACAGTAGTAAATATATATAAAAAAGGAGAACAGAATAAAACGTAAAATCACAATCGTACAAGGAATATAGAAATCCCAGTCACATTCCCATCTTGAGCCAGTCGTACTCGTCCTTGAACATGTCCACCTCCTCGAGCTGCGAGTGCACCACTCCGCCCATCATCATATTCATCCCCGACATTGGCAACATGGCGTTCATGCTGAAACCACCGTGCTCCATGTCCAGCGAGTTCATGCCTTTAGGGTCAACGTCCATCCTGAAGTCTAGGAATTCGTCCATGGCCAGCTGATCAGGCTCTGAGATAGACGAGATGGAGTTGGTGGTCTTCACAAGCTGCGGTTCTGATGCGTGGTGCTGTTGTTGTTGTTGATGCATTTGTGGGAGCGGTGCCAGCTGGTGCTGGTGCTGGTGTTCCTGTGGCGAGAAATGGAATGTGTTGTGCTGTGGGAACATTGTCTGTGTAGATTGCGAGGTAGCTGTTGTTGCTGTTGAAGGGGGCGCTGTGGATGGTGTTGGCAGCGCAGCCTCTGCGGCCGTCTTCTTGGAGATGGGCCTGATGACACCGTGTAGCTTGTAAAAGAGGCCACATGCGTTGCAGAGGATGTCGCCGTTGGAGGAGCGTCTCCACAATGGGGTGGACGTCGTGGAGCAGTTGGAGCATGAGATCTGCTTCGAGGCCCTGTCTGCTGTGGATGTGTCCAGTAGGCTCACCTGTGGGTTTGGGAACGAGGTCGTCAGCAGCGAGTGGTTGTTGGAAATTGGCTTCGTGACCAGGGGCTGGTGGTGGTACTCCTCCTGGGAAATCTTCTTGATGTGGGCAACGTAGTCAAACTCGTCGTTGACCGGGTCTGCTGTTGGGTCTGGCATGTTGCGGGACATCTGACTCACCTCCACCTTCTTCTTCACCTGCTTCGCCTCCGTCTTGCACACCCGCACCACGCCCCTGCTCTGCCTCTGGTTGCCCATCGCCTGCAGTCGCCACGACATGTTCTTAACTCGCTCGGCCTGCGGCAGCTTCTTGAGCGACGCCTTCGAGTACATCTGGTGGATCCCGTAGTTGGTGATCGAGTCCTCGGCGAGCTCCTTCAGTGCCTTCGGCTTCTCCCCTCGCCGAGCCCCCGCGCCCTTTCCCCGTGTGAACGCCTCCAGCAGCGCTGCGATGTCCTTGTTAGCGTCCATTCTGGCTCTTTGGCTCTGCCTGGCCCTGCTCCGTGCTGGCTGAGAGTGGGGGAAGCCTGGTTTGAGGGCGAGCTGCTCCTCTCTTAAACGAAAAACCAGTTGGATTTCCTCCGCTCTCCGGAAAGTGCGGCGTTGTGCGGCGCGTACCGAGAACATAGCGGGGTTCTTGACTTCCAGATGCGGAAGTGCTGGATAAATGGTGCGTACGTATGAAAGACGGGCGTTCGCGGCCGCGCGGAAGCGCGAAAGTTCGCGAAAACTCGGAAGACTGTAGCCGAGAATAGTGAGAAGTATAAGCAGATATATGGCGGGCTATATATACATGGATGGAGGCACCGGGGCAAGCGAGTGCTGTGTCCAATGCTCCCAGGCCATGTCTATCTCGCAGGAGTCAGTGGCATCCACGCAGTCGTTGCACACGGCTGAGAGCGGACCTGTGGCGTTGCATCACGGGCCCGAGAGCGTGCGGGACAGCCAGCTCGAGAGCCCCAGCCCGAACGAGAGCCCGAGCGAACATGGCGAGCCCGGTGCCATCAGAAAGACCCACACACACTCGTCTGTGTTCACAGATGCCAGGCTCAGACGGCCTCGCCGAGAGCGCCGAGGGCTGCTTGCCCAGCTCGCCCTCATCCCAGAGTTCATCGACGCTCGAGACTACCCAGACAGACTCAAAAAGTGCATCGTCTTCGTTATCGCCATCGCCGCCATGATCGGGCCAATGGGGACCTCCATCGTGTTCCCTGCCATCGAGGACATGAAGCAGGACCTGCATACCACGACCATGATGACGAACGTGTCCGTCGGCATCTACCTCTTGTCCCTTGGGATATTCCCGATATGGTGGTCCTCCTTCTCAGAGATGCTCGGCAGAAGAACAGTCTACGTCTTGAGCTTCACCCTTTACGTCGCCTTCGCCGTTGGTTGTGCGCTCTCACCATCCATTGGCGCCCTCACAGGCTTCCGTGTGCTCTCAGGAGCGTGTTCTGCTAGTGTCCAGTCCGTTGGTGCTGGTACTATTTCGGACCTGTATCCACCAGAGAAGAGAGGCCGTGGAATGGGCTACTTCTACCTTGGTGTGCTCATCAGCCCGCTGGCCAGTCCTGTCATTGGTGCCCTGCTTCTCACTCGGTGGAACTGGAGGTCAACACAGTGGTTTCTTGTTTCTTTAGCTGCTGTGCTGGACGTTGTCATCATCCTGTTCCTCCCAGAGACACTCCGTACGCAGGACAACAAGGCTATCATCGCAGCTCTGCTCAAGCAGAAACAGCAAAACAGAGAGAAACTGTTGTCACCAGACATGTCAGTCATATCCCGTGCTCAGTCTAGAGCGTCCGTGGTCCGTAATGAGGATGCTTTTGTCCAGGACCTGGAATCCGAGCCATTGCCAAACCAGCAGCAGCTGCAACAAGTAACAGAGGCAGACCTACAACGAATGGCCACAGAACTCGAGGAAGCCATTAACGAGGAGACTAAGGTGACAACCAGAGCACAGAAGATCAAAAATACGCTGTACATCTACCTCGTCAGACCCACAAAGGCAGTTTATTTTCTAGCTTACCCACCGGTGCTCCTCTCAATCTCCTTTTCAGCTATCACATTCGGCGTTCTCTACGTTATGAACATGACAATTGAGTTCCAGTACGCCCGTGATCCTTATAACTGGAAACCCCTCTACATTGGCTTAGCGTATATTCCAAACTCGGTGACTTATATCGTTGCGTCCATTTACGGAGGAAAATGGACTGACTGGCAGCTGAGACAGTACAAGAAGAAGCACGGGTACTATGAACCAGAAGCAAGAATCTCATACAACATGCTCTCAGCAGTTGTCACATACCCACCAGCATTGCTAATCACCGGTTGGTGCTTCCAGTTCCACACGCATTGGATAACCCCACTTGTCGGCACCGCGTTGTTTGGGTATGCCACCATGATGACTATTGGACCCACCGCAACATATCTAGTTGACTCACTACCGGGAAGGGGTGCCACAGGTATGGCCCTCAATAACCTCATAAGACAGACGTTTGCTACTGCTGCTGTGTTTTTGGTAGACCCCATGATCTCAGGAATGGGAACCGGACCGATGTTGTCAATGTGCTGCGGTGTGGTGCTACTATGGAGTGTCCTCTTGTTGATACTCAAGAAGAAAGGTGCAGACTGGAGAGAGAAGTATGATTTGAAATCATACTACGATAAGATGGAGTGATTTTATTCTTCTTTAATTTTAAATATTTAATATTCAAGATATTTCATTTACACACATAAACACATGAGCTTAGCGATTCTCAACGTCAAAGTCATAACCTCTAGCAATACCACCTCTTCCTTCCTCAGCTAAGGCTCCTTCTTCATCAACATCATGATCCTTGTAGTCACTACCCAGCCCAGTCCATTGTCTGTTTTGTAAGTGAATAGCAGATGTGGATACTGTGTTCTTGATTGCCACTGTACTGGAAAAGGCTTTGACCAGCTGTCCTTCTTCATTAGCCTGGGAGGAAGTGGAATCAATTTCCAAATGCTGGATGTTTCTCAATGGTCTAGAGGTACTAACAAACTTACCAGTGACAGGGTTAAATTCTGGTGCATCATCGTCCTCGCTCTCTGCTGATGAGCTCTGTGCATCGTTCAATGATCTCTTATCATCATCTTCCTCTTCACTGTTTTCCAACAGCTTTTCAAATTCTATTACCCATTTACCAGTCCATGAAACTTGTGGGGCTAATGCCATTTGAAGTTCATAAGGTGTGATAATAGGCTTGTAGAACTCATTAGACTGGTCGAGAATGATACCACCCTGCCCGCACCCCAAGATACACCATACTTCAATGCTTTCAAAGTTCGCCAACTTGGCAACGTTAGGCTTACCAACAACAAACATGTATGATTTTTTACCAGCATCTTTAATTTTTGTCGAGACAGAGTTTATAAGCTGTGTGGTGTTACGTAGTGAGAGGGTATTGACGAGAATACCTACCGTTCCAGAGGTTCTTGCCATGTGCATGTATCTGTATCTTTTCATCAGTGATGGGAACGGACCCTGAGAAGTGGAGTTCTCAGCTGGGTTGTAGATGGTCAAAGCACTGAACTTCGTCGTCAAAAACAATAGATGGGGTGATTGTGGAGTTGTGATATGGAAAAGCTGGTAATCCATAAGATCCACTTCGATATCAAAATCCTCTTCGAGTCCCTTGATCAATCTGTTGGAGAATCTGACACCGTGTGGCATCTCTTTACAGGAATCAAATCCGATGATATTTGCACTGTTAGCCTTCTCCAAGTCAATATCGGCAAATGCAATGTTTGTATAGCCCTTGGATTTCAGCTGGGTATAAATATCATACATGTATCGTGTGTGAGGGGCATCCCCCATCAAGACTACCTTCTCATCCTTGTCTTTATAAGTTTCTTCAAACTTTGCGATAACGGAGCCAATATTCAAGAATGGCTTACCAAAGACATAGACTGCGTCAAGCTTCTGGATGGCGTTGAGACAGGCATCACCGAAATGGACCACAACGTCACCGGCAACATGCTCCGCAGCAACTTCATCGATACAACAGGAGCTATAAGCGGTATCAGCTAGGACCCACACCTGCTGTGGCATGTCCTTGGGTGTCTCCAGCGGGTCAGAGCACTTGCAGTCAGCACAGCTCTTGGTGCAGTTTCCTTTCTTCTCCTTTGTGAAGTCGACCTCCTGTTCCTCGTGGTGGTCATTGTGCTTTTGCTTCTGTCTTAGGCCCTCTTGTAGCAGCTGTGAAACGATGGCCGAGTCTGCAACCAGCGTATCTGGGAACTGGAGGGTAATCTTCTTGTAATTTCTGGTCCCATCGCCCTTCTCCTGGCTCAAAAAGCGCAAAAGAGCGTCGATGGCGTAGTAGTCCCGTACCTTTTCAGTGAGACTCTCCTCCCACCCAGGCCCCAAGTACGGCCGCAAATGCGCAGTTTCTTTGTATTTCTGGAAAGAAAACGTGTCCTCGTCTTGGTAAGTCGACAGAACTGGAGCAACTGCTTCTGACATGCTTTGTGTTTATGCTGTTAAGGCTCTTTTCCGTCTCTTTAAAACCCTTTTCCGTTAGTATTTGTTCACATTAAAGTGGATTGATATTTTTTTTTAGCGATGAGCCGTTTTTTTCAGCGTCTGGGCATATAAAGGTGATAAAGGCGATAAAGGATACTAAGTAATTAAGAGTATATTGGAAAATAAACTGGGAGTTATATACAGTCCCAGAGTCTTAGCAAGTTCATCATCATATTAATTTATACAAAAGTAGAAAGAATAAAGGGAGTAAGAAGCAGAAGGGGAAGAGCGAGGGAGCGCAACTAGTTGAGCTGGACATAATTACCAGGGAAAACACCTTGCTGACCGTTTGCCCTTCCAGTCCACCAACCATTGGCATCTGCAGTTCTCTCCACAATCTCGATGACAGTGCCAGCGCTGAACGACAGGTCTCCAGCGGCCTGGGCAGCGTAGTCATACAATGCCGTGCACGTCTCAGCAGCCGGAGCAGCAGCCGGAGCAGCAGCCGGAACAGCAGCAGCAGGGGCAGGAGAACTATAGGCGGAGACTGGAGTCTGTGGTTGGCCATAAGCAGGAGCACTGTAGGCTGGTGCAGTAGCAGAAGGCTGGCCGTAGGAAGGCTGGCCATAAGCAGGCTGAGAGCCTGGAGCAGCGTACTGAGCCTTTTCATCTGGGTAACCCTGGGCAGTGTAGCCACCAGTAGTTGGCGGCGTGTATGGAGGTAATGTGCCACCAGTTGCAGATGATGGCGAGGTGATACCGGCCTCCTCTGCCTTACCGTAACGACGCTTGGTCATTTCAAGCTTCATACGGGCGTGGCCAACCTTGAAGTGTGTGATGCCAATCTCGTCGCATCTGTCCTGAATGTCACCTCTCTTGGCAGCGAAGGCCTCTTCAATATCCGAGTTGAGGTCAAAGTATGGGATTTTCATGTCCTCAAATTTGTTGTATAATGTGTAGAAGATGTTGAGCTGCATAAAGTAGAAGGAGACAAATAGTGGCTGGACAAACTGCGCCTCCAACTGGAAGAGGAGTGGAAGCTCGTCCTTGAGCATGTTGTTGTAGTAGTCGTACTCCTCTTGGGCAATCTGGACCTCGGCCTCGGCCTTGTACATCTTCTCCTCGTCCTTTGGTGTTCTTTCCTTCTTGGTCTCGTACTTGCTGTACGTGTTCTTGTGTCTGTCCAAGTCCAGCTGTTTGTGTGATCTCTTTGTTGCCATCTTTCTGATTGCCTGGATGACCTTGAGAAGCTCTTGAGCAGGCTGCACAATCTTCGTCTCAATCAGCTCCAAGTCAGGCTTGAGAATCTGTTGCAGGTCTGCGACCACTGCTCTGTACTGCTCTGAGGCCTCAATACCCTCTGGGTTGTCCTCTGGAATAGTAGAGTTTGGGTCCGAGAGCTTACCGGAGATGGGCTTGAAGATCTCCTCCATGGCCTTGGAAAAGCCAATCTGGTGCGAGAGCATGCCGTTCACGGCCGTGAAGTACTTCTTGGACTCCTCTGACAGCTTCTTCGTCTCGTTCTCAATCTCCTTAAAACGGCGCTCCGCATCCTCGTACACCGGGTCGTGGGTCGTCTCACCCATGTTGAACTTTTGTCTGAACGACTGTGGCGCCTGCAATTGATATGAGTAGTTAGTACACCGTCACACGGGCCTTGTTCCAAGCGTTTCGGGCATTGGGGCGTTCCAGGGGTTCCATGGGGGCAGTGGCCACTAATGTGTCCAACAACACCCCTCCCCCCAACAACGCCCCCAGAGCCAGCAAAAGAGGCGCTCAAAAAAGGCAATGCCACCATACTCACTCTCGAGATCGCCTTCGTGAAACCCTTAAAACTCATTTGCGCTGTAATCCCTGCTTTGCGGAGTGCTCCACGCCAAAATTGCTCGCCTGTGGAAGCTTCGGGCCCTGCTTCGGTTCTTATTATTTTATCGCCTGCGCCCTTTTGCGCGCATTTGGAGGTGTGCGGGTGTGTTGATCTAACCAGTGTTTACATTTCGATAAAGAGGTAGTAAGCCAGTGGGGAGACCGTCCAGGAGCAGCTTTCTAGGGGGAGGAAACATGAACACGGATATGGAAGAGCTGCCAATGGACCTCAAACACCTGTACTTGACGTGGCTGGACGAGGGGGCCAGCAAGTTCCAGGCTCGACAGTCCAAGGCCGGGATGATCATGGCAAACGCGTCCAGAGCTCTGCGGCAGCACGAGGACTCTGTGCGCTACCCGGAGCAGCTGCTGAAGCTCAAGGGCATTGGGCCCTGGATTGTGAAGCAGCTGCGGTTGAGACTCGAGACTTACTGTAGGGAGGAGGGGTGGTATCTGCCCCCGGTGCCCGAAAGGCCACAGCAGAGTGGCAAGGAGAACAGACCGCCTGAAGACAACGAAGACGCTACGGCGACGAGGAAGAAGGCGAAACGGGCCTATATCCCCAGAAAGAGATCAGGAGGCTACGCAGTGCTGCTTGTACTGCTTGAGTACGACCCCGACATGCGAGGAATGACCAAGGACTCCATCACTCAGAACGCTACGCCCTATTGCGATGCCAGTTTCTCGGCCAACCCGTCTACGAATAGCTTTTACTCTGCCTGGAACAGCACAAAGACACTCATAAAGGAAGGGCTAGTGCTTGAGACTGGACGCCCTTCGAGATATTACCTCACCGAAGAGGGCCTTGAGCTGGCGCAGAAGATTAAGCAAAATGATAATATTGTGTTCCGAGGCGAGGCAGGATATACAATTAACACCACTGTGGCCGATGCAGCAGCTGTACCACTAGAAGGAAGACCTCTCGAGGTACGAGTGCCCAGAGATCGTGTTGAGGAAGAGTTTCACCAAGTCAAGTACTTTTATTGGGAGCCTGGAACATTTGAAGTTATGTTTGTTGTTGACAATAGAGAGGTAAGGTCTGCCAAAGAACGGGACTTCTTTGCTAACAAGTTGCAGCAGCTTGGCATTTCTAGTACTACAAAGCCTTTAGCGGTTGGAGATGGGCTTTGGATTGCAAGAAACAAGTACACGAATGAGGAGGTGGTGCTCAATTATATCCTTGAGCGAAAGAGATTGGACGATTTATCCAGAAGTATCCAAGACGGTCGGTACACCGAGCAGAAGGCTAGACTCAAGAGGACCGGTATCCAAAATATATACTACCTCATTGAAGAGGTCACCTCCTCAGACCTTGCCAACATGACACAAGCTATCCAAACTTCCATCTCACAGGCATTAACAGTGAGCGATTTCCACATCCAGCGAACAAAAGATGCAGATGGAACGGTGCACTTTATTGCCAGAATCACCAAGCAGATCAAGAAGTTATACTCTAAGAAGAGAATCTTGGTTTTAAATCCTCACAATATATCTACACAACTTGATTATAAAAACGTGTTAGATGCCTTTAGAAACCAGTTCCAAATTCCCGGACTTGAATGCTGCCACCAGTACTTTACATTCGATGCTATCCTCTCCAAGACCACAATGATGACCACTCGTGAACTGTTTGTTCGCATGCTCATGACTGTGCGTGGTGTTTCCTTGGAAAAGGCCATTGCTATTCAAA
The DNA here is from genome assembly GCA_030572335.1 of Petasospora nakhonratchasimensis. Taxonomy (NCBI): domain Eukaryota; kingdom Fungi; phylum Ascomycota; class Saccharomycetes; order Phaffomycetales; family Wickerhamomycetaceae; genus Petasospora; species Petasospora nakhonratchasimensis. The sequence goes on from JAJLZS010000006.1 coordinate 670,141, forward strand.
AGGAGTTCAGCACACCCAGCATTATGTTTGAGCAGTTTGACGCTAGTGATGAATCGTTCCAGAACAAGTACGGCAAGAAGATAGCCGAGAACTTAGGTGAGATCTTTACAGAGTATTAAGTATTTAACCCAATTTTAATGATTCATGATTCATGTATAAAGCATATTGTACAGATCTCACACTGTAATGTTAATCTGTTCGACCGTTGGCTTTGTAGGAGTAATAAAGATTTCAGCTTCTTGGCTTGTTTGAGTCCCTGCACCATGTTGCTCTATTAGCTGTCTTTGCTCATTCAAAGTCTCAGCATAATTGATATTGATTCCATTTTCAAATACATATCTGATTTCTTCTAGAGACAGCCCATTTACCTCTGGGTACCATTTTTTAATGGCAAACCAGCCACCCAAGCATATCAAGGCGAACATTACGCATGTCCATGTTTCGGACATCAAATTAACCAGAGTCAGATATGATGCAGACACAAAAGAATTGGTAATCCACCCAGTGGCTGCAATCACTGCTGAACCAGGAGCACGGGCCTCGAGCGGTAGGAACTCCACAGAGGACCATGGAACTGTTCCCAATGCAGATGCAAAGCTGGCAACAAACCCTAGCACAGCGATGATCAGCAGGAAAGAATAGAAATCGAAGCCAACTTTTACTGTCTGGTCTTTCATGATACCATCCACTTTGAGGAATGCAAAAGCGGCAATGAGCAACGCGAGAGCCATGATCCACACCGTTCTCAACAGCATTGCCCTTCTGCCAACTTTGTCAATGTATTTCAGTGCCACAAAGGTGAACGCAAAGTTTGTACCACTAATTAGTATACTGACAACCAATGGATCACCAACCCCAACTGACTTGAATATTGTGGCGCCATAATACATGAACGAGTTGAAAGAGGAGATCTGTTGGTAGAACATCAATGCACACCCAACGGCCAGCGCTCTTTTCGTTGCATCAGATCCAAACAAACGGGTATACACAGGAAGGGTATGCTTCTGTTCATTGAGTTCAATGTCATCCATAATACTGACAACTTTTGTGTGTACTTGCACTGATGTCGCATGAGGGTACAGCTTTGCGATGGCGTGCTCTGCCCCGCTGTAGTCCTTCTTCAACACGAGGAACCGTGGTGACTCTGGGATGAAACCAGCAGACACCAGAAAGATCAGTGGTGGTATTCCACTGAAGAAAAACATTAGTCTCCAATTATTGTGGTTATTAGCTATCAGGTAAGCGATAGCGTTGGCCACGAACTGGCCACCGGTGGTGGTGATGGAATTAAGCACTAACAAGCGACCACGTAGTCTTGAGGGTGCAATCTCAGAGATGTAAACAGGAACAGACATCGAAGCAGCACCAACTGCCAGACCAATGACGAATCTTCCAATGACCATGCTGGCCACAGATTCGGCCAGCGAGAGCTGTATAGCAGCGAGTGTGAACACAACACAGCACACGGTGATGACTCTCTTTCTTCCAAACACGTCAGCAAGATTCGAGGCACCGATGGAGCCAAAGAAGGAACCCACAGAAGTAATACCTGTTACGAGCTCTTTCTGTGCTGAACTCAGGCTAAACGAGGACGATTGGTCCAGAAATACTAGAATACTGGAGATACACGCGGTGTCATAGCCAAACATGAACCCACCCACTGCCGCAGAACACACCACAAGAATCGCAAAGATCCCTGTCCGTGTCTCCTCGATGTCACCAGGGCTATCGTCTTGGGCAAGCACCTGAGAAGGAGTGTTTTTGAGCGTGATATGACGTGTACCTATAGTGCCAATTGTGCTGCCATCCGTTGTCAGCGATGCTGTCGAGCTCGCTTCCTGCAGCTCTGGCATGTTTGGACGGTATTGTTGGAGGGAAAAAGTGTGTACAGGAATCGACAGGTCACAAGGACGCTTTCCACAAGTGCACAAAAGTACTGTTGATGGGCACTGTTAGGCCTTTTTATAGGAAAACAGAAGAGGACATAAAGCCGGGCTGATGTCAAAAGTGGCTCAGTGGGGCTGGGGAAATTGTCTGGTGTGCGGGTGTATAGTGGCAGACCACTTTTGAGTTAGTGCTTTGTATACATTAAATAAATATATATACATATATATAGTTCCTTCGGGGTCATTGAGGGATGAACAGACATTCAAAGGGAGAGTTTCTGCGATTCACCAGTCTCATTGTGGAGATCCACCAAAGGACTCTCAAGTTGCACCACAACTGCTTCGTGTCCTCGAACATGTGCAAGCACAGCTTCATGACAGTCAAATGGCCGCCGACAATCGTGTAGAACACGTACGAGAAGACGTGGACGGCAATTACAATGGCACTGGTGTATGGGCATGGCTTCTTCCCGCCGTCCCTGTACAGCAGTCTCTTTTTGTCGTTACTTTTGATCGTGTACATCACCGGGAACAACATCACGCTGATGCAGAATCTGGCAAGGAGCACCGGTGTCATGAGGACCCACACCACGAGGTTTCTGTGCTTCTCCTGCTGGTTTATGTGTGTCCATCTGGTGCCTCTCTCGTAGCACTGCGACCACTGGAACTCCCTGCACTCGTATCTGAGCCAGACCAAGACGCAGCACGACAGGAAGAGCGGGAAGAGCAACGTGCGGATCAGGATGTCAATTAATGTGTGTCGCCCATATATATCTGCCAAGCTGATCGAGGACTGCGTTGACGGCGTGTATCCTAGCGGATTCGGTGCCACAGGAGTGATTCTGCCGAGCGAGGGGTGCTCAGAAGGTGCCAGCGTAAGTGCTTCTTCTGTGGCTCGCTTAGTCCGTCTCGAGCGTCGATAGCGTTCACTGAGTAGGAGTGGACGGGCGTGGAAGTGTTGAGGCGTGGACATTCCGACTCAGGTGCCACACAATACACCGTTATACTGGTATAAATATATGTATATGTGTGTGAATACAGTTATATTACGGCTTGTATGCCCATCGGGCCATATTGTAAACAATACTTCTAGGGGGCCCTTCTCGCGTTTTTGTGGTCAGACTCCACAGTGTCTTCCGAGGCGATGAACAGCAGCAAGAACCTCAGCTGCCTCAATGCCGTAGAACTTTGAGACGTAGCTGACCATCGTGTGCTCGACCTCTCTCAGCATCTCATCGGCAGACTGCTTGTCTTGGGCCTCTGGGGCCCCAGGGGCCCCAGAGGCAGTGGTGGTGCTCAGCAGCGTTGCGTACGCTTCTCTGGTGCGCACCAAGTCTGATCCAGCTTCGGATTCTTGACGGGCTGGCGATGGGAAGATGTTGAAGAGTCTTTTGAACTCGATCGAGATGCCCTCTGGGTCTGGCTGCTTCGTCTTGACGATTCTGTCCATGACCCAGTCGCAGTATTGCTCGACCGTGCTGTCGTCCCACTGGACGAGGTCCCTGTTTAGGTCCTCCGAGAAGGTGATGTCCGCTAGGGTGTTATTCAGCCCACGGGAAGAGTGGCCTCGTGGTTGGTTCAAGGAGCCCACAATCGACCTCCACACTTTCCAATCATGGACCTGCTTGCACGAATCAACAAATGGCTGGGCAAAATAAAGCTTCACGGCAAGCGTCATACACGCCAGCAAGATCGTCTCCGGGAATCTTCTTCCATCAGTTTCACGAGTGTTTATTTCAATCTTGTACTCCAATGTCACATCCAACTTCTTGATCAACTTCTTTGTGACAGAATAGATCTCGGGAGGCAGCACCAACTGCTGCATAGCCCTAAACAATAATGGCTCGTAGTTGAGCTTGAGCCCGGGAGTGTCCAAACAGTTCATTAGAACAAGCACCGCAGAGCATATCTCTCCTCTCACAGGAGGCGAAGCACCTTTCAATCTAGACTGGTAGAATCTCGTTAGTTTCTGGTCTAACCCCTTGGGCAGAGTAAAGTTCGAGCCAAGGTACGGCAGGGAGCCATTAGTCGACCAAATTACCAGATCATTAATGTATATGGGTAGTGATAACTCTCGACACGCAACGTATATTGTAGCCAGTGTGTATGGGATTGTGAGCAGTGCTGGAGGTTTCCTTGTTTGTGACCTTAGTGATTCTTGCCCATCAGTGTCAGTGTCAGAGCCGACTCCACTGTAGTCGCTTTCGCTAGCGGAGGTGGAACTGGCTGAGGGGGCCCTACGTTTGGCCTTGAGAAGCTGGTTCCATATCCTTCTAGCCACTGTTTCAAACACTGCGGGAGCGTTGTGATGATCGATGATGTTCTTGACCTGAAGCTTCAGAACTTGCTGCAATGCCTTGTGGTAGAGGACTCTACCACGGGAACCATACACAAGCTTTGTGCCCTTTTTATTGTCACCAAGTGATTTTTCACGCCTCGACAATTGCGTGAGTCTCCTCGTCACGACGAACTGCCCCGCGTCGTCCTCCTCATCGTTGATCTCCATGTATGCTTCCTTGACATGTCCAAACTGGCACACACGCTGGCCGTCCAGAGACCGGTAGAATCGTGACCGACAGTTGTCGACCCCACACCGGGAGCCCTTGATCCATGAGTTACTCATGTATGCCTGTGCTGCTCCGTGTTCGGGTATATATATTTGACTAAACCCAGGTATTATAATGGTGTCGCTTCTCACCTTTATAAAGATCCTCATCGCCTGGTGTTCGGGTGCATGGTTACATAGCCCTGGTCTGATGTCCGGATATACGTTCTGTTCTTGGGATGCTGGCGTTCAGGTGTAAGCTTTGGGTGCTTTCGTTAAAAAGAGCCTGTGTTTACAGGTGTCCATGTGAGTCTTTGAATGTGTTTGTATGCCTCCCATGGGGCCCCGTTGGGTCCACATTGTTGGGCCTGGGGGGAAACCCTCGGAAGGCTCTCGGATATTAGTGCGCTATCAAAATGCACTATTGTTTCAAGGGTTAAAAAAGGAGCAGCAGAGCATCACAGTGTCCATTCCACCCAATTGATACGCCCTTGTTGCTGTATATACAGAAAGAGAGACGGTGAGAGAGAGAGAGCCAATTGGACCTGTGTGATTTCCCGGATAAGATCTACATACGAAGATGCCGGCCTACCTCACCGATTTTTTCGATCCGGAGGACTACACGATCGGCTCCAGGACCGATGTGCGGAAGCTGTCCACACAGGGTCTGCTTCCCTTTCCACGAGGTGGTGGGTCTCCCGTACTGGAGTGTGTTCCTGGGTCTGCTACTGAGGGTCACTCGTCGGTGTATCGCAACGCCAACTGTCGTGGCGAGCTGATTGAGGCTCTGCACCCGGACTTTGACAACTTGGTGTCGTGTGTGAACTGGGCGTTTGAGGCCTTTGGCGATCGTAAGTGTCTCGGGACGAGGCTTGCCAGGGACGGCTCTTACGACAATTTCTTCACGTACGAGAGCTATGCGACGGTCGACGAGCGTCGACAGGCGATTGGATGTGGTTTGAGGGCGCTAGTTGGGCGGGACGACGAGTTCATCGTGGCGCTCTACTCCTCCAACAGGCCCGAGTGGGTATTATCGATGCTAGCAACGCAGGCGTACGGGATGGTCTACACGGCACTGTACCCGACTCTCGGGCCATCTGCGTCGGCCTATATCCTTAGCCTGACCGAGTGTCCTGTTGTTGTGTGTTCCAGCGACAAGATTGCGTCTCTTGTGGAGCTGAAGACGGCCAGCGCTGGACTTCCTCACCTTCGGTTCATTGTCTCGATGGACGCGCTAGGCGGAGCCCAGAACAGCTCTGCCCAGGGAAGCTCTGCCCAGCTCCGCCAGCACTGTGACGCCCATGGGGTCCGGCTGCTGGACATCCACGAGCTGGAGGCGCTAGGCAGTGTTAACCGTGTGCCGATGGCGGTGCCTCGTCCGGATGACGTCTTCCTCGTGTCCTTCACCTCCGGCACTACAGGCAATCCTAAGGGCGTTGAGGTGAGCCACAAGATGGTCACGTGCTTCCTGGCGTTCTCGCTGTCTGCGGTCGACATGGAGCTCGATCTCGGGCGCCAGGCGACGGCGTTCTCGTTTCTACCGCTGGCCCACGTCTACGAGCTCACCAACGTTGTGCAGTACCTGCTGTTTGGGCTGGCAGTCTCGTTTGCGCCGGACCCCTCGCCACTGCGGCTCATTGAGAACCTCTCGCTGGCGAAGCCCAACTTCATCGCGCTTGTTCCGCGTGTCTTCACCAGGCTCGAGAGCCTGTTGAAGGAAGCGCTAGCGCGCTCCTTTGTTGGGCGGTGCGTGCTGGCCCGGATCCAGGCCAAGATGGCAGCGGCGCCTGACGGGCAAAGGCCCACGGTATCTGCTGGCTCTGCACTGCTGGACACGCTGCTGCTGAAGCGGCTCTCGCAGCGGCTGGGCTTCGCAGAGTGCAAGCTGGTGATGTCGGGGTCTGCGCCGATTGGCAGCGAGACGGTGTCATTTCTGCGCAGCGCGCTGGGCTTTGGCTTTGCACAGGGTTACGGGCTCACAGAGACGGGCGGCGGCGTGATGGTGAGCTCTCCTTGGGACAGGCAGATTACGTGTGGCGTGCTGTCTGTGTGCTGCGAGATGCGGCTCAGGGACGTTCCGGAGCTTGGGGAGCCTGGGGAGCCTGATGAGCGTAGCGAGCCTGGGGACCCCCAGCCCGGCCTGCGCAGCCAGGCCGAGCCCACCGGGGAGCTGCTTCTCCGCGGCCCACAGGTGTTCCGGCGCTACTACAAGGACCCTGCAGCGACCCAGGCGGCCTTCGACAAGGACGGGTGGTTCAGGACGGGCGACGTTGCAAAGCTACAGACCAACGGGCGCGTGGTGATTGTTGACCGTGTGAAGAGCTTCTTTAAGCTGGCGCAGGGCGAGTACGTGACGCCCGAGCGCGTTGAGAACGCGTACGCGTGTGCTGTTCCGTGGCTGACCCAGGTGTATGTGCACGGCGACCCACACAAGACGTTTCTGGTGGGCGTTGTTGGTGTTGACCTTGCGGCTCTGCCCAACCAGGACCAGGGCCAGGGCCAGAGCCAGGCAGAGCGCCTGCGTGCGATCAACACCGTGGGTGTCAAGAGCGCGCTTCTCCACGAGATGAACAAGCACACGCACGGGCTCCACGGGTTTGAGCGTCTTCGTAACGTGCGGTTCATGGTGGAGCCGCTGCGGATTGAAGACAATACGATCACGCCGACGCTGAAGGTGCGCCGGAGCGTAGCTGTGCGGTTCTTTGCGAGTACGTGGGCAGCGCTCTACGCGGAGGGCAGTCTTGTGAAGCCGAGCCGGTTGTAGCGCGGTGCGTGGGCGGCGGCCCCATGGGGTGCCCTGCCTGCCTACGACGCGCGCTCGCCTAGGCGAGCTCGCTTAGCGCCCTGCCTGGCGCCTGCCTGCGCGCTTACGGTTCGCCTCCCGCCTACGGTTCGCCCCACCCGCAATCACATATATTACCTAAACTGCGCCGGCTCCATTCTTGCATAGTTGTCCCTGTAGAGCGTGTCCTCGGCAACGGCCACGCTGCGGTTGGCGAGCGCCCGCGTGTCGAGCAGCTCGGGCCCGAGCTGCTCCACGCTCGTCACCCCCAGCATCCGCATGCCCACCGCCAGCTCGTCCTTCAGCAGCTGGACCGCGCGGCGCACACCCTGCTCGCCGTAGGCAGAGTTCGCGTAGAGGAACGCGCGCCCCAGGCCCACGCCCGTGGCGCCCAGGCAGAGCGCCTTCAGCACGTCCGTCCCACGACGCACGCCCCCGTCCACGTAAACCTCAAACGCCGGTGCCAGCCCGCGTGCGCGTAGCACAGGCATCACCTCCGCCAGCACCTCGACTGGAGCACGCGCAAAGTCGAGCTGCCGCCCACCGTGGTTTGACAGCACTACGCCCTGGCACCCGTGCTCGGCCGCCAGCAGAACGTCCTCGGCGCGCTGGACGCCCTTGATCAGGATCGGGAGCTTCGTCCACGTCCGGATCTCGTCCACATCGGCCCACGTCAGAGACGGGTCGATGAAGGAGGACAGCGCCACAGACGCGCCCTGTGAACGGTCGAGCTCGTCGTCGCCGCGCACGTCCACCTCGCCCTCAAACTTGAGCTTCATGTCACGCTCGCGGCGTCCCAGCGCGGGAGCGTCCACGGTGATGAAGATGCCCTTCATGCCACGCTCCTCGCACCGCTCCACCTGGCGGCGGGTCAGCGCGCGGTCCGCGTTCACGTAGAGCTGGAACCACTGCTGCTGGTGCTCGTCCACACGGGCATCCGCTATCTCGTCGAACGAGCACGACGCCAGCGTGGAAATCATCTGCACACACTGCTCGCGGCCTGCGCCGCGAGCTATGGCCACCTCGCCGTCCGGGTGGCCCAGCTTCGCGAGCGCGGTCGCTGAGACGTAGAACGGGCACGAGGTGGGGTGGCCCAGGAAGCTCGTGGAGATGTCCACAGTGGACACGTCCACAAGCACCTTCGGGTTGAAGAAGATGCGGTGGTAGGCATTGTGGTTCTCCCGCAGTGAGATCTCGTCGTCTGCCGCCGAGGAGTAGTACGCCAGCGCCCCAGGGGGCAGGATCTCTCTTGCAACGGCCTCAAAGTCGTGGAGGTTCATGATCTGCGACAGCGGCGGCTTGCGTTCAATCAGCTCCAACCGGTGCTCCTCCTCAGCACTCAGCTCCTCCTCTTCCTCCTCAAACTCTCCGTCCAGCACGCCCACACACTTGGACGGGTCCAGAAACTTGGTCACCGCGTCCGGTGGGTGGATCGGGTTGAACACCTTGGATGCGTCCCGCCCAGCGTACTTGAGCAGGATCCGCTGTCCACCAGGATGCTGCGACAGAAACTCTGTCAGGTCGTACACCTTGCCGTTGAGGACCACCCACAGGTCCTCCTTCGTGTTGTGCACCCCAACCTGCTCTGGCGTGAACATCGCGTGTGCCTCGGCCTCGAGCGGCCCACCGTACAGGCCCGCAAGCACCAGCGCGAGCGAGAGCGAGGCCACCAACAGCTTGGAGCTATGGCCACGGGCTCCTAGCGGCTTTGCGGCCAATGGCATGCCATTGGCCCCACTGGCCCTAGTATTGGCCCCAGAGCCACCCACAGAGGCAAATGGGGAGGCACTGGACGTAAACAGACGTCCTCGCACTAGTCGGGACGTATTCCTCTTGAGGATTCTAGAGCACAACATCAAAACACTCTTGACTCAATGGCAAGGCCCAAAATTACAGAATCAGTTAATATAAACACAGGAAAACAGTGCTTCGCTCAGGCCCCTTTTATATCGCCGGCCTTAAACACAAAGGGGGAGAAAAGAGAGAATGCGGGGGGGGGGGCCGTTCCAAAAGCGAACTGTGGACGCTTTTTTTTATAGAAAAGAGCTCCCCCACGCTCGATTTGAGAGGCTCAGGGAACCACTCATAGATGCGCCAATGGTCATGGACCCAGTTCCGGCTAAACTGCCCGAAAAGAGCGACTCCAGCAAGGCCCACCTACCCACACGACTCCCCAGCCACAAATAAGTGGTGCTTCCTGTGACACCGGCCCAGGGGACAATGGTTTGGGTATATACTACCCCCTGGCCTCGACAGCACTCCGAACAATGTGAGTGGCAATTGCCACAATTGCGACCCATAAACCCCCAACACACAGCCCTCACCATTTAAAACCCCCCAAAACAGCTTATGGCCCTAAATCCCCACCTGTATTCTTACCTCTCTTCCCCAGACCCCCACGTCCTCTCGACCCCACGCGATTCGGGGTACCGGAACAATCATCATCGCGAGGACCCTTCCTATTGCCTACACTTCTACTAGTAAATGAGCAGGAACAAAAAAAAGAATTTACATCTCGGCACAATGATCTGTGTAACCGGTGTTTAAAAGTGTACCCAGTCTAAACACGGTGTGTGGGTCGGGGGAGGGTGCCACTGCGTCAGCTCATCTCACATACGTAGCATCAATCTTCTCAACCTGCGGCAAAAACATAATGAGCTTTCTTCTATAGCTTGTCATGTTCTTCAGCTGCAAGGGATTGCCCTCCAGGTAAACAGTTTCCAGCTCAGGCAAACCCTTGAGCTCGTGCTCAACGTCCTCAAACGACTCAAACTTGTTGCTTGAGGCCCACAGATCAGTCAGCTTCGAGAGATGCGATAGATTCTCCATCTTGGCAATCCTGTTACCACTAATGTCCAGCGTCGTCAGCTTCAGGTTCTTCTCCAACCCTTCAATCTTGTCAAGACCGTTGTGCGATACATAGAGCTCCTCAAGGTTCTCGAGCTCGTCAAGCCCTTCAAGCTTGGTCAGCCTGTTGGACTGAATAGACAGAATCTTGAGTTGCTTCAGCGCACCAAGATTCTCAAGCTTGGCTATACGGTTCTTACCAAGCCACAGCTGCTCGAGACTCGGCAGCTGGTTAAGGTTATCGATCTTCTTGATCCGGTTGCCTCCAAGCTCCAGGTTCCTCAGCTTGCTCATCTTCTCGAGCCCAGTAATCTCGGTGATCTTGTTCTGCACAAAGTAAAGGTTCTCCAGCTGCGCCAGCTGGTCAATATTCTTCATGTTCCGAATCTTGTTGAATGACAGATCTAGGTTCTTTAGCTGAATCTTCTCGTTCAAGTGCTGGGAAATGTGCTTGATTCGGTTGTCGTACACATCAAACTTCTCAATGCCCTCAGGCAGGTACTTCACACTGCCGATGCTCTCCAGCAAGTTCTGCCTCAGCACTAGGGCCTTCAGCAGCTTGAAACGCTCCAGCCCAAGATCCTCCATACTCCGGATCTTTAGGTGTACCAGATCAACATACTCGGTGTCATCCGGAAGATCTGCTGTGAGGTCTTCGTCTGCTGCAATCTCATCAACGCTCGGATCGTCAATGATGTTTGGACCCGTGGGGATGCCCCTCGACACCGGCTGTGGTTGCTCCTCCTCACCCTCAGTGTCCGAGTGGTCGCTGTTGCTTAGAATCTCGCGCTCCTCGACAGTCATGAGCTCTTTACCTTACTGATACTTCTTAACACGGAAGCCAGTGCCTTGGCCTGTGTGCTTCATTTATATACAAGAGAATAGTGGCGTGCGTTGATGCTCTTCTGGAAAGTCTCTCTTTTTCTTGGAATGGTGATGTGCGGGTGTGTCCTCCCGTCTAACCCACAAAAACCCCACTTGCACCATAAATGCATATATATATGGCGCCAAAAGAGGTCAATCAACGGCTACTAATGAGGAAACACAAATGGTTGTTATATATATATACAGTGTGGCCTGGCTCTGGATTATGGGCGTCCGAGCTCGCGCGTGTGTGCGGAAGAGAACGAGGCCGGTAGGGAGCAATGGCAAAGCTCATTTCTGATATCATTCATGTTTAATAAACCAAGTGCATCTATCAACAAATACAGAGAGTCAAGGCATAGAAAAAGGGAGAAGAAAGTAGAAGATAGCAAATGAACAGCACATACTTCAGCTGGCCTGTGGGTTGGCAGAGACCAACTCGACAACCTCGCCAATAGTCTTGACCTTCTCGCTCTCCTCATCGGTCAGCTGGAAGTCAAACTCGTTCTCAACGTTGACCAGGAACTCGGTGGCATCCAGCGAGTCCAGGCCAAGGTCGGACTGGATCGTGGTCTGGGAAGTGAGAGCAGCATCCTTGATCAGGTGGGCGTTGGATTCACCAATACGGCGAATGATCTCTTCAGAAGAGAGCGAGTTGGCAGCAGAGTAGAATCTGAACATAGAAGGACGCACAACAGCTGCGGAAACTCTGCTGGAAGCCATAGAGGCACGCATAACAGAACGGGAGGCAAGTCTGAACATCTTTTCTTTTTTAGACCGGTTTCTTTCCTGTCAATTGGTGTATTTGTAATGGCCAAAGTGAAGAAATCCAACCGGACAGCGCCCATTTTCTTCCCTTTGCCTCCACACAGGCGAATTTTCGCGAAAGGCTGGAGAAAAAAAAGAAAAAAAAACACATGGCACGCTGGAAAACACTATAGCATATATACACACATTCAATAAGATTAAACGTTAATTGTAAATCTAAACTAGTGTACATATTCTCCTACAAGAAGCCATAGTCCCTCTTCTCCCTTTACCCGGGAAGGTAGCTCACTCTGCCCTCGACTGTCTCCAGTTCAAGATGGAGCGCTTTCTTCCGGCACTACTGCTCGTTGTGGTCGTAGCCTTAGTAGAGGCCGACTTGTCGGACGATCTTGTATCAACTCTTGTCAGATTGCTCGAGGAAACTGTGCTCACCGAGGCCATCGACATAATACGGCTGCTAACGCTTTGAGTGTTACCATTTGTGTTGTTGGCATGGGATGGCGCATGGGATGGCGCAATAGATGGCGCACCACCACCACTGCCTGTGCTGTGAGCACCAGCAGTGCTGATGGACGAAATGGATGGAACCTTTCTCAACATGTACTCATGGGCAGAGGCATCTAGGTCAGAAACCGACAATCCAGTTCTCTTAAGCTCCTCAGCAAAGTTCTTTTCAAACAGTCTGATAAGTGCCATGTGCGAATCCCTTAATGAGTCAGGAACCAGCTTGCCATGAACTAGCAAACATCTAAACACACAGATAGTCAAGTTGTCGAATGTACTCTTCAACAATGCAAGTTCTTGCTCACCGTCGTCGTCATCTGGAATCTTGTTGAAGAAGGCTCTGTACTGGCCAATACCACCATTGACTGGAGAGTCAACAGTACCAGACAGATTTCTCGACAACTCTTGGAACACAGAAGCACTCCCCTCACCAGTCTTCAATGCCTTCTCAGCAGAAGACTCGCCGCTCACCAGGTCTTGTGTCTTGGTGGAAATGGTTCTCAAAGCATTCTGGATTGGAGACAGCTTCATGGTGTGGACCTCTTGAATTTCGGATCTGTTCATCAAAGTTGGGAACACGTTGTACGTCTCATATGTCAACTCCTCAACCCACAAGTCTAAGATAGAATTAGACTTACCAAGCTTTCTCGACGTGGTGAAGTACTTCAGATCCTTGTTCTGCATGTATAATCTTGCAGCAGTAGATAAGTTACCGTGGTCGTTAGCAAAGTCCATTTGTGGCTTCACAGTAACGATGTACAAGAACTTACCAGCTGGTGGAATGTTCAATCCTCTCTGAGCATCATTCTCATCAGAAATAATTTTGGCACCAACGTGCAATCTCAGCAATCTGTTATGGATAGAGTTGATGTGCTCAAATGGATAACCTTCATAAATGAAACTTCTAGATCTTACAGTTTTAGGGAAACCAAGGCCAATAAACGATACAAGGAAGTATGTTGGGGTGTCTCTGTCAAGGTTCTTCAGCTGCGTGTAAAGCTTGCTCAATTCACCATGAACGAAACTCAACCCCTTCAAGTTGAAATTGACTCTATCATAGGAATCAGCCAACTCCTTATAGACCAGCACAGCCTTCTCCAACTTGTTACCCTTGATCAGATTCTCGGCCATCATTTTGTACAGCATCTCCTTTCTCTCAAATGCACTTTGTGCAGGGAACTTTGGCTTGATTGAAATTGGCAAACTTTCATGAACATTCCAGTTGTAAGTCGAGGCCATGAGCTCCAAGCATAGGGCACCTTGCACATAGTTGAGTTTGGAGATGTTGCGTTCATACATGTCATCCAAAGAAGAGTTGAACTTCTTGGAGTTGTTTACCCGCATCAAATGTCGCAAAATATCCAAATTGTGGAAGGTTCTCTCATCATCAAATTCCTCACCACCTGGAACGGAAGTCAAATCGTTCTGCACTTCCAAGAAATCACTCAAGTTCTGAATGAAGTTGTAAACGTCTGAGAAAGACTCATCTTCTGGGTCCAATCTCACAACCATTTTCAGTCTCTTGATGAAGTTTCTAAGCTCATATAGTCCTGGTGTATATCTGTTCGACTTGAAGAATTTGTCCAGACCTAAGAGACAACCTCTTTCAACTTCAACCAATTTGTTTGGAATGGGATCATCACTAGTCTCTTGAACAAGTAGCTCTGCGATCATGATAGACCAGAGAACCCTAACACCGACAATTTGACAGAAGGCATTTCTTTGCAAACAAAAGACAGTTAACTCCTCCAAGATACCATAATCATCCTGGATAAACTCAGCATGGTAACCAGAAGTTCTCTTGATCTCAAATCTGACATAATCTCTCTTTAATGAATCCCACCCAAGACAGTCCCAAGACTGGTTAATTACAGCAGCACATCTAGTTCTAATATCTTGGGTGATCTTCCATGCTGCCTTTCTTGGAACCTCAGCCAAATGACAAATAGATGCTGGCATAGAACCAGCCATTGCTAACAACGATTTTAAGTACTTACTCCACAAAGATCTATCAAATATTTCTGAATTGGTAGCAGCAGGGATATGATCTCTGATTAATGAGAACTTTACAAGCTCAGAAGCTGATGTTGTACCTTCAATCAACAGAGCATACAAAGACAACCACTTTTCACATGGGAAGAACTTGGCTTGGATCAATAATCTGTTCGTCTGGATTACAGACAATAGATCCTCCTTTGTAAAGTGATTAAGATAATATGGTGAAGTGTTGAATAATGTGTCATTAACAGAGTCCTCGATAATCGAGATGTAACCCTGGGATGGGGATGCAATTGCTTTAGCAACTCTGGTAATAAATGTGTAAATGACAGACAATTCAACCAGTACTTCAACAACAATAACATCATTGATGATAGAGTCCGTGATCAACTCTGGGAATGGGTAGACGTTAGGGAAGATTTGTGTATATGTTCTCTTCGGTTCGAAAAGTCTCGTAGTTCTGCAGTGAGAGTGCATTTTAGTGAGCAACCTGGAAACTGTCAACAGCAGTCTTGCAGTGGCTCTGGCCAAGATATAGTTATCCTCTCTCTTCTCCGCAGCGATTCTCCAAGAAATGGAGCACAATGTAATCAGACAAGAGTTAGCCAATCTTAGAATGTCAATATCTGTGGTGTTGGAGTCATACGCTTGAACGGCCCAGTTGACAGCATTGAAGAACAAAATATGCGAAGACTGTTTTGGTTCCACGGATTCAAACACCCATCCTTCAAGCAAACGACGGACAAGGAAGAGCTTGGTAATATAGATCTGAGCATCCTTGGATACCACACCTATATTGGCATCTTCAACCATACTTTTGAGGCCTCTTGATCCAACGGAATCGATAATGCTGACAGCATGCTGAACGATTTCGTCCTCAGTGAACAGTTTTCTTAAAGTGTCAAGTGTCTGATCCAAGTACTCCAACACAAGCAATATGTCAGGAATCATGGATTCAGTTGGAATCTTAACAAATGAGGATATTGTCTGGGAAAGAGCCTTCCAAGCAGACTTGAACTCCTTTTTGTCATCATGTCCGATACATAGTAACGAGGATTTCATCAACAATGGCAAAATGCGGCATAATGTTCTTCCAACATAGTTCCATTCAGTACTGGCATTGTCAAAGTACGAGGCAGCCATGAAAATCAAATCAGTTCCACAGCGTGGCAAGATGCCTGGGTTGATGGTAAATGTCCGGACAAAGTCATGGAAGAGGTATGTATATTCCTCTTGTCTAGCAATCACAACATCAATTAAGTGGATAAACGCGTAGAATGAGGCTATCTTAAGCTTCGTTAACTTGTACTTGGTGGCTTCATGGAAAATCTTGAGTAATTCTTGAAGAAGTTCTTGGAAGTATTTGATATCCTGCTGCAGCTGGGCTTGATTCAACACCTTTAACGTCTCAATGAGTCTATCTTCGTGCTCTGGCAATGGGTACATTCTGTTCCATCCCAAGATATGTTGGAAAGAGCTCTCAATGTTGAAAGTCTTACCAATGTACTTCGTGGTAATTTCAACATCTCCTACTGCCTCAGTACCATGATGGAAAGTAAGCATTTGGTTCTTGTGATACTCATGAATCTTACCATTCTGAGAGATGACAACATCACATTCACCTCTGAACTCAAAGTTGACATACATTTTCAACTTCAGTGTCTCATTAGAACCGATATCCTCAATATTTGTGAGCTTGATTTCTTCTCCAACAACTTCGTTTGAGTGGACTGAAGTGAAGTCCCAGAAAGTACCAGGTACCTCATTGGTAGCCTTGGAAATACCAATTTTAGATTCTGGGTTCTCTCTCACCAAACTGATGGAAGCTAGATGACCTGGGAATGGAGCACTATTGTTATAGATGTTGACTTTACCTAAATTGACATAAACTCTGTCAAAGGCCTTAACCAACGGATCGAAGAAATTTGTTCTGATCTGGTAGATCGGTGTCTTGACATTGGCATCAAAGTCATGCGCAACGTTGGCTAAGTCGTCTCTGAATTCTTTGATAGAAACCACCAATTTCTCTGCTCTTGGATTCACTGCAACACCCTTCTTTGAACCTGCAATGATTCTATCAAGCAGCTCACCCCAACCGAAGTTCATGTTTCTTGGGTCCAAGGTAGTGTTATCAGTTCTGTTGACATAAGAGCCAAACAGCTTGATAGTGAACTGATGAGCCTGGCGAGATTCAAGAGAACCAGAGTTTCTGGAGAAGATTCTCGAGATATCAGTAACACCAGCGGCGAGACCTTTTCTGATACGTTTAAGACTTCCTGGAGCTTTTCCTTGAACTTCAATGGATTCGGTGATGATTGCAACGAGATAGATTCTTCCAGTGTCAATGTCAGTACCAGGAATGTTTCTAAACAAGGCAGCAGAAATTTTCTCAAGAGATAAATCAGCTGCAGTTCTTATATGGATGGAGAATGCCTCTGAGAGTCTTTTCTTTGCACTTCTCAAGTAAAGGTAAGCTGTCATACCTTGGAATCCCTTAGGATTCAGGTAAGATGTACCACTGACATCCTTGAAATCAACCAAGATCTGTGAAGGAGTAACCTTATCAAACTTCGTGATTGACTTAGAGTTAATCTCATTATCCAGATTGTTTTTCACCGGGAAGTTTGGTTGTAATGCAGCAGTCATTTGGTTGGCTGCAATCAAATGTGGAGATGGCTGCGTTGTAACGTCTCCGGCCCAGTAGTTGTATAATTCACCTGTGTGTACGTCTCTCGCTGTGATAGCTTCGAAGCCAGATGTATCGTTCTTCAATTGACCTGAAGTTGCACCTTTCTCGAATCTGTTAATACCCTTGGAGGAGAGCAATTTTGAGACGTTGGTCATGAGCAATGAGATCTTCTTTCTTGCCTCTTCCGTTTCACTTTTCGTCAGTAAATTGTTAGCCAACTTTATTCTAACGTTATTGAGCTCATCAAACAGTTTTGCGAGTTTGCTGAACAGACTGTATTCTGCTACAGAATAAAGCGAGTAAATGTGCGAAGCCAGCTGGGACAATGATGGAACCAGCTCTTCCAACAAGTCACCAGAGTCCAGTCTCACTAGTGGAAGAGGTGGTTTAAGTCTGATATTGGCTGTCTCGTCGACCAAATCGCCGTTTCTTGCTTTTGTGTTGGACAATTGTAAATCGTAGATGGAAGGAATGGCAGACTGAGCATTCTCAAAGTCTGAGGGGACTGGTGGGGCAAAACTCGTTGACATTGGGAGTCGGTCTGTGATGTAAACGTTACTTAGTGGGACAATGACAACGGTGACCTGCAGCTCAGGGAGCTTGTCGAGATCGGAGGACTTGGAGATGAAGTCAGCGGGCAGAGGCTGGATAATTTGGTAGCCTCTAGACCAGTTTGCGTTGTTGGTCTCAAAGAGGAAGACCTCATCACCAAAGTACAAGTTCTTGTAGAAGGCAGAGAACTTGAGGGAGGGGTGCTTGTCTAGCGGTGTAAACGACCTGATGATCTTACCGTGGGCCAGCATAGGCAGTGGCGACCACTGGAGATTGGCGCTCGCAGTGGAGAGCTCGCTGGTCCGCTTGGAAGCGTTTTCGTCTGGAGATCTCATTTCGGTAGCTAAGGTGTGCTGCAAACGGGCGCTTTCGAGCGTAGTTCAGAGCAGGCCGTGGCACAAAGCTGGACTGGTTTCCGGTAGTGGAGTTTGAGCACTTTGTGTGGTTAAATTGCCCTGGGAACGGCGGTTGGAAGGAATCTGGGAGTTGGACAAGAATGGATTTTTTTATCGCGAGCACCAGGTGTAATCCTTAGAGTACAAGATCTAGTCGAGGCAGGCAGCTGCCGTATAGGAGAGCAAGAAAACAAGCTGGTTGGGAGAAACAAACAGAGAGGAGAAGTTGTGTGTTTATCAATTCAGATAGCTTTTATTTGATGGTGTTTTTATTTGGCCAAATTCCTTTGAGAATGGCCGTCCAGCGCAGAATTCAGTTCTGTCACATTCCAGTGCCCCGGTAAGCTGATCTATATAACGCATGTCTCGAACATTCCGGACCAATTTCTCTCTGTTGGAGCCCGCTGTTTCGGCGTTTCCCTATTTTTCCTAGGTAAGAAAACACAGAGGTGCTGAGAGAGAGAGAGAATAGATGTTATAGTGTCATCTTTTATTGGTTCTTCAAATTGGATCTGTTTCACACAATTCGCCGTTATACTTGCGGGGTCTCGCTCATTCCACTCATTTCATCCCCATGCGGAGACTTTCCTCATTTGGTATAGTGTTTGCATGTAGCTCCATCGTGGAGTTCGGTCCTCCGCATCACAATCGTGGTCCTATTAGCATCCAGCTGGTAGCCTGTAAATTCGTTGGACCTAGGATTCTCTTTTGAGAAGACCCACAAATGTGGTAGCCAGAAATGTGTGCGTGTGTGCGTGTGAGAGGGGGCCTGGCTAAAAGTGGAGCTATAATATCTAGTACAACTGCGAGCATGGCACGACATTGTAATGGTGGTTTTTTTTGGCATGGGCCCAAGTAATGCTACAATCAATATATCACTCCAAAGATTCCATTCAAAACAGTATATACCTCATAACATCATATCAAAGAAAAAGAAAACGGACATATTTGCCCCCCTTCTCTATCAATCAGAGGCTCTCTTCTTTGCTCTGTGGCCATCTTCATCGACGTCGTTTCTCGACGCTTCGTCAATCTTCTCCAGCTCCTCGAGGAAGAACTCCAATCCGTGCTGTGCAAACTCCTGCATATTCGTAGACCTGTCTACCAATCCCGTTTTATGGACCTTAGACTTCTCGCCCTTTGGCGAGGAGATACCCAAGTACACCGTGCCAATGTCCTCGTTGTGGAACACAGATTTCTGCTCCGCAGAGTTGATAGGCCCAGCGATACCAGTCTCAGAGATGACATACGTGCTGCCGTGCTCAATTCTCATGTTACGGGCTAGCCTCAATGCCACTTTCTCGGACGGTCCGGTATAGTTCATAATGTCCTCCTCTGACCAGCCAGAAAGTTTGAGCCGGGACTTTAGACTGTACACAAGCGCACCGCCATGGAACCAGCTCGTAGCACCGGGAACAGAGACCAGGTAAGCAGATAAGAGGCCACCGCACGCGGCTTCTGAAACGGAGATGGTCTCGTTTCTTCTCTTGAGGATCTCCGCAATCCTCGTCACGGTCTTTATGGTTGCCTCAGGAGGGAAGCTGCTGGTCATTTTTTTGCTTTGATCGGACCGCAAACAAAGAGAAAGTCAGCCTACTGCTAGCCAATCTGCAGAACACACTAGAAACAGAGGCAGCAGCACCCAAACAGTGCCTCAACCGCAATCTATACCTCACTCCCGTGTAGGTTCTCGAATAATGCGATGCGGACCATTGGAAAAAAACCGCCAAGGGTGTTCGGGTGTTCGCGCTTTTCGATCACGTGCACAGAAGCTTCCCGATCCGGCCAAAAGTAAACAGTGCAAATCCGCGTAGTTTGTTTTTGTTTACGAAGCTTTTGTGATGGGCGGCACCCCAGCATAGACGTCAACAGAGGTGTAGGCAAAACAAAGGTTGTGTCTATTTTACTCTTTTAGAAGACGCTCAAAGTCGCCGAACACCGACCCTTGCTCCTCTCCACACACAGAGATCTTCTACGTAAGACTCTCGTCTTGTCACTTGCTTTATTCCTGCTCTTGCACCTGATCTATCGTGTCTGCTCGTCCCCGAGATAAACAACAGAGTGAGGCCTTTCCCTTCCCCCCGATACTCGCACCTGTGCCAATTGAACATTTAACATGCCTAAGAGAGTCGAGGTCGACGCCATCGAGTTCCTCAGAGGTATGTCCAAGCTTCATCCCGCTAGCCTTGTCACGTTATACTAACAGCCTGCCCAACAGGACGAATCTACTTGGGTGTCTACGACCACACACCAGAGGACACCGAGAAGCTCGTCTACTTCACGGTTGAGGATTCACTCCCTTACAACTCGTTCCATTTGGACTTTGGTCCGTTGCACATCGGCCACTTGTACAGATTCGCCGTAGTGTTGCACAACATCTTGAACGAGGAGGAGAACCAGGGCAAGGCCGTCGTCTTCTACTCGTCATCAGATTCAAGATCAAGATCTAATGCCGCTTGTCTGTTGGCCTCCTACATGGTCTTGGTCCAGTCGTGGTCCCCTCACCAGGTGTTGCAGCCTCTCTGTCAGATTGACCCGCCTTTCATGGGTTTTAGAGATGCTGGCTACTCCCATGCTGATTTCGAAATCACAATCCAGGACATTGTCTACGGGTTGTGGAGAGCAAAGGAGAGAGGTATGATCGATTTGACGAACTTTAACTTGGAGGAGTACGAGCAGTACGAAAGAGTCGATCAAGGTGACTTCAATGTCATCTCCAAGGATTTTATTGCATTTGCATCCCCACAACAATCTAAATCAGGCGCTGTGAATCAGCCTTTTAGAAAAGTTTTGGATTACTTTGTCAAAAGTGACGTGCAAATGGTCGTTCGTCTAAATTCCCACCTGTATAATAAGAGTGAGTTTGAGAAGAGAGGGATCCACCATCTTGATATGATTTTTGATGATGGAACATGTCCAACCATGGATATTGTCAAGGACTTTATTGGTGTGGCCGAAGGTGTCATAAAAAATGGTGGTAAAATTGCTGTTCATTGTAAAGCTGGTTTGGGAAGAACTGGTTGTTTGATTGGTGCTCATTTGATTTACACCCACGGATTCACCGCTAATGAGTGTATTGCCTATATGAGGATGATTAGACCTGGTATGGTCGTTGGACCACAGCAACATTGGCTCTATTTGCATCAAAACCAATTTAGAGAATGGAAGTTTACCATGGTTATGGATACGATTGCTTCAGAGAGACTCAACGGATTCTCTACTTTGATCAGTTATGACGACTTCAAAAAACGCAGAGCTCTTGAAAAGATGAACAGCGATTCTCCAGCTACACCAGTTAGAAGAAAAGTGTCTATTGGTACTGCAAACTTACACAAGAGTGTACGTAAGGCAGTTCCAATGCAATCCCCAGGACAGCCTAGAAAGTCTCCAGAGAGGCTAGCCGTCAACAACAATTCTGATAATGAATACGCAGAAGAAGAGGAAGAAGACGAAACATACCATTCCACCAAGGAGAATATTCGTCCTGGAGAGAGTGATGGTAAAGAGAACAGTGATGCCGATGCCGGAAAGGCCAGCGTACATATCACCAAAACAGTTACTACAACAAAGACCACAACAATATCATCACCACCAACAACCAAGGAGACGATCGTCAACGCCTTGCCAAAGCAGAGAACCCGTGTTACCTCTGGCGCCCGTGTGAGAAACAAATTGGCTGGTACATCCTCAAATGGTGTTATTGGCCAAGCTGGTATTAGAAAAGGGTCCTCCTCTATGAGATCGAATAGTGGTGTTTCCAGATCATTGAAGTGATGTCCCTGTACCCTTTTATATATATAAAGTATATATATACTCTCTGCTTTTCCTTTGGCCCATTCTATATATTTATAATGAGCTCCCTTCCTTCTGCGTTATTATTGATTTTATAAAGGGAGAAGATGTTTGTTAATAAACGCTTCACGATTGTGCCAGTAACTTATTGTGTTGTGTCCCGTATCACTTTTAGCCCGCGGTATCTTGGACCGTTTTGGATTTCAGCTTATTTTTGTTCAATGAGGTATAAACATTGCTTGGTTCAGCGTTTTCTTCTAGTCCAGCAACTCTTTGGGATAGTTGTTTGTGTTATTGATTAGCACATTATTGAGAGAAAACATTGTCCAGCTGAGCCAGTTGTCGAATCCAGTAAAGGAAATGAGCTTCAACGAGTCAAGACGGACAAACCTTCGGACTTCTCAGGATTCCCAGTCTACACCAACACGCCTTGATCACAGAAGGAGCATTGCTGATATTCTTGAGAGGACGCGTGTTGTTGATGGCTCTCCTACTCGTGCTTCCTTTGGCGAGCAGTCGATATGTGGTGCGCCGAGTGATCTACACGATCCAGACACTTGTCCATTTGGCTGTTGTGAGAGGGAGACTTTGAGTGAATATATTATGAAGAAGGGGTTCTTTGAAGGGGCCTGCTCTGATATCACACTAAAGGCATTTGGGTCTGAATATCGTTTACACAGATTGATATTGAGCAGAAGTGGATACTTTTCATCGTTATTTACCGGCCCCTGGTCTGATCCCGAAAACAATACTCATGAACTGGTGTTTGATCACGACCCCTATATCACACAGGAAGCGTTAGAACTGGCCATTGCCAGATTGTACGGTTCCTCTAAGGTGAAGTCAGAGCAACAGCATCTGCTGAATATGATTGCTATCGGCCAGTATTTGGACATTCCAGATATGGTTTGCGCATCTACCGCATTTGTCATATCTGCACTATCTTTTAAGAACATCGCACAGCTGACACTGTTTGCCACCCAGAACAATTATGGAAGTGCCAGCGAGCGTATCATTGATAGTGCTAAAGGATTCTTGTGTTCTAATGGATACCAGAGTGGTGTGAAGGCTTGGGACGGGATCCCTGGTCAAATTATTGCCTCGGTTGTTGGACTGGACTCCTTCTTTGTTCCCTCAGAATGGGAAAGAGCTATATTTATCGTCAAATTGATTGAGAGACGCCAAAGGATAAGAAGTTCTGTTGATGATGATGATAATGATGTCGATGGTATTGTGAAGACGTTAAACACTCGTGTACACCTCTGTCATTTGACTGCTGAACAACTACATAAGCTAGAGAACATGATTGATGTACATGGTACTCCATACGTTCATCCCCATGTGCTTAAAGATGCTCTCTGGCTGAGTATCCAGTTACATAAGAAGGTTGCTACAGCTGATGCAATGACACATGATCTTGGATTGACCACAAGCTCGGAGCAGCCACCCGACAATACTACAACGTGGTTTGTTCCAACCAAGGACGAGACATTGTATGGAACACCAGACATACTTGAGTCCAACATCAAGGACCACCACCATATACGTGAGGATTTACCAAGTGGGAAGACTACGGAGAATGCTGGAGAATCTCTCTACCGTGTGACAAAGATTCCACCTTTCAGATTTTCTATTGCTTTCTCTGGTGTTTCTGAATTGGAAGCAGAAAAACGTGTCTATGCAAAGACCCTCTGGTACGCTGGTTCGTACTGGAACTTGTACATTCAGAAAATCCGCCATCGTAAAGGCTTCCAAATGGGTGTTTATATCCATAGGGCTACAAGTTGTACTCCTTCGAGATCTGGGCTCTTGAATCATGACGTTATTAATGCTTCGTTCAGAGATGACTCGGACGACCTAATGTGTCTTGCTGGTAATGTAAATGGTATTTCTATTCATGATGATGTTGATCTAGATGGTGAGTCTTTGAGTGGGGTTAATATGCGTACTGCTAATACCAGTTTAGATGATTCTGGTGAAACAGATGACGATCCTGCCGATGACTATAATGCCACAGATGTTGATGCTACAGAAGGTGCTGATGCTTCTTTCTTGAGTTATGAAGACGGTAGAGTGAAGACATCTGTGTATTACATCATATATACGCCTTCAAGAAAGGTCAAAACATCTTTGACGTGTTTCATTTCTACACCAGACCTGTTCAAGAAATCACAGAGCTGGGGATGGAAAAGTAACAGTATGTGTTCGTTCAATGAAGATGGTACGTTGACTGATGGTCAGGAGAAGTTGTTGAAGTTTATGGTTGTTCTGGGAAACACCTAAACTCTTGGAGCTCCTGTTATATACATACATACATATATATATACTCTTTCGTCGGTGGTTATATATAGTTATACATGGTCTATTATTGATTATCAATATATCTATGTATTTCAAAGTGTCTTCCATTCAGTTGAGAAGTGCAACTTCTGGCCTGGCTTGAATGGTGCAACAACGAGATCACCCTTTGTGATGGTCTCTTCGACAGTCTGTTCCTTTCTTACCAGAACACAGTGGTCTTTATTGACAACGTCATCATCTGTGATCTTGTAAAAGGACTTACCAAAATCGTTGACAAAGCCCTTCAAGTTTTCAAGCTTACCAGCAGTCTCAAACACCTCAGCAAGGTATGGGATAGCCTTGGACTGAGAGAAGACACCAGCACAAACACCAACATGCGTGGATTTCGCATGGAGAGGGTGTGGAGCAGAGTCAGATCCAAAGAAGAAGTATGGCTTTCCAGAAGTAGCAGCCTCAACGAGTGCTCTACGGTCCTGTGGGAGCTTAGCAACTGGCTTACAGAAGTTGATTGGGTTTCCGGCCCATGAGTCAATGGTCAGTGTGAGGTGGTGGGCAGTGATCGAGGCAGCAACCTTGAAGTCCTCCTTGGTATCCTTGTTGATGTCGTTGATAATCTCAATGGCTGCCTTTGTGGTACAGTGTTCCAAAACAATACGGAGCTTCGGGAAGTCATTGTGGAGCTTTCTGAGGGCCGGGAGGAACGACTCCTCAGCATTGAGGACGTGGATCTCCTCCCCCTCCTTGTCAGAAGAAGGCTTCTCGCCGTGCAGATTCAGCACGATGTCCTCCTCCTCCATGGCCTGGAACACAGGGTAGAAGTCGGAGAAATCGTTTGGGTCGACGCCTGCAGAGGAGTTGGTGGTGACACCGGCTGGGTAGCATTTGACACCGGCGATGGCGCCCTTCTGTGCGGCCTCGTGGATGATCTCCGGCGTGAGCTCTCTGGACAGGTAGAACGTCATGAGGAAAGTCGTCTTTGGAGCCAATGCCTGGAGTTTTTCCTTGTACTCGGTGACTCTGGCCAGCGAGGTGACCGGTGGAACCAGGTTTGGCATGATGTAGGCGATGGAGACCCCACCGTCACGGACGGTTGGAGTAACGAGCTCCATCATGGCACCCTCACGGAGATGGACATGGAAGTCAGCAGTGACACCAAGATCAAGGGATTCGCTAGACTTAGTCATTCTGGCACTATTTGCTGCTTAAGGCCCTTGATTGTTGGATGAGGCCCACCACACTCCGGGCAACGACTGAGTCCGAGTTTTTTCAATCGCCTGGGCCGGCCCATCGCGATGTTAGTAATGGCGCGCTTAGAGACAAGGCAGCGAGGACAGGCAAGCCATTAAGCGGTATCCTTGTGCGTATATACGTAACGGTTATCCTGTCACGCGTAAGTGTCTGTGTCCCGGTGGTATTTGTCGAAATACGATATACGTTAGCTGGAAGCAAAGACCTGCGTTTGCCCCTGCTTTTGTCTTTATGTGAAGACGGGCTGTTAATTTGGGGTATAGATCAAGACATAAGTCGACAGACGACACTTACACAGCGTTGGAGGGGGGGTAGGAGCAGACAACTACAAAGTGGTTTTAGTGCGTTAGGACATTTCATACATAGGACAAAGCAACAATCTATTGTTCAAGTATTGTCGCAGATTTTATTATAAACAAAGAGCAGAAAAGGCTATGAAAACACACACAGATCAACCGCAGTGGCCGCAGTGCATTTTTTTTGGCGTGACAGAAATCTCGTATTAGTGTTAAATTCAGTACAAGGAGTGTGAAGTGTGTGCGTTTGAAGCCCGTGTGTGTGTGTAGTACACGAAGTGAAATGCAGAATATCTATGAGACACACAGTTTACTCCTGGTTGGCAGCAGCATGTGCACGTTCAACATCAAAGTCTGGACGCATGTGCTCCATTCTGAACTCCTGGATGGCCTGTTTTCTCTTCTGGTAACCAAAGTCTGGCTGATTCAATGGAGAGTCCAAGCCTTGGTAGATGAAGAAGTCATAGATGAAGGCACCGAGCAAACAGCCAATGATTGGGATGATCATTGGGACCCAGAAGTAGTGGTGGTAGGCGGTGAACATGTCAGTACCATAACCGACAGTGAGAGCAGCTAATCTTGGGGTGAAATCTCTTGCAAAGTTGATGGCATAACCAGTCTGGTAACCGAAGGAAGTACCAAGTCCGTAAATTAAGATCCAAAGACCGAATGGGAAGAAGTTACCTAATGCAGCATTGTGTGGGTCAGTCATGGAGAAGATACCAAACTGCAAGAGGGCAGAGGCAACAAGCTCGGAAGTAACTTGGCCCTTGGTGTCCAAGAATGCAGCTGGGAAAGTACAGAAGATACCGGCAGTGGCAGTGTCACCGTAAACGTTTCTGACGCCTACGCCACCCTCAAACTCGTTGATGGACTGGATGTAGGTAGCATAGACAATCAAGGCACCAACGTAGCCTCCAAGACCCTGGGCAAAGATGTAGCCTGGAACCTTCTTCCATGGGAAGGTTCTAAAGGTGGCAGCAGACAAGGTAACACCTGGGTTCAAGTGAGCACCAGAGATACCGGCAGAACAGGCGTAACCCAAGAACACGGCAGTAGCCCAAGAGAAGGCAATGGTGGTATAGGTACCAGCCTTACCACTGGAGAGCTTGTACTGAGCAACGACACCGTCACCAAACATGACAAGCACCATGGTACCGATGAACTCGGCCAAGTACTCTCTGAAGGCATATCTCCAGCGCTGGAGAGGTGTGAAGAGGTGTGGGTCCGATCTGTCGAGGTTTGTAGCACGTCTCTCGAGGCCCGATGTTGGAGCTGATGTGTTGTTGTTAGTCATGCTGTTGTCGTATTTGTCCGATGAGGACGGCTCCTCGTCTATTGTTCGTGTGATTCTGCTTGCGTCCATTGCCGCCGTGGACCTGGCGTGTCTTGTGTGTGCGTCTCGAATGTAATGTGTTAGTCCCTGGCTATATTTTCTCATAACTGAACTGTTCTCACAAAGACATCTCTGGACAAAACACGCAGAAATCCCTTGGTTATTTCGCTTATGGGATGACTGCGTGTTCCAGAAATTTCAGAGTCGGGACAAAGCATTCGGGGCAAACTTTGACCCAGTGCCCCCCCCTCGAGACCGAAACCACTCCATCAGCTGGTGCTAAGCCGAAGGGGGAAATAGGGACAAGTGCGCATCTCTCTTGAACGTTAAAAGGACAAGAGCTGAGAACAGACACAAAAATACAAGATACAAAGACAAAAACCAAAGGACCGGAGCGCCAATGAACGAGAACAATATCAACGAACAAGGAAAAAAAAAAGGTGAGAAAAATGGAGGATCACTTACCAACTGGCTTGCCAGGCTCTTCACTCTCGAGGTACTCGGAGTGGATGTCGTCTGAGTGGAAAATCTCAGGCTTGTTACCTTCAGTCATGATAATGTACGGTGGTAGTTGTCTTATGAAGTGGACCAGACACAGACAGCGGAATCGAGTGAAAAAATCTGGGGGGAGTCAGCTCGTTAAATACAGATGACCAAAGAGACTCTGATGATCAAAACGCGCCCCAGACACCGCCGCTAACATTGAAAACACCAGTGACTGTATAATTTCTTTTCCCCGGCTTTTTGTCCCGCATATTTCGCCATACCCGCATTTGTCCCGACATTTCCAGTTCTCTCTTTTTTTCCTTTTTTGTGTTCAATGCGGCTATTGAGGGCTCTTCTTGTTGTTCTTTTGGGCTCACGGGTGTGTGTTGGAGTGGCGGAGCGAGTTATAAAACAGGGAGAAAGCAACAGTGTGTCTATACTCGTGAGAGTGATAGTAGGTGTTGTCCTTCTTTCCCAGAACTTGGTTGTTTGGCGAGATGTCCAATTCGGTAAATCAGTCTATTATCCAGCATGGACCATTCCATCTCTTGTTTTGAGCCGAGCTCCTCTACGAGCAAGACGCCGTATGTTTAGAGACTACGAGCCTAAATAAACAGCAAACTAGAGATCTACACAGGACCCTTTTAGAAGAGCATGTGGCCTCGATTTCATACCGTCTGAACGGGCGATAGTCAAGGTCCTCCGACTCGTAGTGCTATCCACCCAGCGTGTATTGCTAGATCACCGTGTGAAGAGCCTTCAGACCCCAAGATGGTCTTTGGGAAGAAGAGACCGAGCAAGGGGACTTAAGCAGTCTTCAACCGCGGCATGTCCCCTAGGGGAGTGCGGGTTGTCCGTAATATGGAAATACACAACAAAGGGTTCTGTGATGATGGGGGAGAAGGGGGAGGAGAGGGTTTTTGGACATTGTTCAGAAGGTATTTGTCCTATGGAACTCCTCATCCGCGAGACTTTTCTAACCAGAGCCTATAGCGTCCTGGATGCCCATTTCCGTCTGCGGTTTTCGCCCCTTGTGCTAAATTCTGGGGGAAATGTCGGATTCCTATAAGTATTTTTCATGTGTCGGAGTTCGAGGTTACTTTTCTCTCCATATACCGCTTAAATAACCCCCTTTTCTTTTTACTTCGTCTCTATTTCCTAATCATAATTTGGATCTTTTTTGGGTTTGACAAACCCTTTGTTTCCCCGTGTCGATTAGCTTTTCTGCTAGCCGAAGATTTCGTTTAGATCGTCCCCCCTCCCGTTTTGGCCCTGGGTCACATATCTATCTATATATATATATATAGAGTGTGTGTGTGCGATACACACCCGAATAGCCCACTACAAGATGTTATACTCATCTCCAATTTCTCCACACATGCTATTACTAAGGCAATCTAAGAATTAGTAATCGCCATCTGGTGAAGGTAGCTGTAGACTCACCCTATGGGTTGAAATCCTAGTAGCTCTTGGGACTCCACCAGAGACACATGCTCGTTCAGTCCCCCAGCATGTTATCCAAGCACAGTTAACCGTACCCCGAGACATTTGAAATTGTGTCATTTCCTAGAATCTCTTAGCTCTGTTCCATTTGGGATTGGCCTTTCACCCCCTCTCCCCACACGGATGCAGATCACTGGTCTGTGTATCATGTATTTTGACACCACGACACCACGCGATGCAGAACAGAGTAAAACAGTGTAGATATATCCCCTATAATCAGTAGATCAATATATGATACTGCTTGATGCAACATCACGAATATACGGTCACAATACGGAGCTTACAATGTTCCTCTCCAGGCTTCGGTTTCAAAGCTGAGAAACCAGAATACTCCGCTGTCATGACGGTGGAAAACCTTTTCTCCCGCAAATGGAAGTTGGTCTTTTCTTACGCGTGAATAGACAAAAGAGGTCACATGGAATATTGTACTAATCTCCTAGTATTATGTGGGTATCCTCACCCCTATACCGGAATATACAACATGCCCTAGACGCATGATACGGATCTGTGTAACATGTACCGTGGGCACAGCCCGAACGTCCGTGATGGATGGGGGCGGGGAGGGGCGACGACGCATTAATGCTATAGATGTAAGTTCTTATGTTGGTAAAAAGAAGAAATATCACACGTATAGAACTGCTTCCGGCTGCAAAGGACAGATGCCAAGTGTGTGCTATATCTCTTCGCCGTGTGTCTACGTACACTCAGCCCCGAACAAATCCAGAGCTCCGTCCCCTCAAGCGCTCTACTTTTATGCCACTGTCTGGGGGATGGAAAGAAAAAAAAGTCTCTCATTCATGTCTTGGGTCTCTATGTGTGAACGAAGGTGCGTATATATTGATTTGTCTCTTCCACCCGGGGTGCGTCTGTAGTCTGAGCGGCGGCTCCTATGGATAGGTTGCGAGTCTCAAATACAAGACAAGACAAAAGGGGGGCCACCGACGCGTAAGTGTCTCTGTTTTTTGTTTCCTTGATATGTAGCATCGAAGCGGGGGGCGGGGCGGTTGGAACAATTGGAATGGTACATACGCACACAGGGCACGGAAGAATCTGTTTCCCGGGCTTCTTCCTATCCGTGGGGATACACTCGCTGGTTGAACAACTAAATGCAGAAGACTGGGGTAGCGAATAGGGGCAGGACCTTAAAAATTAATGAGAGTCAAGAGTCACGGAGTCAGAACACGATTCATATATTAATCTTTGTCTCGAGACATCTGAGGCTGGGGTGGGTGCAAAAATGGGGTAAAAATCCACAACCGCCGGGACAAGACAAGCACTTTCTCCCCGGTCCGGGACAGCTGTGGTTCCGCTTTGTGTGGGAGTACCGGTTTTCAAGATGTGTCAAACCGTGTCATGAAGTATGCTATTGATTTAAGAATTGAGTTTATCTAACAGTCTTTTTAATCGAATCTACGTCTTGTAGATTTTAAAAGTCCATTCAGCCTTTCTATGTGTATATTAAGTAATAGCGCTAACCGGTATAATTGCTTGTATTGGAGTGTAATCATAGGCTATTGACAATTATTGAATCCCGGGTAGCCTATATATCTCCGGGACCTCCCACACAACCTTGTGTCAAGCTTGATAAAGTACAAAAAAGAGCTCATATGTATACGAGTGGGGATAGTGGTGCTTTTTGGACAAATTGTAGAGAAGTCTAGCAGACCATCTCCATATATCATGTCCAACTAACCTATTGAGACCAACCTTTTTTTAATTAATGACGCTATAATATGGTTTGCATACTTTCCATTCGTTAGGTTCATCACAACTCACTCCAAAAGTAGCTTTCACAGAGGAGAAGAAAGTAGCATCATCACCGCATTTAGCGGGGATGTCCGTGTCCATATCTCGGTACATGAGCTTCAATTGCCGCTTCAGTGAATGTCCAGAGACATATGTGTAATTCCAACTACAAGACTATTCTCGAGTCAATAAGACATCTGTACCCCGGGAAGGAGGCGTGCATTAATAGTACAGTTGGTGTGGAATGATGACTCTTGAGAAAGAGTCAAAAGAGGTTAGATCGGCAGATTCAGTAGCTATATTTAATTGTGTGAATAGTATGTCATACTAGATGACACAATTGGGCAGCCTGTACAAAATGGACGAGCGGGGGTGGTTGGCTGAAACATCTTTTAATGACTATACCGTTATCTCTTTCTACAAGCAGCATTCTGACGATAAAAATTTTTGTGTATGGCAGTAATATACATCTCGCTCTAATTGTCTATGAATGAACCTCCATTTTTCGGGGTTTTCCTAGTGAAAGAAGTCCTTGCAAAAGAAAATCTGGAAAAACTCTGCTCTAGAGAATCAAACATCTGGAAGGAAGAAGAAAGCGAGAGCAATTATGGTGTAAGTACCAAGGAGCATAACACCCTCTAACCAATTACTCTCACCGTCCAGGATCAAGTAGTTGGTGATGAGCATGGAAATGAACAACACTGTTGTCTCGAAAGTGGAGAAGTACAGGGTCATTGGAACATCAATTGCCCATCCCACTAAGACCATGAATGGAGTGACAAAGAGAGCTATCTGGAGGGAGGAACCAACGGCAACTCCAATAGCAAGGTCCATCTTATCCTTGATAGCCACGACAATGGCAGTGACGTGTTCTGCAGCGTTACCGACGATTGGAATGACGATCAAACCGATGAATGTCTTGGATAAACCGGAAGAAGCAACAATGTCGTCGATGGAGCCGACAAGGTAGTCAGCACAAGTGGACACAATAAGGGTAACAAACACCAACATGGCAATGGCAGTTTTTGAAGACATCTCTGCCTCTTCATTGTGGACAGTCTCCGTAGCAGCGTCCACCTGATCATCGATACCCTCGAAGAGTTCTTTGTGGGTGTAGAGCTGAAACACGAGGTAGAGAATGTAAATAACAAGCAACACCACGGAAGCTCCTCTAGACAATGCCAAAATCTTCTCGTCGAACATTTCACCATCCTTAGTCTCTGGGAAACTGGCGTGGAATGCAGCTGGAATGATGAGGCCGGCAGTCGCCAGGCACATGAGCGAGCTCATTGTCTGTGCGACTGTCTGGTTGAATTGCTGCTGGACCCTGTTATAACCACCGGCAATGAAGCAGCAACCAAGCACAAGAAGCATGTTGGAAAGAATGGAGCCAATCATCGAGGCTTGGACAATTCGTACCTGGTTGTCCTTCAGAGCAATGATGGAGACGATCAGTTCGACGGCATTACCGAATGTGGCATTGAGGAGGCCGCCTAGGGTCTCGCCTACATGCTTAGCAAGCTCCTCAGTAGCGAAGGCCAATAAGGAGGCCAATGGGATTATGGCAAAGAAGTTGAGCCAGAAGATGAACTCCGAGGCCCACTGGAAGTGGCCAGCAAGCACGCCGAGTGGCACAAAGACGAGCAAGTAGTTGGCTGGTGATGAGTAGAAGACTATCTTACAGAATGCGACCGAGCGCTGAGTAAGCTGCTGGTGTGAACCAATCAGCGGAGTGCTGTCCGTAGGGAAAACCATTGAGATAAGCGAGGGACAATTGGAGGGCCTCTGGAGCCTTGACGGAGTGGGAAAAGGTACTGTTCCTCCAATTGCTGTTATTTAGGTAGGCTGTGTATTCTTTGGAGGGAATTTCATTATACGCGTTTCCGTTCTTGGCACGGGCAGCACGGGCAGCAGTTTACTACAGGGTATAAGGGTAGGGGGGCTCTATTGTGTATTGCGAATTAAAGGTGAAAATCAGGTCGTTAGGGTTCCCAGTGCAAAGAATAGCAGCGATATTGTTGAGTATATCACGAAGGTCTGCGTGCGCTTCTCAGGCTCCTCGGCAACCGAGTGGAGGAGGATCTGAACGAAGGACGAGACGAGGAAGAGAGGAGTAACAACAACCATGCAAAAAAGGTTGATTTTATTGTAAAAGTATATTTCTGGCATAGTGAAGAGACTATCATCAAGATCTGGTACGTAGATAAAAGTGATGGAAAGCAGCAGGGAGAGCCCAATCTCGTGGAGCACGGTCAGTACTATCCATACACTGTTCTCTGTAATCCATCGTACATCGATGCGTCTGTCCATACCCTCGAGGGCGACGGATCCACGGCTGATGACGCTTGTAATGACGGATCCGTATGTCGTGTTGCTTACATCGTCTTCTCGTCTATCTGATCTCGAGTACGGTCTGCTAGAACTCTGGCTCGGGTTCTGCGGCGAGACAAAGTCCATCGAGTCTCTGTTGTAGTCCACCACAATCATGTCGGGCTTCTTCAGCAGATTCTCCGTCTCTGTCGGCTCCAACTCATCTATACGTTGTCCTGGGTAGTAGTCTGTTGAGTAGATGACCTTTTTCAGGTTGCTTGAGTTTCTGCGGATGTTGATGCAGTTTGCAAGGGTGGACTTCTTTCGTGCCTCCTCGTTGATGCTGGCTTCGAGGTCATCTCCCCTCACAAACTTATCGAGCTCTTTTTCGTCTGTTTCAAGCTTCCAGAGGTCCACAATGTAGAACCCGAGGTATATCATTGCGTAGAAGAGTCCGAATAGGTATCCCTCGAGCTTCACGAGGTTCCAGGACGAGTATGTGTACTGGAGCTCAGTCTTTTGCGGGTACGCCAGCAGCAACAGCGCAAGGAACTCGATCCAGACCTTAACAAAGATAAATGTCTTATCTACTAGCTTGTATAGATAGTTGACAATAAAGCTGGAGCACCCAGCCAGCACAAACGTTCGCAGATAGTCCAATGGCTGTGGTGAAAACGATTTCCCAGAGTCGATCACAGGGATCAGGTTAGACACCAGCCACCCAAGCCCCACCGTCGTCAGCGAGACCGCAAGTAGAATCACAAACTCCGTGAAGTGGTATTTCATCTTGCACAGCTCCTCCACGGAATGAACGATGTGTCCTTTAGGCGTCTTTGTGCGCTTCTGTAGCCGGAAGATGGTCCCGATACTGCAAGCTGCAAGGACGTCCAGAGCTAGACGCAAATGAGTCTGTGTGCAAAAAGGTGAGTAAAAACCAAAATTCAGGGCCTTGTAAATGTGCCAAATATACAAGCTAGAGTCCCCGTGTCCTTGCTGCACTGTAACTCTCCCCAGTCAAAGATGTCTGTTTGTAGTGCAGAAGACAAGCTTTGTAAAGGAGAGTGCGACTGCTTTTAGGCCTGTTTGGTATTAAAGTCAAAATTTTGACACCTTTCCAGGCCCAGGCAAACACAAGGAAGAGCGCCGGTATGGCCACGTGATATTGCGTATTTCAACGTGATTTGGCACAAAACTACGGGTATTCAGCCTGGAACGACCTTAAATGGGCCATATAGCCAGCCAGAGCTACTGATTGTTCGAACTGGCACCTGAATTCTATGATGTTCCCGAGTTATTAGTAGCAGTAAGCCATTACAGGCACTCGGCTCCGCACAAACCGTCACAGTCACCTCAACAGGCAACACTAAATCAGCATCGAAAAGCGCGAGTGGTTTAGCGGTAAAATTCAAAGTTGCCATCTTTGAGCCCCCGGTTCGACTCCGGGCTCGCGCATTTATTTTTTTTCACTTTTTCTAGTCTTGTCTATTTGGTATTGCCAGATTCGGAAGGATAATAGCGTGCAGGACGCGAAAGATTTGGGAAACGCGTACAAAACAATTTTCGTGTGTTGTGAGTTGTGCACTAAGCTTCCCAGATCTTCCAGAGGCCAATCAGCCTGTTTGTTATACACATATGTCACAGTCTAGGAAAAGATCTGCCGACAGCGACGACGAGTCTCTGCCAAACTCCTCGAGGCCCGGGACGCCGTTGCCACCCTCATCACCAGGTATCCCCTTCGCCGCCGATGACGATGACGACGTGGACGAGTTCGACGAAGGGATTGAGGATGAGCTACCAATGGACGATGAAGAGCGCCACGAAGAGGCCACGGCCCAGGACCTGATGGAGGACATGGAGGCAGACTACAACGCCAATGAAACACAGGACGTTTACGAGGCGGAGGGTATTGACGACCAGACACAGAATGAGATGGACCTGGCACAGTACAGAAAAGTCACACACGCGCTGGACGAAAGAGACGCACTGCTTAATAACTCTGACTTTATGGGTTCACAAGGCGATGAGCTACCAACGAGGGTCAGAAGGAGAAGACTGTATGACGAGGACCAGGATATGGACGACGAGGATGTTGATCCGCTCAATGAAGAGCTGAGTTTGGAGTCCCTGGCGGACATCAAGGCACAGAGTCTACAGGAGTGGGTTGTCCAGCCAAACGTTGCAAGAACTATTGCACGTGAGTTTAAATCCTTCCTCCTCGAGTTCACAGACGATCAGGGGAGATCTGTCTATGGTGCAAGAATCAGAGTGCTTGGTGAAGTCAACTCGGAAAGTTTGGAGGTGAGTTACAGACATCTTTCCGAATCTAAGGCCATCTTGTCGATGTTCCTGATGGCTTGTCCGGATGAGATCTTGAAGCTCTTTGACAGAGTTGCCATGGAGGCTACAGAATTGCATTACCCAGACTACTCCCAAATTCATTCTGAGATCCATGTGAGAATATCCGACTTCCCAAAAGTCTCAACACTTAGAGAACTAAGAGAATCCGACTTAAATTCGCTAGTGAGAGTATCAGGTGTGGTCACTAGAAGAACTGGTGTGTTCCCCCAATTGAAATACGTTAAATTTGACTGTCAAAAATGTGGACAGATCCTTGGTCCATTCTTCCAGGACGCCAACCAAGAGGTGCGTGTCACGTTCTGTGCCAATTGCAAAAGCAGAGGTCCATTCCGTTTGAACTCAGAGAAAACACTCTATAGAAATTACCAGAGACTCACACTTCAGGAAGCACCAGGTACTGTTCCTGCTGGGCGTCTTCCTCGTCATAGAGAAGTGATTCTGCTGTGGGATCTTGTTGATATAGCCAAACCGGGCGAGGAAATCGAGATTACTGGTGTTTACAAGGAAACATATGATGGCTCCCTTAATGTGAAAAACGGATTCCCTGTTTTTTCAACTGTGATTGAAGCAAACGCAGTCAGAAGAAGAGAAGGTGCCCAGAAGGCCACAGATGACGATTTTTCTGAGCAAGGTCTTGACATGTTCGGTTGGTCTGAAGAAGAGGAAAGAGAGTTCAGACGTATGGCTCGCTCAAGTGATATTATCTCCAAGATCATCAAGTCCATGGCCCCTTCCATATATGGTCATGAAGACATCAAAACAGCAGTGGCATGCGCATTATTCGGTGGTGTACCAAAGAATATCAACGGAAAGCACTCCATTAGAGGTGATATCAATGTATTGCTTCTTGGTGATCCCGGAACAGCAAAGTCACAGATTTTAAAGTACATTGAAAAGACTGCACACAGAGCTGTGTTTGCAACAGGTCAGGGTGCTTCTGCTGTTGGTTTAACTGCGAGTGTGCGTAAAGATACTGTTACTAAAGAGTGGACTTTGGAAGGTGGTGCATTGGTGTTAGCAGACAAGGGTGTTTGTCTTATTGATGAGTTTGATAAAATGAACGATCAAGACAGAACTTCGATTCACGAAGCTATGGAACAGCAAAGTATTTCTATCTCAAAGGCTGGTATTGTCACTACTTTACAGGCAAGATGTGCTGTTTTGGCTGCTGCTAACCCCGTCAACGGTAGATACAGCTCGACCAAGACATTACCGCAGAATGTTGATTTAACAGAGCCTATCTTGTCTCGTTTTGATATTCTCTGTGTTGTGAGGGATACAGTCAATCCAGAGCAAGATGAAAGACTGGCCTCATTTGTGATTGACTCTCACATGAGATCTTCAAGAGACATTGACGATGATGAAGAAGATGATGATGACGATGACGAGGACGAGGAAATGGATGATACACATGAAACACACGATACACCAATAAGACGCACACCGAAACTTTCACGTCGTGAAAAGAGAGACAAGCTACGGAGGGAGAAAGAGTCTGAAGTGTCGCCAATCTCACAAGATCTTCTCGTTAAATATATACACTATGCTCGCACAAAGATCTTCCCAAAGCTGCAACAGGTCGAGCAGGACAAGATTGCTAGAGTCTATGCAGACCTCAGATACCAGTCCAAACAGACAGGCTCGTTCCCAATTACTGTTCGTCACTTTGAGTCGATCATCAGAACTGCAGAATCATTTGCGAAGATGAGACTAGCAGAGTATGTGAGTGAAGCTGATCTTGACAGAGCGATTGCCGTGGCCATCCGGTCGTTTGTTGGTGCACAGAAGAGCAATGTCAGGGGCCAGCTGGAGAAGAGTTTCGCAAAGTACACACAAAAGAGAAGAGCCAAGGTCTGAATAAAACAGAATCAAAATAGCAATATAGTATGATTGAATATGTTATTAGCAATCTATAATGAGTTTAGTAAGACAGTGGAAGAAGAGAGGCTAGTAGGAAAGTATAAAACAGGGATTAGATATGCTCGCGGACTCTTGTATATGTCTGGCCGTATTCAACCTCGCCATGGTTATTAGGTGAGATCAGCACCTTGATTTCCGTGTCCTTGTGGTTCATCAAATGCTGGAACCCTCCTTCAATACCATTTTCAAGGCTTACGACCGTTGTAATGAATCTTCTTGCTCTCTCTTCGTCAATGTCACCACTCTCAAAGCACGCGAGGACACCTTCAAAGTCCTCTCTAGTGTAACACATGGATCCCATGAGCTTCTTCTCGTGCTTTGTGACGTCCATTGGCCAGAAGTGAATTGGTTTCTTGCCCCAGATAGCAATGTTGACGATCGTACCGTTTGAGGCTGCTGCGTGGATGGCTGTGTGAAGTGTCACTTCGAATCCCGAGCAATCAAAGGTGTAGTCGAATCCGTGGCCGTTCGGTGAGAGTTTCATGAGCTCGTCCAATGGGTCACCTTCTACTGATGAAGGATCAAAGCCAATGGCACCGAGCTTCTCGGCGTTATCTCTTCTGACCTTTGAAGGCTCGGAGCACACAACCATTGAGGCCTTGAAGCCAAAGAGACAGAGCACAGCAGCCAGGCCAATGGCACCACCACCGATGATCAATGCAGAAGAGCCTGGCTTGAACTGTGATATCCTAACAGCATGATATGAGACGGCGAGGGGCTGTGCCAGGCAGGCGATTTCGAGCGGAATCGACTTTGGAACCACAACGGCGTGGCGAGCAGCGCAGACAAACTTCTCAGCAAGGCCTCCGTCCTGGGCACCGAGACCACACAGTGACAAATGATCACAGATGTTGGTCAGGCCCCTTACACACTCTGAGCACTTGGCCTCACTGGCAAACTGGGTCTCTGGGAAACGGTCCTTGTCGACGCAGTGCACAGAGGGATCAATCACAACCTGGTCGCCCACAGCAACGTCCGAGACGTTAGAGCCAACTTCCACCACCGTCCCGGCTATCTCGTGGCCCATGCACATCGGGGCCTTCTTGCCGGTGAGGGGGTTGGTGGCCCCATCCTTCTGGAAGAAGTTGGGTGGGTCACTTTCAAACTCCTTGAGGTCGGTGCCGCAAATGCCACAGTAGGACACGTCGACGAGCACCTCGTCCGGGTGCTGGATGGAGGGCTCCGGCACGTCGGTCTCGAAGCGGACGTCCTTAGGCCCGTGGTACACAATTCCCTTCATACTATAGCTTACTCTGTTGCTACGGGGGCCTTGCTGGGGGAAGAGACAACATTCGGAGTTGATAAGCATTTTATATAATAAAGTTGGGGTGTTGAAACTGTAGAGAAAGCAGCACGGGGGCGGGAGCAAACAGGGGGCAGGGCACCAGCCTGGCCCATTGGCCCCCAACGACTGGGGAGCCAAGGGGCATCAATTGGCGACATTACGGTGCTTTACTACCGATCCAGGCCTGCTGGCCCCTCGTGTGCCCCGTGTGGGAGCTATCAGAGAAGCATTGGAGAACAATTGCTGTGCTGGGGGCCTTACACCCTCTTCTCAGTGGTCCCCAAGCCTATGCTGGCCCCACGGGATTAGTCCCCAGCACTCCGGCCCCAGGCTTGCTCGATATATGGGCTCTCTAGCTCCCTATTGTGCTGCTCTGTGTAGCACGCTGGGTATATGGCTGCTTCTGGCAGGCTGCCACCTCCACGGGTCTGACTCACTACTTTGGCTATGGGGCCCTGTGCTTTGGCCTCGGAGCTACTGTACCCATACACACATCTATGTGTCTCGAAGACTACCACCCACACTCACTCACGGTACTGAAGACCATGCCATACCCAGACACTACACCAAGGACCCTTATATGCACCGAACACAGCACACGTATGCTCCCCAGATGCCTGGACCCAAGCGTGGGCAGACCCACCCGTGCATAAACAATAGGAGCCACAGGATAATAATGCTGTGATCTCTTGCCCACACTTAATAGCCCAGTGAGCTCTCTTACGTAACTGTATCATGCGCTTCTTGTCTTCTGCTTGATTTGCTCTACGGGCGATCTAGCTGTCACTGCGTGATGGCAATATGTCTTGCAAAGGCCTATTGGCTCCCTTATCTATATACAGAACTGTCTGATCAGCTTCTGCCCTCCTCCGGTGCAGTATAGTTGCCTTCTGGCCACTGCAAAACGGCAGCTCTAGAATAGTCACCTCTCACCGACTCATCGCTGATGGAGGCCCTTGCTAGCCGAAGATACAACGGTAGCTCTCCTTCAATCCCCTTGATCTGTGAGATCACGTCTCCCATGTTCACCTGTTCCCCTTCACCAACAAGGTACTCAACATCATTCACAACAAGAGAGAATCCATCCAATCTATCGTCAACATACTCTCCCTCAGGCCAGGTCATGTTCCACGACATTAATTTGGATTGTTTATCATACATCAAGTCTATAGGCGGTGGGGCCGAAGCACCAGCTTCGCCTCTCAGCAACGAGACATGTGTCTCCACAATAGAAGCAAAGTCCCAGCGTGCGACTCCAGACAACAGTAGGCCGAGCAATACTCCCTGAAGGGCATAAGCAGTTATACCCCTCGTAGAGGTCCCAGGGATCAGAATTATCGCTAGAATGTAATGGTGGATTCGCAGCTCAAGGTTGTTCATCATAGAAAGAACAACGCACGCAAAAATAACAATAATGTAAAACAACGCAAACTTCAAAAGTCTCCCCGACCACCATATTTGGAGACCCTGGACACACACACATAAAGTGATTAGAATCAACACAGAACAGGCTGTTGCAAGAGCACCCTTCTGTTGTGCAATGTCCGAGGCGATGAAGCGATCCAACGGCAAACGATCAAACGTTATGACATTGGCAGTACCGACCCAGAACAACGGGTACCACACTAAGGTCCTTAACAGAGGTGAAGCACTTTCAGACTGCGTGCGTTTCACAGCGACATTCCATAGTGTATAAAGCACAAAACACAACGGTAGCAAACGTGCAAAGCCCATCGATATCAGCTGAGCTACCGACGCCAGCTCCTCCGGATTGGCTGTCATTGGTGGATCCAGGGTAATAATGATTGTCCAAAATCCCACAATGCAAAGTACCCAGTAAGCCACGAGTCCAGAGCACAAGAAGGCCACTGGGGCTCCAAGAAGAATATTCAAGCTCAAGACTACAAACCTCGGATCAAAACACCCAGAAACGGCACCCGGAAGTTCCTTGAACACAAAGGAAGAAGGGAAAAAGGATGGAAACGACACAGACCAGCCCGTACCATAGTACCCTTCTCTTGATACAAAGCTGAACTTCTCTCCATCAAATGACATACGGATACATCCGCCGGAATATGGACTGACGACGCCCGCATGTACTGCGGAAGCACACGGGAACGAATCAGCTCTGTAAGGGTGTGTTAAAATTCCATCTTCGCCCTTGGACTTCAATGCTCCACCTCCAATGCTGAACTGGCGATACTTGACCATGTCATCGCCCACGGGCGTAGCTGCCCAAGTCCACCCACGATCACACAGTGCGGGACACTTGATGATAACCTCTCGGTCGTCTAGCGTGCACTGCTCGCCGGACAAACCACAGGCTGAGTTCTTTCCCTTCCAAAAGTATCCGTCTCCAGAACAAGACAGAGTTATGACTTCAGCATCAGAGCCCTGGAGTCTTGGGCCGTGTGATAGAGCAGGTTGCATGATGGCATGGATCAAGAGGTACCACAGCAAGAGGTATCCCACAAGCGCACAGGCCCGTATTCTCTTGGGAAACCGTATCCGAAGCAGCTGTGGGAACTGGTCCCATCCTTTCAGCAGCGAGTTCCGAAGCACCGGGTGCTCATCCCTTACTACTTCAGGCCCTTCAATGACAAATTGGAAAAAAGCTACCAACGGGTTCCTCGAGCGGTGGGCAAACCTATACCTTAATGTCTCGGGTGTCTCAGGGTCCTCAAGCTGGAGATCAAACGATGTGTCGTCGTCATGAATCTTGGCTGGGTGTCCCACAGCCTCAAAGTCCCTCATTTCCTGACTTACTTACTTAATACCCCGGTCTCCCAACAGTCAGTGTTACAAACGGCGAACAAAAGAATAACCTGAATACCCGAGACCCCTGCAGATGAGACATTTAGTGTGGCCGATGCCCGCGACCCTTGCGACCCTTGGGCGCCGATAAGACCAGAATTGTGGCACTAAGAGCAGTTGAATAGGCTACGTTTAGAGGTATTACAGAATCTCATTATGGCATACAATACCTAATATACAACCCAAATCATTAACCGGAAAAAAGAGGAAGCAGCAAAAAAACAGAAGTGAAGAAGCGTTTACCCCGAAGGGGATTAACCAGAGCACATCTCACAGGCCTCTGGGTTGTTGATGGCACAGGCAATCACCTTTGAGGAGAAAATGTCAGCCTCAGTCTCCTCCTCAGCTCCAGTAGCTTCGGTAGCAGCCTCCTGTGGCTCTTCCTCCTTCTTCTCCGGCACAGGCAGTGGCTTGTGGGCCTCCTCTAGTGTCAAGGAAGCGATGGAGGTGGAAGCTGTCTCAATCTCTCTTGGAGACATAGAGCCATCTCTAGATACGTCAGACTCCTCAATGGTGCCAATTGGACGTGGCTGGTACTCTGCTCTCTTCAACTTGCTCATATCCACAATAGATCTGCCGGCCGTGGCTGCGGAGGCAGAGTCAACGGTGAACTGGATGGCAGCGGAGGCAGCCTGTGTTCTCAAGTAGTACATACCAGTCTTCAAACCCTTCTTCCAACCGTAAAAGTGCATCGAGGTCAACTTACCCATGGTTGGGGCTCTGATGTGAATGTTCAACGACTGCGATTGATCAATGTAGGCGGCACGGTCAGCAGCCATGTCAATGATGGTCTTCTGAGAGATCTCCCACACAGTCTTATACAAGTCTTTCAACTCCTTTGGGATGTTTGGCAAGTTCTGAATGGAACCGTTGTCAGAGATGATGTGGTTCTTCATAGAGTCATCCCAGATGCCCAAGTCAACCAAGTCACGCAACAAGTATGGGTTCACAATCTGGAACTCACCAGCAAGAACACGACGAGAGTAAATGTTCGAAGTGTATGGCTCGAAACACTCGTTGTAACCCAGAATCTGAGAAGTGGAAGCAGTTGGCATTGGAGCAACAAGCAAGGAGTTTCTCAAACCGTGCTTAATAATCTCAGACTTCAAGTTGTCCCACTCCCACAAGTCAGTTGGCTTCTTACCCCAAAGGTCAAACTGCAACTGACCCTTAGAAGCTGGGGAGCCTGGGAAGCTCTGGTAGTGACCCTCCTCCTTAGCCAACTCCAAAGAAGCCTCACAAGCAGCGTGGTAGATAGTCTCAAAGATCTGAATGTTCAACTCCTTAGCCTTTTCAGACTCGAATGGCAAACGCAAGATCATAAATGCGTCAGCCAAACCCTGGACACCAAGAGCGATTGGTCTGTTTCTCATGTTAGAGTTTCTAGCCTCTGGAACTGGATAGAAGTTACGGTCAATAATTCTGTTCAAGTTCTTAGTGACAACCTTGGCAATCTGGTGCAATTTTTCAAAGTTGTAATGTTGAGTCAATCCATCAGCGGACTTCTCAATGAATGCTGGCAATGCAATAGAGGCCAAGTTACAAACGGCAACCTCATCGATGTCAGAGTACTCGACAATCTCACAACATAAGTTGGAAGACTTGATCATACCCAAGTTCTTCTGGTTGGTCTTCTGGTTACAAGCATCCTTGTAGAGCATAAATGGAGTACCAGTCTCTGTCTGTGCCTCCAAGATGGCATACCACAACTTTTGTGCTTTGATGGTCTTTCTACCACGGCCCTCCTTTTCATACTTCTCATACAAGGCTTCAAACTCGTCACCGTAGCACTCATCCAAACCTGGAGCCTCATTTGGAGAGAACAAGGTCCACTCGCCATTAGACTCTACACGCTTCATGAACAAGTCGGAGATCCACAAGGCAGGGAACAAGTCACGAGCTCTAATCTCTTCCTTACCATGGTTCTTTCTGATGTCAATGAAGTCAAAGATGTCCGCGTGCCATGGCTCCAAGTACAAGGCAAATGCACCTGGTCTCTTGTTACCACCCTGGTCAACGTAACGGGCAGTGTTATTGAAGACACGCACCATTGGAATCAAACCGTTGGAGGTACCGTTGGTACCTGCAATGTAAGAGCCGGTGGCACGAACATTGTGAATGTGCAAACCAATACCACCAGCAGTCTTGGAGATCAAAGCACACTGCTTCAAAGTTTCGTAGATACCCTCAATGGAGTCGTCTCTCATGGCGACAAGGAAACATGAGGACATCTGTGGGTGTGGAGTACCGGCGTTGAACAAGGTTGGGGAGGCGTGGGTGAAGTATCTCTCGGACATCAAGTTGTAAGTCTCGATAACGCTCTTCATGTCTCTACCGTGAATACCAATGGCAACTCTCATGATCAAATGCTGTGGGCGCTCAGCAACCTTACCGTTGACACGGAGCAAGTAGGATCTCTCGAGGGTTTTGAAACCAAAGTAGTTGTAGTTGAAGTCTCTGTCGTAGATTATGGCGGAGTCCAACTCCTCCTTGAACTCCTGGACAATGTCGTAGGTGTCCTTGGAGAGCATTGGCGCGTGCTTGTCGGTCTTTGGGTTGATGTAGTGGAACAACTCCTCAACAACCTGCGAGAACTGCTTGGTCGTCTGCTTATGCAAGTTGGAGATGGCGATTCTGGCGGCGAGTGTAGCGTAGTCCGGGTGGATGGTGGTCATGTAGGCACACGTCTCAGCGGCCAAGTTGTCGAGCTCGATGGTGGTGACACCCTCGTACACACCAGAGATGATTCTCTGTGTGATCTTAACAGCGTCAACGTGCTCCGGG
Organism: Petasospora nakhonratchasimensis; assembly: GCA_030572335.1. NCBI lineage: Eukaryota > Fungi > Ascomycota > Saccharomycetes > Phaffomycetales > Wickerhamomycetaceae > Petasospora > Petasospora nakhonratchasimensis. The sequence goes on from JAJLZS010000006.1 coordinate 714,150, forward strand.
TCCAAGCCATAACATAGACGGGAGATTCTGGCGGTGATTTTGTCGAACTTGACGGGCTCGCGGCGGCCGTCTCTCTTGCAGACGTACATACTAACAATACGTGTGCTTCCTGGGTTTGGGGTTGGTTGGAGAAAGAGGAAGGAAGCGATGAGGAGGTGGACGAAGAGAAAGAAAAGGGCGAGACGCGTTGTTTATATAACTTTGACTCTGGGTGTCTGATTTGCCCGGTTGGGGCCACGCGTTAGGGCAAATAAACAGACGCGTCACAACGCGTCGCCTTCAACGCTCATTGGCCAGTTGCTGAAAAGTAAACAACACGGACACGGCAACTGACGCCTCCATTTTGGGTGTCGTGTTTACCTTTTAGTTTCTTTTGTTTTGGACTTCCTTTTGCTCCCACTCAAGATGACAAATACCAAAGAGAGAGGCTCTTTGTAGCCTGGGTGGTGTGTGGGCTCTAGGCCGGGGGGGGGGGGGGGCAATTAGGAGGTGCTTCCACCGATACGCTTGTCAAGGATTCTCTACAATTATCGTAGCCTGGGGACCACTAACGGGTTGGCCCATAGAGGCCAGAGAAAAGCACTGGGATGCGAAAAGCAGTGTATTTCTGTCCATAAACACGAAAACAACACGAAAACAACGCGAAAGCGACACGAAAGCGACACGAAACTAACACGATGTGCCACTTAACTAAGCACCCTTGTTGACGCATTGCAATGCCTGCGTGTTTCATCCTCGATGGCATACCGTAGGACCCAGTCCTGTCCTCGCTGCTCATGCTATGATTCATGGGTGTTTATCTCTTATCTACTCCCTCCCCAGTTTTGTATAGTGTGGTGGTCCAGGGTGTCACACAAAGTACACCGCCTGGTGTCAATGCCCACTCAAACCCGGGCCTTGTACCAGCTGAACGAGCTCGGCTTGTGTGTTATATTCTTCCTATATGTGGTTTGATATCCGCGCGTATGAGTCTCTACTTCTACTTGATCCCCAGCTTATGAACCAAGGGTGAACCGAGTGTGAACCGTTTTTTTTGGAAAACAACATCCAGTGTTGCATCAGATATACGACATATTCTATAGCATCGTATAAAACCACTAAATACACACAGCTATACTCAGCTATGCTCAGATTAGGGGAGCAGCCTCCTCAAGAGATTAGTGCTCCTCTCTAGCAGTCTTCGCGAAAGAGGCCTGAGCCTGTTATCTCACATAGAAACATCGCCAGCTGTTTCTCCCTCTCTTATCTACTACATTTCCAAGCCCGCAAACAGATGATCACTAACACAGAAGAACACTACGCCCTGCTCGACAAGGCCACGGCGTACATACAGCAGCAAGTACCTGGGTTTGTTCCCAAGGCCCTCATCATCTGTGGCTCCGGCCTCGGAGGTATTGGTGCCCTCATCCTGGACCCGGTGGAGATCAAGTACCCCCAGATCCCCGGATTCAGAACGTCCACAGTGCCAGGCCACGCTGGAAAGCTAGTGTTTGGAACAATCGGCGAGAACAAGGTGCCTGTGCTGTGCATGGTGGGAAGACTACACTTCTATGAGGGCTACGAGTTTGAGGAGACAACGTTCCCTGTGCGTGTAGCTAAGCAGCTTGGCTGCGAGATCGTCGTTGTCACCAACGCCGCTGGTGGTATCAAAGAGGGCTATAAGCCAGGCGATCTGATGATCATCTATGACCACTTGAACTTCCCGGGCTTTTCCGGCTGGCACCCTCTGCGTGGGCCAAACCTCGACAAGTTTGGGCCCCGTTTCCAGCCACTCTCCGATGCCTACGATCTCGAGCTACGAAAACTCTTCTTCAGCTCTGCAAAAGCACTGGGCATCACCAGAAAGATCCACGAAGGAACATACTTCTTTGCATCGGGCCCAACATTTGAGTCCCGTGCTGAGTCCCGTGCTGTGAGGATCCTCGGTGGTGACGCTGTTGGCATGTCTACGGTGCCAGAGGTTATTGTTGCGAGACATTGTGGGCTCAGAGTGTTGGCACTCTCCCTCATCACAAACGCATGTGTTGTGGACCCACCAGCCAGTGCACTGGATGAAAATCCAGTTTCCATGGATGAGGGTATTGCGTCCCATGCTGAGGTGTTGGAGTACGCTAATGAGGCTTCTGCCGATGTCCAGAAGATTATCGAAGCTACCATCAATCAGTTCTAATATCTACGCTTTTGTCTGCATCAAGTTGTGTTTTCTTTGCTCAGTTGTAAGGAGAAACACAAACATATATACTAATATACATTTAAGCACGTCTTACTCTGTATTCTGTCGAGTATTCCCTTTTTAATAAAAAACGATTATTTATGGCTTCTTTTCATTTGGATCATTGGTCAATATGACCGGCAGATTCCCATTTGCCATCCAGGCTCTCTCTCCAGAGCGTAACCTTGTTGTCTCCTCCTGAGATAGCCAAGATGTTACCGGACAAGGACCAGCTGGCTCTCCAGACAACGTCTGGGAACTTTTCGGCCTGCAACAGCTGTTTCTTCCACTCGCCACCAGCCTTCTCCTGGGTCCAGATCAACACAGTACGGTCCTGCGAGGCCGAGGCGATGTATGAGCGTGTAAGGGCAGAAGGGGACCAGGCAACATCACGCACCCAGTCTGAGTGGCCGGAGAGTGTATGTTCGAGCTCGTATGTCTTGGATTCTGTGTTGAGCTTCCAGATCTTGACGAGGTTGTCGCATCCGCCCGAGACGAATCTGCGCTCTGAACGCTTCTCCAAGGTGTCGACGGTGGATCCGGTGGCAACTGGTGGGGCCCATGTGGCCGAGTTGACGCCAATTGCGTGGGCCTTCTCAATGAGAGTGGAGGAGGTGGTACCATCCTCCTTGTATTCGACAATGGAGATGTTACCGTCGGAGGAGGTGACAAGCAGCTGTGCGCCGTACTCATGTGGGGCCCACGAGACGCTATTCACAGAGGCCTGGTGCACTGTGTGCTCAGATATGATGGTCCATCTACCCTGGTCCTCTCTCCAGATGAGCACCTTGCCGTCGTAAGATGCTGAGGCGAGGATAACCCCGAACTTTGGGTGGGCCCAGCTCACCTGCCACACAGGGCCATCGTGTCCCTTGAGGGTATCCACGAGTCTGTGTTCCTCGCCGTCCACCTCAAAGATCTTTATGGACTTGTCGGAAGAGCACGTAGCGAGACGCTTGCCGTAGTAATCCAGCACGGCGTCGTGGATGATGTCATCATGGGCGTTCCCGATGGTAACCTAGTTGTGTGTTAGTGTGTGTGTCGTATAAAGGGAGAACAGAGAGTACACGTACCATTGTGTATGTGTAAATTAAGCAGGGGGTAGAAACGGTGCGGGCAAAAGTGAGTTGTTTCCAAGTGCGTGTGCTCAACAGTACAAGATGCAAACAGGGGAATTGGAGAATACTAGCACCTCTATCTGTGTGTATCAGCGTTCTAGAGGGGAAAACACCACACAAGCTGTGCTCTTTTGCCGGCTTTTGCCAACTGTTTTGGGCAATCTGGCCAACTTTCGTCTCGACGTAGAAATTCGCGAAAAGAATCAGGGGCGCGACATTCTGGTGTGCGGGTGTGCCACTTGTTCCCTCCTAGCCAAAAAAGAATCCAGGCTGGGGGCCGACTTTTCACGGTGGTCGACCTTTGTTTGGAGAATCAAGACGCTGTTACGAGGGTCAATTAAGCAGCTGCGTTTACTGTGTGGTACGCTTATGGAGCTAGATATCTGTTTGGATCACGATTGAGACGCTACACAGGATACAGGTGACATAGGCGACACAAGAGACATAGGTGACACAGGAGACGCTTTACAAAGGAGCGCAACACAGAACACAATGCGGACACTCTTTCTGTTGAGTAAGTATGAGCACATGTGCCATGTTTGGATATGGACACTGGAGGAGTAATACTAATGGCACACAGTGATTCTTGCGGCGTGGGTAGTTGCAGAGGCCCCCGGGGCCAGGCAGTATGGGGAGGCGCGGGCGATGCTATCACAGATGCCCATGTTCACGACGCACCAGGACGAGCACCCCGGGGTACTGAGGCTGGAGATGGACTACGAGCCGGAGGTTGTGCGGGCCGAGTACCAGCACGCGATGGAGCACCTTTCTGGCGAGCAGCACGAAGTTCTGCGGCTGCTTGGGGAGAGTGCTGAGCTCGGGAACGTTGATGCCACTTTTATGCTTGCGGAGATGAACCTCTATGGGAACTACTCGATCCCACAGAATGGCACGCTGGCGCTGGAGTACTACCAGCGTGTGGCGGAGCTGGTGCCCAACGCCACGGCCTACTTCACGCTCGGCGTGATCTATGCCACGGGGCTATTTGGGGAGGTTCCACTTGACCAGGCGAAGGCGAACCTCTTTTACCACGCTGCCTTTGAGCAGGGCGACTTGCGGGCGGCGATGGCGCTGGGGTACCGGCACGCCGCTGGCGTGGCAGTTTCCCCAGACTGCCAGCGGGCCCACTACTACTACCAGGTTGTAGCTGACAGGCTAAAGAAGGTGTTTGAGGAGGCACCGCTTGGCGGGCCTCACCTCGACTCGTACAACATCCGCATAGCGGATCTACAGGGCGGCGTGTATGGGAAGGGCGTTGGCGACATGAACTCGACGCTGACGCGGCAGGCCAACCGCTACGACCGGATCCTCAGCGACAACGTGGTGACTGGCGACGACCAGGGCGTATATGGGCAGTTCTTCTACAATGCGGTGAGGAACTACGAGGGCAGCTACACACGCGCGCGCAACTTCACGCTCGCCTACCGGTACGCGTCGAGCGCCTACCGTGAGGGCATAGCAGAGGCCTCGAGCCTCCAGACCTACGGGCAGTACTACCTGGCCCGGTGTATGCAGCTGATGGCCCACATGCACATGAGGGGCGAGGGTGTTGAGGCGAATGTTGAGGAGGCGCTGCGGTTGTTGGAGGAGGCGCTCGCGGTGTTCCCGCACACGAGCATCTACGACGACCTTGTGTTGATCTACGGCAAGCCCAGCGGCAATCCCAGCGGTAGCAGCCCTAGGGACCTCGAGCTCGCCAAGAAGCTGCTGGTGAACTCAACAGCGGTGCTGGTGACACCTGAGAAGCTCAGGTACGGGCGGCTCGCCACCGCGTTTGGCCAGTCTATAACCGTCTCGATGGGCATCGAGGGCCTCTACCACCAGGCGCGCCAGTACGACCACATGGGCGACTGCGTGCTCGCCGTCGACAGCCTCAAGGCCTACTGCGAGCTGTTTGACGGCACCGTCACCTCGCTGCGGTGGGCCTTCTTTGAGCTTGTGGACGGCCGCTCCCGCAACGCGCTGCTGGGCTACGCCATGGCTGCCGAACAGGGCTTTGAGCCCGCCATGGCTTCCGCAGCCTTTGTGCTGGACCAGCCCGCGGGCCTGCTTGTGGAGCAGCCCAGGATCCCGCGTGAGCGCCGTAGTCTCGCAAAGGCCTACCTGACTCGCTCCTCCTACCTTGGCAACCTCGATTCCACCGTGCTGCTGGGCGACGTGTACTTTGCTGATGGAGAGCATGCGCAGGCCGTGGCGTGTTACGAGGCAGCCGCAGAGCGCCGCTCTGCCCAGGCCTCCTTCAACCTGGGCTGGCTCTACGAGGTTGGCCGTGGCGTTGGCCAGGACTTGCACCTTGCAAAGCGCTACTACGACCTGGCGCTGGACGGCCACCCGCGAGCTTACCTGCCTGTCCAGCTCGCGCTACTGAGGTTGCGATTGCGCAGCCTGGCGAGCAGCCTTCTAGGCTGGGACGCGCGCGAGCCTGAGCCTGGGTCTGAGCCTGAGCCTGGCCCAGCACGGACGTGGGGCGACTGGGTCGCGCTGTACCAGCGTGTGCGCGGAACAGCCCAGGTCCCAGTAGACTACGACGAAGAGGACGTGGAGGTGGGCATGGGCATTGGCGAAGACGTGTTCTTCCTCATCTTCTTTGCCGGTGCGTTCGCCATGTTCTGGGTCGTTTATATGCTGCAGCGGGTGAGACGGCAAAACGAGCTCCAGGCACAGGCTCAGGCTCAGGCTCAAGGCCAGCCACCCCAGCTCCAGGTCCAGTTTGGCTTCTTCGCCATCTAAAAACAGCTCCCATTCTCTTAGCATGATGTTGTATTCGCTGTAGATTTCTCGGGGTGCGCAAGCCTTGTAAATTACACCCGAAACTGAAATTACATTGGCGAATGTGCCACTTTATGCTTAATGGCTGCTGCACCGTTTCTAGACACCTGGCTTCCATGAAGTCAATGCACAGGCGTTTGGCACCGGCTTTTCACGTGTCTGGCCCCACACCCACACACGCCACACACACCCATGCACACCCATACACAGAGCTGTCACAGAAGTCCCCAAGCGTCCCAGACCTCTCGAGCGTCCCAAACGTCTCAAACGTTCCAGACGTTCCAAAGCTGTCTACGCTTTGCGACTGCTTTTCTTGGCCAGCGCCATACACAACTGTATAGACATAATACCCATCGCTCCCCTGCCACACCCACCGGCTCCAGCCTACAACACACCAGCATCCACCTACAATCCGACCCTGCACATCCACACATCCACACCCACAGACCACCCCCAGACACCCACCTCTTGCCCCTTCCCCTACAGCCTGTGTGCCTGTGATGCCCAACGGGCATCGCACCTTAACGCACGGCCCCGCGGCCTGTAAAAGATGAAAAAGATATTTTTCATGGCGCATCAGCCGCGCATTATAAAGAGGGTGGGCATTTCCTATCTTTTTCATCACCTTGTGCTCCAGTGGGACCCATTTTGTAAGCGTGTGCTGTGTGCTAACTCCAACTGATTCCACACATTATTAGAGATGACTGAAGAGAAACAGGCAAAGGAGATGCCCCCACCGTACGCGACGGCCGGTGAGGGGCCGAACCCGGCGGTGGGTTCGGACGACTTGCACTACAACGAGACCAAGGCCATCGTGCTCCGCAAGGCAGAGATCGAAGCCGAGCAGTACAAGGGCAACCTGCTGCTAATCTCTGCGCTGCTCTTCTCTGCGTTCCTCATTGGCTACGGCTATGGACTCGACTCCAACACGAGATACGTCTACACCGCGTGGGCCTCGGCCTCGTACGGCAAGCACTCGCTCATCTCCACCATCGGAGTCGTCAACGGTGTCATCTCTGCGGCCTCCCAGATTGTGTACGCTCGCTCGTCAGACGTCTTTGGCCGTCTGCCCCTCCTCATCACATCCATAGTCTTCTACGTCATTGGAACCATCATCCAATCCCAGGCCTATGACATCCAGCGCTACTGCGCCGGCGCCGTCTTCTACAACCTCGGATTCGTCGGCGTCCTCCTCATGGTGCTCCTCATCCTCTCCGATGTATCCTCCTTGAGATGGAGACTCTTTTACCAGTTTGTCCCTACTCTCCCTTACATCATCAACACCTGGATCTCTGGTAACGTCACCACCGCTGTCGGCCTCGAAAACTGGTCTTGGGGTATTGGAATGTGGGCTTTCATCTTCCCACTGTGCTCCCTCCCGTTCATCGCCTGCCTCCTCCACATGAAGTGGCTGGCGTCCAAGACTCCAGAGTACCAGCGGGTGAAGCAGCAGCAGACTTTCTACCAGAGACACGGCCTCTGGAAAACCATTATTGAGCTCTTTTGGAGAATTGACGCCCTCGGCCTCTTTGTCATGGTCGTCTCTCTTGGTTGTCTCCTTGCCCCTCTTACCCTTGCTGCTGGTGTCAAGGACACTTGGAGATCTGGTAAAATTATCGCCCCACTTGTGCTTGGCTTTGTCCTCCTCCCAGTCTTTTGGTACGTTGAAAAGTACTTGGCAAAGTACCCTCTCGCTCCACCAGCAATGCTCAAGGACCGTGGTGTTTGGTCGGCCTTGACAATGTCCCTCTTGCTTGACTTTATCTACTACATGGCTGCTGACTACATGTACACCGTGCTCATTGTTGCAGTCAACCAGTCATATACCTCGGCCTCGCGTATCACCTCTCTCTACTCGTTTGTTTCTACCGTCTGGGCTCCAATCTTCTCCATTGGAGTTGCATACTTTAGAAAGCTGAAACTCTTTATCATCATTGGTGTCTCCATCTGGTTCCTTGCCTGTGGTTTGCTCTACCACTATAGAGGTGGTGAGTCTGCTAAGCCAGGTATTATTGGAGCTTACGTTGTCTGGGGTATCGGTACCACAATGTTCTCATACCCTATTAACGTTTCCCTCCAGTCCTCTGTCACTCACGAACACATGGCTACTGTCACCGCATTGTCTTACACTCTCTTCAGAATTGGAAGTGCTATCGGTAACTCAGTGTCTGGTGCCATCTGGACCCAGCTCTTACCAGCTCACCTGAACAAGGCTCTCGGCAATGAGACCCTCGCCACCGCTGTGTACACCTCGCCATACGTATTTGTGACTGAGTACCCATGGGGTTCCCCAGAGAGAGCTGCTGTTGTGGAAAGTTACAAGTACATCCAGCAGAAGGAAACCATTGTCGCTCTCTGTTTCTGTGCTCTGCTCGTCTTCTTCTCCCTCTTCCTTAGAGACCCAGAGTTGACCGACAAGGTTGCCTATGATGACAGCGAAGACAGCGACGTCTCTGACCACGTTGTCAAGGCAGATGACAAGTTCTACGAGGCTACAATTGGAAAGCTGTTTGGTAGCACCAAGAGAAGTGTCGTTTCTACCTCTGAAGATGCTGAGAAGGCTTCTTAGACACCTTCATTTTGTTTAACACCTATACTTCAGTTTAATATTTTTAGTAGTTTTAAGAACATTTCTATCAGATGAGTGTAGAATGCTGCTTTTACCTTCACGTGTGAAACTTGCATCGGTCTTGTATGTATTACATGGTGATTTAATGATTCCTTTTTCTGAAACATTTGGATGTATCGGTGTGTTTATGGTATTTTTCTCTGTACATTAGATAAAATCTAAATCTGAAAACACGAGGTGGAACTTGGTATTTCAATACTAGATTTTTAGAAGATTATAGAAAATGATTCCAAATAAGGCTCAAAAGCAGTCAATTAGTTAGTAGCACAATAGAAGATAATATTAAGCGACTTTTATTTGGTATTTATGCCCCAAAACACCTTAATATGGAATTTTAAGTCAAGGCTTCAGAACCCTATAAATGACAACATGAGCATGTCTCCCCCAGGAATAATAACGGGGGTAACAAAGACCATGCGAATAGAACCATACAACTGTATAAAGCTCGCCAATCACACACACAGAAGACCTTCTTCTGATCTAGAAATACACATGCTATACAAGGAGACCACAGAGAGGCTGGTGCACACCGCCAACACCACCGCTTGTTGCGGGCGCTCCTCATCGCCATAGCGCGAAGGGGACCCCCTGGCAGGAAAACTTTTCACCTATTTTTTTAATACTTCTTCAACCAGCCATAGGCTTGGGACCCTTTTTTCCCCAATTAACCAGAGCCCCATCTCCCACGGGCGTCACTGTGGATATCCCGACTTCCACGGTTCGACAGCCTGTGGTTCTGGAGCGTCCTGGCCACGGATTTCCTCCTGGCCGGGGTTCCTGTGTGATCGAGACGGTGGGGCAGAGCAAAGACTTAGGACGTATCTCCGTGCTGGGAGCCCCAACGAGGCAAGGACGAGCACGGTCATAGCTCCTGCGACATCACTGTTTATAATACTTTGCGTGTGGAAATAGACGTTAACCGTGGGGAGAGTCCCAGGTTCCGTAGGCGGTGTTGGGGCCCGCAAACCCAGGCCACTTCGACCCAGAGTGCCTTATCACGGCCATGGCCCCGGCGACACAATCTACAATGGCTTCCAGGTAGCGCACAAGCGTTCAGCTATCTGACTATCTCCTTGTGCCACCACGGCCTTTATCCTCCCCATACGGGCTTCGTACGGGCTTTATACGGGCTTCCCCGTCCAATTGGGCGTGCCGACGGTCGCTCTTGCCCTGGGGGCCTGGCCGACGGCCCCACCCAGCAGGGTAACACCCTGCCCAGGGCCATTGGTTATGGAGCCCGCGCGTTTATCAGGGCAATTTAATGGGAGCGAACGAAGGGGAAAAAAAATTTATATGACAGCCTCTGCTCTCTCTTTCTGGGTCACCTTTCTGTTCTTATTTTGGAGCACGAAATACCACAAGAATACACAACAATGTCTGAAACAGTCGAGCCCGTATCCAACGTCTTCGAGACCATCTTGGTTCTCGACTTTGGTTCCCAGTACTCCCACCTCCTGACCCGTCGTCTCAGAGAGTTCAACATCTACGCCGAGATGCTCCCATGCACCCAGAAGATTTCTGAGCTCAACTGGAAGCCAAAGGGTGTTATCCTCTCTGGCTCGCCTTACTCCGTCTATGCCCCAGACGCTCCTCATGTTGACAAGGCCGTCTTTGACCTCGGCGTGCCAATTCTTGGTATTTGCTACGGTATGCAGGAGCTGGCCTGGATCAACGGTACTGAGGTCGCCAGAGGTGACAAGAGAGAGTACGGCCCAGCCACCTTGAATGTCGAGGACAAGAACTGTGCCTTGTTCAAGGACGTTGACCACTCCAAGGTCTGGATGTCTCACGGTGACAAGCTCTACGGCCTCCCAGAGGGATTCAAGGTTGTGGCCACCTCTGACAACTCTCCATACTGTGGTATTGCCAACGAGGAGAAGAAGATCTACGGTATCCAGTTCCACCCAGAGGTTACACACTCCGAGAAGGGTAAGTTCATGCTCAGAAACTTTGCCGTTGATATTTGCAAGGCCCAGCAGAACTGGTCCATGGAGAACTTTATCGACACCGAGATCAAGAGAATTAGACAGCTCGTTGGCCCAGACGCTGAGGTCATTGGTGCTGTCTCTGGTGGTGTTGACTCCACTGTCGCTGCCAAGTTGATGACCGAGGCTATCGGTAACCGTTTCCACGCCATCTTGGTTGACAATGGTGTCTTGAGAAAGGACGAGGCCAAGACTGTCAAGGAGACACTGGATGGCGGTTTGGGAATTGACTTGACCGTCGTCGATGCTTCTGACGAGTTCTTGGACAAGCTCAAGGGTGTCACTGACCCAGAGAAAAAGAGAAAGATCATTGGTAACACCTTCATCCACGTCTTTGAGCGTGAGGCTGCCAAGATTAAGCCAGCTTCTGGTAGAGACATTGAGTTCTTGTTGCAGGGTACCTTGTACCCAGATGTCATTGAGTCCATCTCCTTCAAGGGTCCATCCCAGACCATTAAGACCCACCACAATGTTGGTGGTTTGCTCGAGGACATGAAGCTCAAGCTCATTGAGCCATTGAGAGAGTTGTTCAAGGACGAGGTCCGTGAGTTGGGTAAGTTGCTCGGAATCCCACATGATTTGGTCTGGAGACACCCATTCCCAGGTCCGGGTATTGCCATCCGTGTTCTCGGTGAGGTCACTAGAGAACAGGTTGCTATCGCCAGAGCTGCTGACTACATCTACATTGAGGAGATCAGAAAGGCTGGCTTGTACGAAAATATCTCTCAGGCCTTTGCCTGTTTGTTGCCAGTCAAGTCTGTTGGTGTCATGGGTGACCAGAGAACCTACGAGCAGGTTATTGCCCTTAGAGCCATTGAGACCACAGACTTTATGACTGCTGACTGGTTCTGCTTCGACGCCTCCTTCTTGAAGAGAGTGTCTTCCAGAATTGTCAACGAGGTTGAGGGTGTTGCCCGTGTGACCTACGACATCACCTCCAAGCCACCAGCTACTGTTGAATGGGAGTAATTTCTGTAATTTTTTAAGCCCTCCTTCCCCTTCTCCTGTTTACTTTTTCCATTCTTTATTATCTTTTATTAGTATAAATTCTTTGCATTGTTTGTTTGTTTTAATACATCATTTAGAGGCTCAATTGCTTGCCGTAGAACAGTCGCCATTAGCACATCACCGTCGTGTGAGACGGTGACAAGGAACTGTTCTTGTGGATGTCGTTGTAGATATGTCTGGCTGGTGATGTATGGCCGTCCTCGCTCCCCCGCACCCCGGGACCAGTGCTTAAAGCTGAACTTTCGCTGCTCGTCATCATCCAAGCTCTTATAAACTGCCTCCTTGAGGGCCCACGAGCCACTCAGCAGCTTCACAACGCCTTTGATGTCCTGCTGTTGTCGCAGCTGCTGGTAAGCTGAGAGTTCAGAGCTGTGGAGAACGCGTGCGCCAAACCGCGTTAGGAAGACGCTCTCAAGCCCGTGCTTCGCCACCAATTGCGAGATTCGAGACACCTTCAGAACATCACAGCCAATCCCAAGAACAGTCATCTCTGCTTTACTAATTCTTCTGTTTGGAAAGTTCTACACAATTGTGTCTCCCCCTCCCCCCATCTCTATTAATTCATGTGTGCGCGAAAGTGAAAAAAAATATATGTTACTCATCTACCCATACGCTCCATCATCACCTCTCTCTGTTACCCCGGAATCCACAAGTTGAGAGTTTGCTTTTATCAGAGCCTCCCTTTTTATTTGCCCTCTTCATTGCACTAATTTCCTGTACTTGCTCAAAAAGTTAACCCCAAATACTGTGGCTGAGACCTTAATATAAAGAACATTTCACTACACAAAAATGGCATCCTCAGTCCCTGGAACCGTCCCTCTCCCAGCCTCCCGCTACGACCTCTCCACATATATGGGCCGTGTGCGCCACTGTGCCGACATCTCGGACCCTACGATGCTTCTGACCACCTCCACACAGCTGGAGGCAGCTCGTAAGCTGCTTGGCGACTTCCGTAACGGTTTGATCCCAGAAATGACATCGGAGCTGTGGACTGCAAAGAAGATCCTCGATTCTACAGTGCACCCAGACACCGGTGAGACCGTCATCCTCCCATTCAGAATGTCCTCGTGTGTTATCTCGAACCTAGTGGTGACTGCTGGTATGCTTACACCGGGCTTGGGAACTGCTGGTACCCTCTTTTGGCAGGTTGCCAACCAGTCCCTTAATGTTGCTGTGAACATCTCCAACGCCAACAAGTCCCACCCTCTCTCCACCTCTGAGCTTGCACAAAACTACGCAATCGCTGTCACTGCTTCCTGTGGTGTTGCTTTGGGTCTCAACGCCATTGTTCCACGTCTTCAGAACGTTGCTGCCTCTACGAAGTTGATTCTTGGAAGACTTGTCCCATTCGCTGCTGTCGTGTCCGCTGGTATTGTGAACGTCTTTGCTATGAGATCAAAGGAGATCAAGAAGGGTATCTCAGTGTTTGACAAGGATGGCAATGAGGTTGGTAATTCTAAGACTGCTGCCGTGTATGCTGTTGGTGAGACCGCTGCTTCCCGTGTCATCAATGCTACTCCAATCATGGTTCTTCCACCACTTCTTTTGGTTAGACTTCAGAGAGGATTCTTGAAAGGCAGAGGAATGTTTGCACAGACTGTTGCAAACTTGGGTCTTATTGCTGCCACCTCGTTTGTTGTTTTGCCATTTGCTTTGGCCGTCTTCCCACAGTACCAGCCAATCTCTGTCTCCAAACTTGAGGGCCACTTGAGAGACTTGAAGCACAAAGACGGAACGCCTATCGAGACTGTCTACTTCAACAGAGGTATCTAATAGTTGTACATAATAACATAGAAGTATGATAGATTAAGTTGTTTGAACTGAAGATGTATTAGGCCTTAAATGTAACATGGCGAGATATTGCAACAGAATGCTATTATGGTTCTTTCTTTCTAAATTCTTTCATTCTCTAATTTTTGATAGCTGCTTCAAGGTATCACCAGAACCTCCAATCCTCCAACGTATCGACGTTCATGGCCTCCTCGATATCACGACGAGACTTGATTTCTCTGAATTGCTCTGGTGTTTTGATATTGGCCGACGAGCCCAGGTAACCGACACCTTTACCACCGAGTGTGGTTTCATATGTCTCAAAGCCGTACTCCTGGTACTTCAGCGTGAGATGCTTGATCTGCTCTTCGGTGACATCGTCATTGACGAGGGTGATGGCGCAGCCACCACCACCTGCGCCGGTGAGCTTGGTCTTTCCGATCTTAAGCTCGTCTGTTAGGATTCTAACCTTCTCCAAGGTTGGGTGGCTAACGCCCAGCGCAACCAGTAGCCCGTGGTTAATCTCAAACAGGTCACTCATGCGCTGCTTGCCGGCACTGTCCAAGAACGGTCTCAGCATCAGATTGTACGCTTCTCTGGTGAGGTTCTCAATGGCGTCCAGAATACTCGAGGAGGTTTTGGGGAACTTTCCGTTCAGGCTGGCAACGTTGCCAACCAGCTCTGCAGTACGTCTTGGGTGTCTGGTGTTGGTCAACAGCAGCTTCAGCTTTGGGAAGTTTCTCATGGTGGTTCTTACACTTGGAATCGAGCTCTGCATGCGCTGGAACATGACGGCTCCGCCATGGGTGGCCACAGCGTTGTCGATGCCAGAGGGGTTCCCGTGCATGCATTTCTCACCCATAAAGGCCCACGAGTCGATGAACTGAGAGTCGTCGTTGTCTGCTGTGAGGTCCTCGTTCTTGAGCAATGCTGGGTTCACGTGGTTGCCCAGCAGCGCAAGGGCAGCCGAGAGGCATACGGAGATGGAGGCAGAGGAGCCCAGCCCAGCACCAATAGGCAACGCAGAGCGCACCGTGAAACGCATTCCACTGGCGTGACGATTCCCCAGAGAGCAGTAGAGGTAGAGGAACGAGTAGGCGGCGGCGTAGTGGACCGAGTGGGTGATGGAGTTGAGCAGTGTTTGCAGCTCCGACACGAGCTCTGGGATCAGCTCGTCGGTTGGCTGTGGCTTGCCTGTCACGAATCGTTCAGCGGTGTCCCAGGGCAGGTCAGAGCATTTCCACGAGTGAGTGAGATCGATGTCTGGGAAGTCCAACACAATGGTCTCGCTGTCCTCGCTGGCGGAGACCAGGAGGTATGTTCTCAAGGAGACTGCTGCGGCGATGGCAGGCTGGCACGCGATGTTAGTTCAAGGGCTCCAGGAAGGGGACAGGGGCAGCCCTGGCAGGGGTCAAACGAGACAGAGAGGACAGAGTGGTACTTACTTTGCAGTAGACAGAGGCGTGCTCGCCAAATATGATGACTTTTCCCGGGGACGAGACGAAGAACGGTGGTTCAAGGGTCATTCTGGTCTCGAGACACGGGGATGGATGGAGGCGAGGAAAGCGGCGGAAATGGGCTTATAAGAGGTCAATCGGTGCGCAAAAAAGGACACAGCACTCGCACACACAGAGACTAGAGCACCAGAGCACCACAGACAGCAGGATTACCTTCTTATACACAAAGCAGCGCCTTCAAAAACATCAAAGAGGTCCCAGGGAAGGCCCTCTTGAGTGGTCCCGCGACTTTTCCTTCCACCGGGTGAGGGTGCTCGGAAGTTGAATTTCCGAGGGCGATGAGCTCCTAGAAAAATTTTGAGAGAGACAAGGAAGCCTCTCTGTGATGGGAAGGGTTGAAGGGCCTGAAGGGGGAGATTTGCACGCTGTTTTAGGGACCGAGGCAAGAATGACTGACAAGTCGCAGATTAAGATCAGATTCATCACGCGTGACGAGGACGAGACGCTCCGCGTGGAGGACAAGCCGTTGTACGTGCCCATCGCCCTCAAGCGTTATGGTCTGTCGGAGATTGTGAACCATTTGCTCGAGACTGAGTCGCCGGTGCCATTTGACTTCCTGATAAACGGCACGCTGCTGCGTACGTCGATTGAGGAGTACCTGACTGCGGAAGGTCTGTCGTCGGAAGCGTTTCTCACTGTTGAGTACACCAGGGCCGTCCTGCCACCGTCGTACCTCGCCTCTTTCAACAACGAGGACTGGGTGTCATCGCTGGACATAGGCTACGGCAGGATCCTCTCTGGCTCGTATGACGGAATTGTCAGAACATGGGACATGTCTGGTAAGGTGCAGAAGCAGTACGCTGGCCACTCGGGTGCCATCAAGGCCGTTGCCTGGGTCTCTGAGACCAGGGTCGTGTCAGCAGGTAACGACAGACAGGTGCGTCTGTGGAAGGCTCACGCCGTCGACGACCTCAATCTCGACCAGGCAGACGATGACGAGCCAGAGGCTGGTAAGACGCTTGCCATCCTGGAGGGGCACAAGGCCCCAGTGAGCTCGCTCGCAGTCAATGAGAACAGAATTCTGTCTGGTGGCTATGATAACGCCATTGGTTTCTGGAGCACAAACTACAAGGAGATGCTCACGATTGACCCGTTGGAGGACTCACAGAACAAGGTGACTTCCACAGCTGCTAAAAAGAGAAGAAAACTGGCACTGCAGGATGCCAGTATCAGAAGAAGATCGCCTCTGGCGTTCATGGAGGGCCACACACAACCTGTTGAGGCCGTCATGTTCGATGCCCACGACAGCACAGTCGCATACTCGGCCTCGCAGGACCACACAATCAAGACATGGGATCTTGTGACGTCGCGTGCCGTTGACACAAGAACGACCGGCTTCTCGCTTTTGTCGATGGTGCAATTGCCAAAGCTGAACCTCATTGCATGTGGTTCCTCTGCCCGTCACATCACACTCCACGACCCAAGGGCAGACTCTGCCACCATCACACAACAGCAGCTTATTGGCCACACAAACTTTGTGGTGTCGCTGGACGATTCCCCGGACAGCGAGTACATGTTCGCCTCGGGCTCCCACGACGGCACCGTCAAAGTATGGGACGTGAGAGCACAGAGGGCCCTCTACACGATCACACGTGAGTCTGGCGAGAAGAAGAGCAAGGTGTTTGCCGTGCAGTGGGGCCAGGAGGGCATCATCTCGGGTGGTGAGGACAAAAAGATCCAGATCAACAGCGGAGTCGGACAGCAGTGAGTCCTTTATAATACATAGAACTACCGGCTTAGAACAACGTGTAGCACACAGTGACAACCTCCGTGCAGGTACTACGCCATAGAGACTACAATTGTGTATATTTATACATATACATATACATATATATAGAGAGGGACGCTTAATCCCCATCAAGATCCCTAATCGTGCGCCTACCGCGTTCCGCGAAAACGAGGCCCACTTTGATCCTGTGAGCGAAGTTCGCCACCGAACACAACAACAGGCCCACCAGGGAGGAGCAGCGAGCTGGTTGTGAACGGAAGCAAACAGCGAAGCAAGAACGTGGAGCAATGACACAAGAAGAGGCCATTGTCGTAGACAAGGAGCTGACGCCGGAGGAGGTTGAGCAGCTCACAATTGGGAAAATTGAGCAGGCGTTGCAGCTTGTGTCCAAGACGGTCAAGACTTTTGACCAACGCTACATCTTCAAGACGCTGAGGGACCTTGTCTCTGTGAGAAAGCAATTGAGCGTGGAGGTGCTGTCGTATCTCATAAATACATACCTTGACGAGCAGTACAAGGGTTACTTGCTGCAGTTTATTGGTGGCACGCCAAAGGAGTCGACTCTGGAGAAGAAAGGCGAGCTCCTGCCAGAGGTGAACTTTGCAATCCACTGGCTGGTGCAGCTCTTCTTGCTTGATGCGGGCTCCCTCGAGAAGTGTGACGACCTCAACGTGAACTACATTCTGAAGCTGATCAAGTCCTACAACAGACGCTCGCTGGACCTGATCAACGCCAAGATTTGGTTCTACATTGCTAGAACCAAGGAGCTCCTTAAGGACTTGATCTCTATCAGACCAGAGCTGCTGCTTGCGCTCAGAACAGCAACGCTTAAGCACGACAACGAGACGTCCGGATGCTTGATAACGCTCATCCTGAGAAACTACATTCTGCTCCACGACTACGCACAGGCATCCAACTTTATTGAGAAGGTTGAATGGCCAAAGGACGTGTCGACCTCTATCGAGTCGAGATATTTCTTCTACCTCGCAAAGATCAACTCCATCCAGCTCAACTACTCGGACGCACACGACTTTGTTACCACCGCTGTTAGAAAGGCTCCACAGACACAGAACGCCATTGGATTCCTCCAGGTGTCATACAAACTCAATGTCCTGATTGAGCTGCTCACAGGCGAGATCCCTGAGTTGTCCTTCTTCAAAAAGCCGGGCTTTGAAACATGTTTGACCCCATATCAGGAGATTACAAAGGCTGTGAAGCTTGGTGACTTGAAGCTCTTCAATGAAACACTGTCCAAATACAGAGACTCATTCATCAAGGATGATAATTACACTCTCGTGACAAGATTGAGATCCAACGTAATCAAGACCGGTATCAGAATTATTTCACTCTCATACACAAAAATCTCCTTGAAGGACATTTGCATAAAGCTCCACTTGGATAATGAGTCTTCTGCTGAGTACATTGTCTCCAAGGCCATTAGAGATGGTGTTATCGACGCTAAGGTGAACCACCAACTTGGTTACGTTGAGAGTAACGAGGTTTTGAACATTTATTCAACAACGCAACCACAGGAGCAGTTTAACCAGCGTATCAACTTTGTGAATCAGTTGCACAATGACAGTGTCAAGGCAATGAGATATCCGCCAAGTGTTAATAGAGCTCGTGATGCATTGTCTACAAACGACGACATTGATGATGAAGCAGAGTTGATTAATGCTCTTCAGGACGACCTTGATGGTGATCTCTTTTGATTCTCTATAGCATCTAAACTGGTCAAAAATTTTACAAACTTGGAATATTCGTAGAAATGAATTGTATTTTTTATTTTTATTTTGCGTTCTATTAAGTGATAGACGATTCAACGCTTACCAGCCAATCTCAGAGCACCAACGTGGTTGAGAACCTTCGAGCCAAACCACAAGGATGGGCCCAAAAGAACCAGGACCCTAAAGATAGTCTGGAAGATGGTACAGCCCAAGTAGTACTGGAAGAAGACAACCTCGTAGCCAAAGATGAGACCAATGAACACCAAGTGGTTAACATCAACACCTGGGAAGTTCTTAAAGTTGAGTGCACCCTGGTACGCCCAAACACCTAGCAATACTATAAAGCAGGCAACGGACAAGGCAGCAAAGGTCAATGAAATAATGCCATTGACAGTCTTTGGTGGAGACTGGAAAATGTGATGGATCTCAGACTTTGGGCCAAACTTGTCGGCTTTTGTGTACTTGGCTGCAGCAACAAGCTCATTGGCTAGCTGGATTTGACCAATTGGTGTGAATATTGGCTTGCTGTCTGATACGTCACCGGCAACGATGGAGACATCAATGTTTGGCGATGCTGCAAACACCTTTGGGAGTTTGGCGTAGGTCAATGTGAACTTGTTGGAGAATACACCCGCATCAATCTTTGTGACCGGCTTGAAACTCGTCTCAACACCCTGCTTGGTGGCCAGCTTCACAAAGATCTGATCAGGGATTCTCTTTGTACCCTGGAGGTCAAAGGTGATCTCCAGCTTTGAAGTTGGAGAGTCAAACACCACTGGGGCCTGGGCTGGAGCATCCACGCCAAACTGCTGGTCGCCAATCGACGTTCTGAAAACACCATTTGTGAGCTGGAGCGCACGAACTGCAGAGAACGCAGCAGCAAATGTCAGCAACTGCTGGAGTTTCATGCTGTTATTGTGTGTTTATACGGACAATTTAGAGTATCGTGGTATTATGTTGGGGCCTCTTAACAGCAGACGTGTTAGATTTGGGTGAGGTGTGGTGGATCCCGCGCCAATTGCCGTATTGGGTAAGTTCCGAGCACTTGATATGTCCGAGATCCGTTCAAGAAGCCTCCTTACGCCTATATATCATTATGTAGAAGCATCATTTATTCATTAAAAAGCCAGTAGCAAAGATTTCCCAAGTCTATTAGTATCATTCGTTTCGTCATTAGCAAGTTCGTGTAGCAGGAGGTTTTGTGTGTAGCAGACTTCACTCCTGGGTGTTGTTAGTAGCATCGCCAGTGTCATCGTGAACAACATGAACAACGTGATTCTCCAGCGGCGCAACGTCATCGGTCGAGCCGTCATTGAGAGGAAGAGCTGACTGGTTCTGCAGTACAATGTCTCCAGTTTCTGTGTCTGGGTCTTCATCACAGACGACGGGGGCGTCCGGGCCAATCATCTGGACCTCGAAGGCGTCTGGGGCCTGCGTAGCCTCAGAGACGACTGCCTCCCTATCATCTGGCATGGTGCCCTTCTTCTTAGGAACCCAGAATGTCAAGAGCTTCCAGACCAGGAACAGCGCACCCGTGTGCATATTAATGCCCCTTTTTCCTATGATATGACGCGTCTTAGACCTGTGGATGTCAATGGTCTCGATGATGCCCACAGACGGAGGGATGTTATCAGCCAGTCCACGTAGAAGCCTATTCAACAAAAGCACAGTGTGGTTGTATTTGGAGGAGGCCAACTTGAAGGTGGTGTAGCTCAAGCTTGAGAAGACAATGACCAATCCAGAGAAGAAGAACGACAACATCACCATAGGCGTAATGAAGATGGCTGCAGAGACGCTGGCTGCACCGAACACAATAGCGTAAAGTACAAACGAAAAGGAAGTACGGGTGAACATCACGTTGCTCCTGAACTTGCGGATGAGATCCCGGGCTTTGTCACGCGTGGAGAGCAGAGAGCTGGTTTTGTTAGTATCAATCGGTGCATTGCAACCGTGCCCCCCTCCAACAACAGGGAAAACAAGGAGACAACGAGAAGGGGAGATCACTCACATAATAAACGGATCAAGAACAGATTCTGCAGAGATCCAACGCCACCAATTCGAGTTGTTGTGTTCGTCCGTGTCGGTGAGTAGTCGAAGAAGCCTCATTAAAAAATATTTCCTTTATAACCAAATTGGGTGGCGACAAAAGCAGGAGCGAGGCCCTTTTTGGTGATTTGAACTCGCCTTTATATGGTGGTGGGCCTCTGTGTGTGTGTGGGGGTGGCAGCGAGTATATCTACTGTTGCCCTTACCAATGTTTTATGTAATCCTTCTTTGTACTGTTACATAATTGAGTATTATATAAGCAACACCTGGACACCATAAAGTTTTGCTTCATCGCTCATGTGTCTTGTGTCTAAGAGATGGTGGTGGTGATGCTGTCTTTCTGTGCTCAGAGCTCTCCAGAAAGGGGTCATCAGACGAGAAACAGTGAGGATGTTAATAGCACGGGTGGGCAAGGCACCTATACTCCGGTCTCTGGGCTTGATTTATACAGGAAATGCTCTCCTTGTGCGATGCTACCACAAGAAGTCTGCCTCGAAGAGGGTCTCCAAGCCCAAAGCACATGTGCTGAAGGGAGCGAAAGTTCGCTCCAACGACTGGATTTCGGGACTAAAGAAAGTGGACAAGACACAGTATGATAGCATCTCAGATGTTAAGCCGGTTAATCAAAATCAGGAGGGTGTACAAGAGCTCATAAGCGAAATACTTTGGGAGCTCAAATCACTGTCACGATCTGCACAGTTTAAGCACATCACAATCACAAAATCTCAAGAGCCCCATATCCAAGCCACTCTGAAAGTATTTGAGCACGATCTAGCCGGATCTTTGTCATCCAGCAGACACGGAGATGCTGACGTGAAAATCTCAGACCTTTTATTACCGACAACAGAGAATTTACCATCACTACTTGCCTCTCTGCAATCTCCATCATCCATGATGGTGAAATTCTTCCAGTCTAAATCGATCGAGGACTCCACCTCACAAGCATACTACTTCCTTGAGAAGGCGTTCCACCATCATATCACCTATGTTGCCGCGCATAGATCCCCACCACAACGACTCAAAGTTGACATTTCAAACCCGGCCGAGTGGTATCCACATGCCAGACGACTTAAACGTCATTTGATCCTACATGTTGGTCCAACAAATTCCGGGAAAACATATAATGCCCTCAAGAGACTCAAGGAGTCCAACAATGGAGTCTACGCTGGTCCATTAAGACTGCTGGCCAGAGAAGTGTACAACAGGTTTAAGAGTGAGGGATTACGTTGTAACTTGGTCACCGGTGAAGAGGTGATTGACGATTTGGATGAGTTTGGTGTTACTGCTGCTCTCAGCTGCAGCACTGTTGAAATGGTAAGTTTGAACAACGACATGGATGTTGCCGTCATTGATGAAATTCAGATGATCGCTGAAGAAGATCGTGGATGGGCGTGGACTAATGCCCTACTTGGTGTTAGATCCAAGGAAGTTCACCTCTGTGGTGAAGCAAGCGTGGTTCCTTTAATTAAGAAACTCGCCTCTATGACTGGTGATAAGGTTACTGTCAATGAGTATAACAGATTGGGAAGGCTCGTTACGGAATCTAAACCAGTTCAAGGCGGTTTAAAAGGATTGAGAAAAGGTGATTGTATTGTTGTGTTCAGTAAAAAGAGAATCTTGGCATACAAGGCTGACATTGAGCGCACCACCAAATTGAAAGTTGGCGTTATCTATGGTGCATTACCAGCAGAGACAAGAACTGAACAGGCTAATAAATTCAATGAAGGCGAGTATGACGTGTTAGTTGCCAGTGACGCTATTGGAATGGGATTGAATTTGAGTATTAGAAGAATCATTTTTGATGATCATAAAAAGTTCAATGGTAAGCAGAGAGTCAACCTGTCTATTCCACATGTGAAGCAGATTGGAGGAAGGGCAGGAAGATTTAGAGTAGCACCATCAGGGAAAGAATCTACAGAGGAAAAGAAGAAGGATAAGGAGGAAGATGATGAAACCGTGGGATATGTGACTGCCTTTTATCAGGACTCTTTGGAGTATATTCAAAAGTGCATGTCTCATGAGATCATTATGGTTAAGAAGGCCTCTCTTTGGCCAAGTGATGAGATTTTGTCTCAATACATTTCTGAGTTCCCAACTGGAACACCCCGTGCTTCTATCTTGAAAAACTTCAAGGAGGAGGTTGATAAGGTTCCACTATACTCTATCGGATCTGAAAAGGATAGACAGACTATGCTGGAAGTATTGGAAAAGGTTAAGGGGATGATGATTGCGGATTTGTTGCGAATTACTACTGCACCGTTATCCACCAGATTGCCTAAATTCAACTCCATTTTGTTTGAGTTTGCTGCTAATGTTACAAACAGTGAAGCCAAGACCTGTTTTGATTTCAAATCGATGGACTTCTCCATATTACAGAAAGAAAGGGTTACTATGGATGATTTGGGAGAGATGGAGGAACTACACAAATACTTGATGGTATGGCTATGGATGAACAACAGATACCCCTCACTATTTGTAAACAGGGAGAGTGCTGTTGACACTAAGAATTTAATTGAGGATAGGATTGATGATGTTCTCAGTGGTATGAAGATGAAAAGAATTGGTGGCGAGTTATAGAAAGAGTTGGAGCAAGCATGTAAATACTGTACGAATTGATGAATCAATCATAAACTAAAAGAAGTTTTTTTTCTGATACAATAGATCTATAAATCGTCAATGAACTTGATTCCCGTCTCTACAATCTCCTCAACGCTTTTTCCATTCACATCGATGCAAATAACATTAGACTCCTCTGTTGGTAGTTCTAAAATGCTCAATTGAGAATCAATCATAGTGGATTTCATGTAGTGACCCTGTCTCAACTCAATTCTTCTGATCAGCTCCTCTTTTGGGGCATAAAGGAAGATGTAGATGAATTGCGTGTCCGGCGAGTCCTTCCGGATGTTCTCTCTGTAAACCTTCTTCAAAGCAGAGCATGAAACAACTGCATAACCATTGCCCTCATTGGCACTTTCAGAACTCTTTTGAGACACCCGACTCAACCAACCCCAACGGTCTTCGTCTTTGAGAGGAATGTTGTTAGACATTTTCTCGATGTTCTCTTTTGGATGGAGATTGTCACCTTCGATAAAAGAGCAGTGGAAATGGTCTGCGACCCTAGTCCCGATAGTAGATTTACCCGTGGATGCGGTACCTGCAATTACTATGACTTTAGCCATTCTCCTTTTTGTTTTCCTCTCTCCTGGGGTACTTTTCACTGTTGAGACTTGGTGAGGGACCTCGAGACAATACAAGTATTTTCATGCGCATTGGGTGTGGGGGGGGGGGTCGAAAGCACCACTGACAATATGTCCCTGCGAGTGCCCATCCCCCGGATTCGGGTGAGACACTCCCGATCTGGAAAAAATAGACTACACACCTGAGATGTTATAATAACAACAGGATGAAGGTATTTGCTATCACACAATTGAAGCCGTAATTGAACGCTCCTTGTGCAAGTGCCATCTTCTGAGCCCCATCCAGTGGAAGACGCGTCTGGTTAATACTCTAAAGCGTAGGATTCTTCGGGCGCAGCTTCTAAAGTGCATTCTCTTGTTCTTGGTCTTTGTATCATCCAGCCCAGCTTGATCTAGCTCCCGAGACAACTCGCTCAATGCCCGTGCGTCGAGGACAACATTTCCTCTAACACGCTGGAAGTGGTACCAGTGTTCCCGCTTTCCTTTCACCTTAACTTTGTAGCGTCTCGAGGACCTGTGGAAGGGCAAGATCCTTCGTTTGATGACGACTGTGCTGCGTTGACGGAAAAGAAACTGGAGTGTCATTAGAGAGTACAAGTAGCGGAGAAAGTACCTAACATTTCTCAGTCGAGAGTGTCTTGGAGGCGGCATAGATCTCATGGTTGTGTTTGTGCAGGAGGAAAGTAATAGAAGAGCTAGAGTATAAGCAAATCAGTGGTTGTGGTTCCAGGGGGGTACGCAAACGTTAGCAAGGATTAAGAGTAGCAGTTAATTGTAACTTCGTGTATTATTACTGTCCATTCACTCGTGTATATTCGTCTGTGTTATCCCAATAATAGGTTTTGATACCTGAACACTCCCGGGCCGCTTTTGTGTCATACAGGGTTAGGACTGAAAAACTAAAGCACCCACGGCAGCAAAGAGCCCTTAGAAACTGCATATCACAACTCTCGGTCATAGATCATTTACAAAAAGTATCGATCCGTCACAATTGGCCTGAAACATCTTCAGAAATGCTGCAATGTCCGGCAGAGATCTATAGAGATTTAACAGGGCCCCATATAGAGGTTATGTGGCCCTGTGCAAAAATTGAGAATACACGCCAGCGCTTAGTATCAGCAACAACAACAACAGCAACAACAGCAAAATTAAGGAGCTTTCGCTGCTAGAAACGACGCTAATACCAGGTGTAGAAGCCGTTCAAACTGGAATATAGAAAACCTACAATGTCAGTGTCGCAAGCCGCGCTACGGAACCTCTCACAGCTTCTCAAAACAGAAGATGATTTGGACAAGATTGGCCATCTCAAGAAACAGCTCCAGACGGAGAAGTCGTTGGTGGAAGTGAAGTTGAAGAGCCTCTCTCAATCACAAATCGATCAGTTCTTGGGCAACATGGACCAGCTTGCACAGTGCCAGGATGATGTGAAGGAACTTAAGGAGAGTTTAACCAAGGTGAATACCATCGCAGAGGAATCCTTTGGGTCTGTTAGCCGGTATGAGTTGATCAACAATATCACACACATTCACGAGATCTTTGACCAGAGCACCAAGATTGCCGAGAAAGTTGGTCATTTCCACGCTAGATTGGAGGAGATTGAGCAGATGATCGAAGCAGAAGGCTACGAGACTATATCGCCGGAGCATGAAATACCAACTTTGCTCGCGATCCACTTCAAATTGAACGAATTGAGGGACTTCCAGGACCAGATCCTCGAGTTGAGCGAAAGAAGTAGCGACGATTCTAAGTTCATCGTCAAGAGACTCACTTCCAGAACAGAAGGTGTTGTAAAGAAGTTTGATGTATTGCTGGGTAACATCATTGCAGATCTCGTTGAAACCGTTAAGGAAGAAAACTTTAGTCTCGTGGTTAGACTGGCTAAGATTATTGAGTTTGAGGAGAAACAGGATGCGAAGATCGATGCATTGAAGAATGTACTAGTGGCCAAGAATAAGGGCAAAAGAGGCGAGATCTCTTTCTTCGAACACATTATCAATGGTACCATCCAGGGACGTACCAAGGCAAGAAACTACAAGCAGTTCTTCCAAGACAAGATTGCTGGCAGTGTAAAGGAAACATTCAAGAACTGCTGGGAAACATTTTCTGAGTCGGATAATGTTTTTGCCATCTTGGATAACTTGAGTTGGGTGTTTCACGATTTGGCATGTGTTAAACAGGAACTCTCAACACTAGTCCCGCCAAAATGGAATATCTTCAAGATATATTACGATATTTACTACCTTGAGTTGCATAATTTAATTGTGCGCCTCATTGAGATGGAACCTGAGACTCTGATTATCTTGGATATCTTGGACTTTGACAACCAATTCCAAGACATCATGACGAGCGACTTTAGCATGAAGAAACCAGAATTACAGACCGTTATCGGTGAAGCTGAGAAGGAGAAACTCTTAGATGACTACCTCAACTTACTCGTTATGAAGATGAACGAATGGATGAACAACTTAAAAAAGACGGAGCACGAAGTTTTCAAGATGAGAAAACAAGCTCCAGATGCAGACTCGGAAAAACTACTGGCATTGGAAGGCACCAAAATTGTCTTTCAAATGTTTACGCAACAATGTGATGCTGCCGCTGGTTCGGGACAAGGTAAAATATTGTCTGGTGTCATCAGTGAATTTGGCAAGCTGTTGATAAAGAGACAAGAAGGATGGGGAGAATTAGTTAAGAGCGAAGTACAAAAGTGGTTAATATCAACCCATCCGGAAAGATTAAAAAAGAAGGGAGCAGAAGGAGAAGATACGGAGCTCACTGTTGTACCACCTGGTTTGATGGATTATTTGACCGCATTGGCAAACGATCAGATGAGAGGTGCCGATTACACAGAAGCTATTTCGAACAAATATGCAGGAATGGTAAGCAAAAAGTATGCTAGTATGATTCATGCGGACTTGGAGGGCGATATTGATGGTTTTGCTAATTTGGCCAAACAGTGTTGTGATGGTATTATGGTGATCGTATTTGACGATTTGAACAGTGTTATAGACAAGATTTTTACCAAGGATTGGGCTACCTCAAACTATGTCCAGCAGATTTGTGACACGTTATTGGAGTCCTTGGGTGAATTTAAGATGTCTATGAACAACTACTTGTTTGAAATTTTATCCGAGGAGATTTTGGAAGAGTGTATCTTACGTTACTTGAACAATTTGAACAACGACGTCAAGTTCCCAAAGACTACAGATAAGTTGCTCACTTGTGTAAAGAGAGATTTTGAAGTGTTTTACAAGTTGTTTATTGAATTTTTGGACGAGTCCATTATTCAGTCCAAGTTCAAAATTGTGGAGAACTTTATGGACTTATCTACCGACCCGGATCCGGATGCTGTTGTGAAACACTGGCAACAGACTGTGGAGAACTTCCACGACATTAAGCCAGAGTTTTTATCTTTGGTTCTTAAGGCACGCAGGGACATTGATTCTGGAGATGCCAAACTAATCATGCCCCGTGCCAAACAGGCTCAGAAAGAGTACTTGGAGCAGAATCAGTATGGCCTGGAGCCCTCCTTCATGGGCCGCTTTGATCTCAGCACAAAACTCAAAAAGGACTATTTGTAAGTCGTGTTTGTATAACTGCATATATGATATGAACGTGTATTCGACTCAGAGCTTGATGTAGGCGATGCTTACCAGGAGCCATGAGTCAGCGATTTCAAACTTCAACGAATAGTGGCCATCGGTATCATCGTTCCACAGGAAGCCTACTGAATGCTGCGAGCTGGACGCCGCAGCCTGCTGTGACAGCAGCGTAGCAGAAGCAATCACCTTGTAGTCGGATGTCTTGGGCTTCAGCTCGCCCAAAAGGTGCTGTATGAGAGCGTTTACCTCAATTGTGCCGTTGCTGTCATTGAACTCCTTCACAATGTTCTCGACTTCGGCTTTGGCAAATGGCTTCACAGTGTTAGTTGGAGCAATGCAAACTGGCAAACAGAAGCGCACAAGCTTTTTCAACTCACTGCTGGCATGGTGTCTTTCCTCTCGTAGTCAATTGGTGTGCTGATCGCTGTCAATCTAAGAGAACCGGTGGTCTGTGTACATATAAACAATGAATAGTGCGCTTGTCTTCCTACACCCGGACATATAGCGCTGTGCGCATACCATAAATCATAGACCATTTCACGTGACTTTGCCTAACTTCACCAACTTATAAACCCACAGGGAGTCCACATCCTACGCGGAGACGTCCAAGAGGGAAAAAAAAGCTTGACGATTCTATTTGTTATCACCTGAAGGCATTTTCTCTAGCGCAGAGCTCTCCTTAATCATAGACTCTCCCCCCTTGCTGTTGATTTCCCGTTTTTCAACTAGCGGCTTTGATACACACACCGGACTCCCCACAGTTTCACACACCAGAACATCTTGGAGAGCCACACAACAGACGATACAGATCAAAAAAGGGCCCTTCTGAACAGCAACGGAGAAGATTTGAAGATGGAGTCAGAGGATGAGGACCGCAAGTTCTTCCGGGCTGCCGCAGAGGCTATCGTCGCCACCTCGATGAACAATCCTATCGACCCTACTATTCTGGAGTTGCTACGACGGATCCAGTACGCATCTCTCTCAAAGAACCATCCCTCACAAAACAACAACACGGAAAGCTTTCTGCATCAGCAGCTGACACAGCAGCAGGAGCAGCACCATTCTTCGGGGCTCATAGATTCCACAAAGGCTACCAATTTTCCCACGTTTAATCTGAACTACTTTGGTCTGGGAAATGGCGACAACAACAACAACAACAATAACAACAGTGGTGCGAATGGGGATTCCTCGGGAAATCATTTGGCTGGATGGAAGCAGAGCACAAGCAACACGAGGTCTTCCTTAAAGTCTGACAGCATTAATGACCCAGGCCCGAAGCACAGCCCACTGTCTTCGGATGTTCGAAGCATACGAACACCAACGTCCAGGTCTGATACAACGTCTGCATCCAACACACCTAATGTGAATCCCTTCACATCAAGTGGAGAGCCTTCGTCACCTGGTGATGGGGAGTCGAAACCGTTCATCTGTCGAGATTGTACCTTGTCCTTCCGCCGTTCTTCTGATCTTCGACGTCACCAAAGGGCACACTTGCCTGTATTACCACACGTCTGTCAACGTTGTGGCAAGGGCTTCGCACGCAAGGACGCATTGAAGAGACACACTGACACGTTGACTTGTAAGAGGAATCGCGAGCGCATGTTGAGCAGTGGTGGGGACCTCGAGGGGATTCTGAGTCGGGCTAATGAGATCAAGAGACAAAGGCTTGCTGATATGGATGAGGAGGATGATGAATATGATGGTAAAGACGACGACGACGATTTCTAATAGGCTTTGGAATATCAAATGTGCCATTGTGGACTTTTGCAAGCACTACAGTAGACCGTCCGATACAAATATAACCTAATAAAACAACAAGACAAAACAAAATGTATATTGGGAAAAAGGCATAAGAAACATAGCATAGAATAGAAGTTCGGGAGAGAAAGAGTTCATTAAATCACATCAAATCTCGAGTAAATCAACGTTTTCATCTTTTCATTAATCATTTCAAGCTCCTCCTTTTCAAACTCACAGTCTTCAATGTCGAGGTTGGAGTCGATATACCTCACGAGCGCGTGGATAGTGTTCAATGGCAAGCCGGTAACAAGGGCCCAGTCAGTGGATTGCGGGCCAACAACCTTGATCAAGAGGGCCAGAACCACCTGCTTGAGGGAAATCTCCAGCTGGTGTGGCTCCAACTTCGTGAAGTACCTGTTGAGGAGGAGAAGAAGCTTCTGGAAGTTCACGAGCGAGAGCTGGAGTCTCTTGAACAGTGTGACTGTCATCTGGATGAGCTGCACGAGGGCTGCCTCGCTGAGCTGGAGGTCAAACTTGTCAGCATAGCTGTCGAAGAGCAGCTGGAAGCTGTGATTCACGATGTAGTGCAGCACGAGCTTCTTCTCAAACTTGTACACCTGCGGAGACGAGTCCGTCGCGTAGTTCATCATCCCGAGCCCGTCAGAGTGGAAAGGTGAGTTCAGAGGGGACCGCATGTCATAATCATACACGTGTCGCATTTGGGGTCGCAGTCACCGAGTCCTCTACTCCTTCGTTCTTTGAAGTGATGTGGAGAGAACTGGTTCCGGGCAATTGCGGTGGTGGTGCTCTGTTATGTGTTGGAACAACAGGCAGGGGTGGTGCAAAGACTCAAGCGCAGTGTGTTGAACAACTGCGGCGAGGCAAGGGGGCGGATGGGCAAGAAGGCGGGCCTGGAAGAGGGGGTTCCGTTCAGTGGAAATAGGTATAAAAAGGCTCGCTCTCGCTCAATCACTCAATCCCTTAAGTTCCCGGTTCGTTTGTTGTGTCTCAGCCTCCGTTTTTTTTCCTCCTGCTCCATAAGAAAGCTGAATTGCCCTCTCGGGTGAGTAATCTCGCTTTTACGTAACGGCGCCGTGCGCGTTAGAGTTTTTTTTTTTTTTCGCGCCGACGGAGGGCACGGAAAGTCCGATCCGCGAATACGTTCTATTCGCGTGGGGGCTTCATCCGCGAAGACGCTCGATTCGCGGCAGTTCTTCCCATCACCAAGGAAAAGAGGCCTCGGGGCCTGAGGCCTCCAGGAAGGCCTAAGAGGACACAGCAGAGACCGCAGCGACGGGGACACAGAGAGATGCTCAGAGGCAGCAGACAGTTTGTGCGGACGATCAAGACGGTGCACAACGAGCTCAAGTTTGGGAACGACGCGCGCCTGGCGATCGTGCGGGGCGCAAACGTACTCCACCAGGCAGTGGCCATCTCGCTCGGTCCCGGAGGCCGCAACGTCCTGATGGAACAGAAGTACAACGCACCACGGATCACCAAGGATGGCGTCTCCATCGCTGAGGAGGTTGTCATAGCCGACAGGTTTGGTAGACTTGGTGCACAGCTGCTCAAGGACATCACCCAGAAAGCCAACGCAGAATCCGGGGACGGCACCACAAGCTCAACAGTGCTCGCATACGTCATCCTCTCAGAGGCTGTGAAGAAGGTCGCCACCGGGTCAGACGCTAACGCCATCAGATCGGGCATCAGGCTTGCCGTGGACAGTGTTGTGCAATACCTCGAGTCCCACAAGAGAGAGATCTCGGGCGCAGAGGAACTCAAGCAGATTGCAACCATCTCCTGCAACGGCGATGCCCATCTCGGTAATCTCATTGCTGAGGCCGTCGAAGCCGTCGGCCTCGAGGGAATCATCACCATTGAAAACGGCAAGAAAATTGAGGACGTGCTCGAAGTCAGAAAGGGTATTAGATTCAACGAGGGTTTCGTCAACCCACAGTTTGGAAACTTGCAAAACCCAAAGGCCAAGGTCGAACTCACAAACCCATTGATTCTTCTCCACAAGGGCGAGCTCAGACGCAGTGAACACATTTTGCCCGTTCTTTCTCATGCACAGAGAGAACAGAGACCTCTCTTGATTGTATCCGAGGGCTTTGAAGGCGATGCTTTGGCAATCACTATGCTGAACAAGCTCAGAGGACAGGTCAACGTCGTTGCTGTGCGTGCCCCTGGTTTCGGTGATGCCAAATTGGACTACCTCGGCGATCTTGAGGCTGCCACTGGTGCCACCATTGTGGACCCAGAAACTGGCGCTGTTGCATCCACTGCAACCAAGTACCTCTTTGGTTCTGCCTCCTCCGTCACTATCTCCCCAGCTGAGACAATAATTGTTGGTGGTGCATCAACAGAGCAGCGTATCCAGCTGCGTGCTGATGAGATTAGATCCAGACTGGAGCATGACACAACATTAGGCCTTGGAGACAAGGACCAGATGAAACAGCGTTTAGCCAAGCTCACCACAGGTGCTGCTGTTATTAGTGTCGGAGGTTACTCTCAAATGGAGGTGAAGGAAAAGAAGGATAGACTTGATGACGCATTGAACGCCACCTATTCTGGACTGAAAACTGGTATCCTCCCTGGAGGTGGTGTCGCTTTGTTCAAAGCCACCAAAGCATTGGACGATCTCGACCAAAGTACCATTCCATTTGATATGAGGCTCGGTATTGAGATTGTAAAGAAGTCTTTGTCTTCACCATTTGACAGGATCCTCAAAAACTCCGGTTTAGATTCTGCAGACTACAAAAGAAAGATTGAGAATGACTTCTCTACTGGCGTCAATGCTAATACAGGTGAGATTGTGGATATGTTTGCTGCTGGTATCATTGATCCATTAAACACTGTCAAAAGTGCGTTGACTAATGCTGCTGGTGTTACCAGTTTACTGGCCACAACGGAAGTCGCTATTGTGAAAGTCTTGGGAGAGATTGAAGGGTTTGATAGATGAGTTTGATAGATGAGCTTGACGAGAGGCATAGAAACACTTGTATATAGATACCACAGAACTACGCAGTCATAGAGTCAAAGGACATATCGCATGAACTTCTAATTCTACAATCAAGATCTTATAACCGAAACATTTTAGAGAGTGTGTGAAAAAAAACATGCAAATAGAACAAAATACCAATTAGAAACCACCACCGTAAATACCTTCAGCAGCAAAAGCATTCTTAATTTGCTGAACATTGTAGCCCTTGTGCAATGCCAACTGCAACAAGAG
Source organism: Petasospora nakhonratchasimensis (assembly GCA_030572335.1). Classification (NCBI taxonomy): domain Eukaryota; kingdom Fungi; phylum Ascomycota; class Saccharomycetes; order Phaffomycetales; family Wickerhamomycetaceae; genus Petasospora; species Petasospora nakhonratchasimensis. The sequence goes on from JAJLZS010000006.1 coordinate 746,431, forward strand.
ACGACACTTTTGTGGGTTCAGATAACCACCGGCAATGGCACCATCAAATGGCTTTCCGTGGACTAACTTTGGCAAGTTGGCACTGGTGACACATCCATCCTGGGATCTCTTGGAGTAGACAACTGGAATCTGGAACTTTCTCCAAATGTAATTGAGCACCTCATTTGTCTCATCACTCAAGGAACCAGCACCCGAAGTGGCAAGTACAACTGCCTTAGCATCCATCTGTTCGACTGCAAGCTCAATAATCTTTGGGTTGAAGCCCTGGCAATTGTAGAGGATGATAACCTCTGGTAGCTCGTGGCGTCTTCTAGCGCCAACTGGGTCTGATGAGAATTGGAGTTGTGAAGTGAGCTTCGTGGAATCCATGTCAATGAACAATTTACATGGACGAGACTTTGGGTAAAAGTAGTTGACGTTTCCGTAGACAAACTGTCCGAGGTATCCCTGGCCGATGGACTTGAATGTGTCCAGTGTGTTGGCGTTGGACTTTGTGATGTAGAAACCAGAACCAATGGAATCGTTCAGAACAACAAGGACACCACGGCCTACAGATTCATTAGAGGCTGCAACTGCCACTGCCTGGTAGAGGTTGAAAGTACCATCAGCGGAAATGGAAGAGGACGGACGCATGGAGCCCGTCATGACAATAACAACATCTGGGTAGTTAATGGTGAGGTCCAAAAAGAAGGCAGTCTCTTCCAAAGAGTCCGTACCGTGTGTAATAACAAATCTTCTGACACCATCCTCAATGTATGATCTTTTGAGCTCGCGGTGGAGAAGCAGAAGGTGCGTAGTGTTAAGTTCCTTGGAGTCCAAGTTGACAATCTGCTGGTACTTTAAGTGTGCAATCTGCGAGAGGCCTGGGACAGAAAGAATGAGGTCCTCAATGGTCAGATCAACATCGTAGCCGCAAGTCTGCAAACTCGAGTCCGTCTTAGCAGCGATGGTTCCTCCTGTTCCAAGGACCTTCACCACTGGAAGTGCGCTGTCGTGGGAGTCGACATCGATTTCGTGGGTAGTCGAAGAGGTGGTGATGGAGACGTTTTGAGTCATAGTAGAGATGGTCGACGTTGGAACAAAGATTGCCGAGCTCACAACGCTGTCTGGAACGATTGCTGTGTCTTTGACGGAGTCGTAGTTCATAGTGTAAGAAGCAGAGAAGGCACCTGGACAACCAACAAATTCAGAAAGTGCCGTTTGAGAAAGGTCAAAGGGCACCATTTCGGGCTCATTAGAGCGGAAATTGGTGGGAAATTTGGTATTGCTTAGGTAATGCGCTGCGCACAGCTTATGTAATGGCTAATCTAGCCGGGTAACTGAGCTCATCGCGCTTATGTAATATTTTTTTTTCTTTTCTTTCTTTTCAATTTTTTTTTCTATTTTATAAAGAAAAATTTTAAGGCGAAGAGCTCATTTGTATGGGGATTAACATCACTTTGGATCAGAATTAGCAGAGAAGAGCCAAAAGATGCAGCTTACTTGGAAGGACATCCCATCTGTGCCAAATGCCAACGACTTGTTGGACATTGTGCTCAACAGAACACAGAGAAAGACGCCTACGGTGATCAGAGCAGGCTTCAAAATCCACAGAATCAGAGCCTTCTACATGAGAAAGGTCAAGTTCACTGCCGAAGGTTTTGAGGAGAAGTTCAACGACTTAATCTCCGGGTTCCCAAAGATTGATGACGTGCACCCATTCCACAGAGACTTGATGGACACATTGTACGAGAAGAACCACTACAAAGTGTCTCTTGCTGCCGTCTCGAGAGCCAAGTCCCTCATCGAGCAGGTCTCCCGTGACTATGTCAGACTTTTGAAATTCGGTCAGTCTCTTTTCCAGTGTAAGCAGCTGAAGAGAGCTGCCCTCGGTCGTATGGCTACTATCGTTAAAAAGCTCAAGGATCCACTCGCTTACTTGGAGCAGGTTAGACAGCATTTGGGCCGTCTTCCATCCATCGACCCAAACACAAGAACCTTGTTGATCTGTGGTTACCCTAACGTCGGTAAGTCCTCTTTCCTCCGTTGTATCACCAAGGCCGATGTCGAAGTCCAGCCATATGCTTTCACCACCAAGTCTCTTTACGTTGGTCACTTTGACTACAAGTACTTAAGATTCCAAGCCATCGATACCCCAGGTATCTTGGACAGACCAACTGAGGAGATGAACAACATTGAAATGCAGTCTATTTACGCCATTGCCCATCTTCGTTCCACAGTTCTCTACTTTATGGATATTTCTGAGCAGTGTGGTTTCTCTATCGAGGCCCAGGTTAAGCTCTTCCACTCTATCAAGCCCTTGTTTGCCAACAAGTCTGTTCTCGTTGTGATAAACAAGACCGATATCCTCAAGCCAGAGGACTTGGACCCAGAACGCCAGGAACTCATCCAGTCTATGAAGAAGCATGCTGGTGTTGAGATCATGGAGGCTTCCTGTCACGAAGAGGAGAACGTTATGAACGTCAGAAACAAGGCCTGTGAGAAGTTGCTCGCCTCAAGAATTGAACAGAAGTTGAAGGGTTCGGCCCGTGTCAACAACGTTCTGAACAAGATCCACGTTGCTAAGCCAGCTCCAAGAGATGACATCAAGAGAGAAGCGTACATTCCAGAAGGTATCAAGACTCTTGAGAAGTACGACAAGATGGATCCAAACAGAAGAAGATTGGCCCGTGACATCGAAGCTGACAACGGTGGTGCCGGTGTCTTTAACATTAACTTACACGACAAGTACATCTTGGACGATGATGAGTGGAAGGATGACAAGATGCCAGAGTTGCTCGAAGGTAAGAACGTTTACGACTTCTTGGATGCTGACATCGCTGCTAAGTTGCAGGCATTAGAAGAGGAAGAGGAGAGATTGGAGAATGAAGGATTCTACGACTCTGACTCTGAGATTGAAGATGAAGAAGTTGAGGAGATCCAAGAGAAGGCGCAGTGGATCAGAGACAAGCAACAGAAGATGATCAATGCTGCCAGAAACAGAAAGGCATTGAAGAACGGTGGTACAATGCCACGTTCCAAGATCACAAAGTCTTTCGCTGAGATGGAGGACCATTTGGAGTCTCTTGGTCACAACACATCTGCTCTGCAGGCTAAGAAGCAGGCTAAGATGGCCCAAAGATATCAGGAGACTGGTGCTGATGTTGTCTTTGAGGATATGAACGGTCACAACACCAAGAAGCAGCCAGCTTACAAGACTGATCGTTTGCATGACGGTGTTGCAGATGGTTCTCTCAGATCTAAGGCTGAGAGATTGGCCAAGGTTCAGAGACGTGAGCGTAACAGAGAAGCTAGAGCTGGTGAGGGTGATCGTCATGCCACCGCTTCTATTCCAAAGCATCTGTTCTCTGGTAAGCGTGGTATGGGTAAGACCGATCGTCGTTAACTTTACTCTGCTTCATTGGCTATTTATGTTTATCTTTGCATTCTGATATGTTAAGTTTGTTTTGCATTAGTTTGTTTCATGACTTCTCTTTTTATGTGTACATTAGTTGATTTTCAGGGCTCTTATATTAATACAATCTTGGTTTCCTTTGTGATCTAATGCAGTAGTTCATTCATTCATTAAAATCCTCTTCTTCTTCTAGATTTATTAATACCAACTTGCACCACCGGTTTCTTGAAAGTGGTCTTTTTCACATTCTTTTGATCCTTCTCTGCTTGGTACTTCTTCAAGTCTCTCTCCAATTGTTCTTCAATAGCACGCTTCTTCGTTTCTCCTTTCCTTCTCACTGAGTAGAAAACACCTCCATACTCAATCAACCACTCAGGTTCCACTGCGGTCACCACCGAAATGTACTCCTTTGAAGTTAGCATCAGCTCATGATAGACCACAAATTGTGGTGGGTTTGCGCTTTCGAATAAGGCAGAAGTTGGATGTAGCTGCAATTTCATCCCGGTTCTCAGGTTCACATAATCTGACATGCCATGAACCTGGGCTGCCTGGAAAAAGTAACCGGATGCGATACATTTTCTAACAATATCCCATTCGTGTCCAGATGATGCCACTGGTAGCTTACTTGACGTCATGATCTCTTCAATTTGCTCCTTAATGTCCTTGGCACGTTTTAATGACTTGGACTGGATGAAATTACGGCGACACCAAAAGTCATTATAGTTCTTTGACCGCCATTGTGTGAACACATTCAACAGTGTAAGATGATCAGACTCTGGAACCAGGAACCTCGATCTCACCATATCTGCTTCCTCTCTGCGCTCCTTAGGTCTTATGAAAACATTAGGAACGGAGAGCATTGATACAATAATAACCATTTCCTCTGAGCAACCCTTATCTGCAGCAGTCAAAAGCAATTTTGACAAAGCTGGCTGCAATGGGAACCGTGTCATTCTCTTACCCAACTCAGTTAATTGACCAAAATTATCCAGAGCACCAATGGACCACAGTTCATAAAGTGAAGCAGTTACAGTGTCCTTTGGTGGTGGATCCAAAAATGGGAACCCCAGCAAATCATCGACACCGAGTGATTTAAGCAACAACAAGGTATTAGACAAATTGGTTCTCTGTATCTCTGGTATCTGTTGTGGGTACATCTCTTCTCTAGAAGCCCTTTCAGTATAAAGCCTGTAACAGCTACCAGCCGATGTACGACCAGCTCTACCAGCTCTCTGATCAGCATTTGCTTTAGAAATTGGAGTAATAAGCAAACTCTCCATACCCAGACGGGAGTTGTACACTTTCATTTTAGAATAACCGGTATCAATAACATACTTAATACCATCCACAGTCAAAGAAGTCTCAGCAATGTTTGTGGAGACGATAACTTTTCTGTGGCCTTTCTTGGTCTTGTCAAAAATCCGGGCCTGTTGCTCAGGTGGGAGTGTAGAATACATTGGCAAAATCTCCAACGGTTCTGGATCCTCCAACTGTTTTAGCTTTTCAGCAAGTAAGTCACAAGTGACATCAATATCCTCTTGGCCGGTCATGAAGATAAGTATATCACCAGGTCCTGACTGTAAATGCACAATCATTGCCTGTTTAACTGCCTCTTCAACATAGTCACGTACTGGGTAGCGAGAAAAATGGATGTCCACTGGGAAGGTACGGCCTGGGATGGTGTACTGAGGAGCACCACCAAAAAAGTTGGAAAATCTGTCAGCATTCATTGTGGCAGATGTGATCACAAGTTTGATATCACTTCTTCTTGCTAACAAGTTCTTCAAGAGTCCAAGAATGACATCTGTGTTGAGTGTACGTTCATGAGCCTCATCCATAATAATACAGGAATACTTGTCCAGGTTTGAGTCGGTCAATGTTTCTCTGAGCAGGATACCATCGGTCATGTACTTTATCACGGTCTTATCACTCGTTGTATCGTCAAATCTAACAGTATAACCAACTTCACCACCCAACGTCACCTCCATCTCCTCGGAGACACGCTTCGCCACAGACATAGCAGCAACTCGACGGGGCTGCGTACACCCAATCATTCCTCTTTTTGAGTACCCATCCTCGTTAAGAAACTGGGTCAGCTGTGTTGTCTTACCAGAACCTGTTTCACCAATGATGACGACGACCTGGTGGTCTCTGATCAATTTGAGCACGTCGGCTCTTGCAGCGTATGCTGGTAAGTCTTGTCTCTGCTGCGCCGGTGTCCTCGTATCCGTTAGAACAGGCTCTTCGTCATCATCCACAAGGTACATGTGATCTGTGTCGTCTTCATCGACCTCTTTGACCCCGAGAACTTCGCCAATGGCACTGCCAGCGAGCCCGGTGGCATCACCAGCCTTGTTCTTACGGTCTCTCTTGAGCCGTCTCTGTGCCACAGCTTCGCTTCCCTGCTTTGCATAAGTGGCAAGATCGCCCTGGGGGTCTCTCACTGCTGACACAGGCTCCTTCTGCCTTGTGAAAATGCTGGCACCATCCAAAAAGGGTGGTGTAAGGTGGCGTGTAGCGATTTTGATTACTGGCTCGCTTGACTGCTCAAAGTCTGTATCGATAGCTCCTCTCTGGATCGTTCCAACCGTTTGGAGTCGGTTCAGCTCCCACTGTTCTGCATCCCTTTGTCGCTGTCCCTTTCTTTGTTTGAACATTCTTCAACAACTATTCTTAGGTGTGCTGTGCTGCTGTTTCTCTGCCATGTATTGTTTCTTAATGCCCAGGACACCGTACTTCACTTTTGTTTGTTGACAGCTTTTTATTTTTCTTTTTTAAGTTTTTTTTTCTTTTTTTCTCTCTTGGTCCTTCGGAACACCACAGGGATCTCAACTCCAACAATTCCAACCTCAAACAACAAAAGCAAATTCTGGTGACATATCAGTCAAACATGGAAGATCTCTTAATTCTATACCTTATGCCTTGAAATGTGGGGTTTTTGCGTCACAAATACTCTTGCTGAACTGTTAGCCACGCCAGCCCTGACAACACACCCGTCTGCAAGACATAATGCACCCTATATAAACAATCCTCCCCCTCCGTTCTAAACCAGCAACGAGACAGAAGCTACCACCAAAAACCCTGATTAGTTGTATAAATCTGGCTGGCTGTTTGCTGTAAAGATCCCCACCCCCATTCTTGCTCTTGAAATCCGGAAAACAACAACAATGGTTGATATATTTCAAGACCTCGGGAATGTGCACTACCCTGCATGCATACAACAGCCACCAATGGGTGGTCAGCTTTCAATGGAATGTGAATCCTGTGGATAACTATATTATTTTATTGTTTCCTACTTTACACTTATTTAGAGTACTTTCCTTCTATAGATTTACCCGGAAGGTAACACGGATTGAAATACACTCGGCCTCCAAGCCCTAGAGAATTACCCCGTACTGAGATCACAGCATATCTCTACCAAGGATGGCAGGAATTGTTCGAACCTTGACAAAGAGAATAGCCTCGTTCTCCAGTCTGAGAGAAAATTCAGCGAGCCAGAGTGACAAAGACAACAACGCCTTCAATAAGAGCAATGATACCACACTGACAGGAACGGATGAAAGCATTGGTGGCTCGGTAGACTCCATGGAACCCCTCACACCACCAGTGATGAACTCCTCTCATTTCGGCTTTGGCTACTCAACCATAGTCCAGGAAATAAAAAGAAGGGTCAGTGTTACAAAACAATGTACAGTCAATGACTCGATCAGTGTTGCTAATATTAGTGCTGGCCACACTGCAGATGATAGCCACACAGTGGCAACCAGCCCTTCGATGAGTAAGGTCGCTACCAGCACGCCCACTGTCACGCAGCAGGAGTTATGGGAAGTTCTTAGAGGGGGAAAGCTCAGTGAAAGATCACCCGAGCAGTTGCAGAAGTATGTTAGACTTCATTTGATTGACGTTGACGTTGACCGTATGGATCCAGAAACATTGTTGCCAAACGTTCAACAGTTAAGCATTGTGAGCTCATCCCCTGCCATTTTACAAGCTTTAACACCATTACTGCCACAGTTAAAAGACCTTTGGGTTAATGACATTATTGCTTTCCCATACGTTCCAAGGAATGCACAGACCAAAGCTGAGTATAAGAAGAGTCTTGTGACTAACCTCTGTGTTTCGGCTGATGGGTTCCATGGTTACCTCATGAACAGCTACGAAATCTCAGATATATCGTTTATAGAGGCGGATTTCCATGGATACTTGAGATCAGTGCACAAGCTATCAAATTTGACTTTTCCAGAAATGATCTACAACCCAAGAAGCTTCTTCCAAAGACTTCCACAACTGGAAATCACAACCGTCCCACGAGGGTTCCTTCATGATGACATGATCATAGAGAGACCCATCATAGAAGATATCCAAGCACCGGGTCTGAGAACATTTCAGTTACATGTTATCGGTCAATTTCCAAAAATAAGACGTTTTAATTCCAAGCAATTGAAAGAAGTCACGCTGGTTTTCAGCTCAATTAGCGAAGTTGACATGTTTGAAGATTTCACACAGGATGATATCAGCTTCTTGCTAAATGTACGCACAATAGTGTACAAAGGTGACCTCAGACTGTTGCAAAAACTTACTATGCTATTGGAAGAGAGTACTGGAGAATTTTCTTTGGAAATCTTCAATGAGCATGATGAACAAATACTGAAACAGTTGTCTTTCCCCAAAGCTACAAAGATCAAGATCACCACAAGACTGGCAAGGACCCCATGGGTCAATGCTCCTAAAGCCAAACACTTCACTATTGTGTATCAGAATCCAACAGACCCTGTATCACTTCTTAATGTCTCATCGGCTTTCCCATTGCTGGAGACGCTGGAAATTAAATCTAAGGACTCAAAGGCTTTGGCTATGAAGGAACCACCGCTTGTTTCTCTGTTATGGATGGACAGAGGATCTTTTAACAACTTAGACAGTATCCATATGAGCAGTCGTGTGAGACTGGATACTGGATTTTTTACTCACTCCTTTCCATCATTAAGAAAAGCTAAGCTTACTACACTTGCCAGTGTCTTAGAAAATGGTTTGTCGCAATGGAAGACACCGCTGCTCGAAGAGTTGGAGCTCTATGCAGACTACTCCAAAGAAGTTGGGGTCATCGGAGATGTGGCAGTCGTTGTCAATGGATTCAGGTGTCTTCGTGAGCTATATATTAAGGGGATAACAACTCTGATCATTGAGAACTGTCCCTATTTAGAGCTCATCAATAGTCGGTACGCTGGTCCGTTGAAAAAACTGAATGTCATTGGTTGTTACATCCTTCGTGGGCTAGTATATGATTCTCCTGGTGGAAAGATTGTGGATAATGTTTCGAAGCATTGTGACCGGTTTGTCAGAGAATACAGACCTCCAGTAAGGAACTACTACATGATGGTTTATGACTCGTTCTTCACTGCGTTCCCGCCAAAATTGGAAGATGACATTATGACAACATAAAGAGTGTACTAAGGGATAATATTGGTAATTAATTTAATAGAAAGATAATTAGTGTGGTTGACCATGTATTTGTGTGCCCGTGTTACTGTGGTAGGGCTCGATCATCTTCCGGAGAGATCCACGCTTCTTGAGCTTCTTTGTTGAAACTCGGAAACCCATTTCCCCAATCCATAGTAACCTTGCCACAGACCTTCCTTATCAGTCAAGTATCCAGCAATTTCACCTGCTTTAGGCTCTTCTAAGTCCGCCCAGCCTCTCAGCTTCCGCACCTTCTTGATCTCTTCTAGAGAGAGTTCAACATATGGAGCAGTGCCATACTTCAATGGGCCAACATTAATCCAGATACCTTTCTGGTTCTTACCAATCAGTGTCTCCAGTGCTTGGAAGTAGTCAAACATATTCTGAGCTGTATCGACAAAAAAAGCAGTGACTATTAACACTTGGTCATAATCCGCTGAGTTAGATACAACGAATTCTCTGAAGTCACCGTAGTTTAACTTCAAATTCTTCGGCTGTGGCATTCGTGTAAACTGCACACTTCTTGTATGGTTTGCCACCGTTACATGATGTGAATATGAATGTAAAAATGGGTATATGGTGTAAGATTCGTCCTCTGGCCCGTAAACAAACTCATTGCATGCATGCATTAGAGCAGAGAACTCGCACGTTTCCACCTGGGGAAAATCTAATAGGGCCAATTCATGAGCAATTCTGCCCAATCCTGAACCTGGAACGACAACAAGTGTTTTTGACTTATCCCTCACATGTTTCTCAATAGACTGTTTAATGAAATTGAGTAGCGGCGCGAGTTCTTCGCTGATCTCTGTCCAATCTCTGGCATAATGGGTAAGCACTTCAATCGCCTTTCCATTGCCCTTGTGTATCCCACCCTTCAACTCGAGCGCAGATATGTCGTACTTTGCAATAGCTGATGAGGCAATAGCCTGTGCCAGCTTTCCATTTTCTCTAATCGCACAGTCGACATTATCAATGTGCTGAAGATACCCTATCTCTTTAGCCTGTTGGTATCCATCCCAACCCAAAAACTTGAGATTCTTCCTCTTCTTGTCATTCCAGTTCAATGTGTTTCCCTGGTAAGCATTAAGAGTAGTGACTGCATCCACCAGAGATTGTTTCTCCATAGAAATGTCCGACTTAACAAGTTTGCGGACCAACGAGGGAAACAGCGAGCGATAGAGAATCGAAGCCATGAACAGAGCAAGGCAAAGACTGGGAACACGGGACTGTGGTAGAATGTACTGGATACACGCAAATAACAGCAAGCTCGATGAGATTCGAGAGAGGTCTTCTGAACTTAAGAGCGCCATTATCGAGCTTCCAATCCCAAAATATTCCACAAGGATGAAAAGCTCGCTTTTGGTGCTGGTGCGACAATTTTTCACTAGACACAAGACAGATGTGTACAAAACACTCTACAATAATCCTCTTTCCATATATGAATTACATATATAAATCGTATCGATTATCTGTTCTAGGGAGCTGTTTCTCGCCTGCCATATCTTTTTATAAACCAAATAATTTTTTATACCTTTTACCTCATTCGTCTCTGCGTGGCCAAATTTTGTAGATCTACCTTGGTGGTCCAGCACCTATTATATTTTTGCTTCTCTCTCCCGGTCATATTTCAAGCCCCTGTATATCCAAGCCAACAGAATGGACATTCTGGATCTGCTGTGATGTTCCCAAGAATTCCTCGTCGTCCATCCTGAATTGCATCTCGTGCTCCTCTGCAATATGTTCCTCTGTGTCAAGGTCATTATTTGTCTGTTCGCTCTCCCATACCACAGCATGCTTCAATTGCATGAATGCAGGCATGGACTGGCGACTCATTGATGACCTCGATCCACGTCTTTGTAGCTCCTGTGGAGTCAATAAATCTGATAATGACGAAGGAACAAAGTCTTCTTCGAACATTCCCTCGTTATCTTCCTCGTCATCATCAACAATCGCATTCTCGTTCACAACGTGGGACTGCAGAGATTGATGGTTCGGCTTGACCCCAGACGAATGGGAAACACTTCTGTAATACAAGCTGTTTTGATAAGACCCATTATTTGCAGTAACCTCAACTGTCTGTGAACCCCATATGGAGCCTGAGCCTGTACCAAATGGCGAAGCAGACTCTGTTGTAGAGTAGGTGCGTGGGTGAGCCGGGGACAACGAAGTCGGTTCTGTGATGAATGATGCAGTTGGCAATGATCCTACCCGAGAAGCAAACCCAGTGAACGATGTTGGAGAGGTCGAAACACCGGCACTGTTGTTAAAGGAAGATGGTGGGGATAGAACCAGGGGGACGTTGTTAGCTAATGGGGACTGGGAAAAGCTAGATATCTGCGTCCCAAAGTATCCACTACTACTTCCATTTCCATTGCTGATGATCTGAACTGGAACTGTAGAAGAAGGTGAAGTAGAAGCGGACTTGCCAGCATTAGCCATACTGCTGTTAGCTCCATTGGAGATAGAGCTCCCATTGGATACCGGCATAGTAACAGTTTGTGGTTGAGCTGATGACTCTAAAGCCTGACCACGGCTGTTTCCATTTCCATTGCTAGTTCCATTGACAACGTTATGATTTTGATAAACCTGCGCTAGTGTCTTTGGGTTGACCCTGCGTCCATCTGGTAAGATATGAGCCAGGGCACATTTGGCACCAAATTTGCAGTTTCCCTTCTGGAAGTACTTACAAGGAACCGTTTCCGCATTATTGTCCAACTGGTGAGAAAATGGGCATGAGTTTCCAGCCTGGCACGCTCCTTGTTTGAAGAACTTACAGGGAACATGGGCGAGGTCTGCGAATAGTGTTAGTTCATGAGTCCGTGGGGGTCAGATAGATCTACAGCACTCACTCTTTGAAGGTGGAGACTTCGAGATGGCATCACCTGATGGCCTCTGGGACTTTGAGAACGAATTCCGAGTTCTGTTTCCCATTTCTTTTGCGTTTTTTAGCGCCACTGGCGTCGTGTTCTGCTTCTTCTGCTTCAACGTTTGTGAGAGTGAAGGTAAGGGGGTACTATTCGATAGGATCTGATATAGAACTGGTCAGCGGAACGTTTAGAAATCGCACAGTTCTGCTTCAAAATTTGTATATCCTGTCTCTGCAGTGCGTTAGAAATGATAGAAAGTAGCTATTGTCTTTATGGATATTGCGTTTTCCGTGATTCTGGTCTATGAAGTCTCTAGACATATTAATACCCCCTAGCCACTCACGACCAAAGGCTTGATAAGCGGGCGCAACCTCCTTAGCCCCGGGGGTCGCGGCCGGGGGGTAAGAACGTCACCTGGACACCAGGACGATCTGTTTTACCCACTTTGGCCTGTTCTCTATCGCCTATCTATTGGTACAAGGTAATTAACTCTAATTCCGTTTTTATTTTTGGCTGTATTATGCCAATATTACATACCACGGAAGGCGTTCTTTGACGCTCTTCTTCTTCCCTCGAATCTCTGCTTGGTTCTTCCGTGGAGCTGCTGAGAGTCGCCATCGTCCTCTTCATCATCCTTAAACTCAACCTTCTTCTTTGGCTTCTTCTCTGCCTTCTTTGGAATAAAGGTAATCTCGGCTTCTCCACGAGGCTTCTTGACCACCACCTGGTCTTTCTTCTTCTCTCTGGTCTCCTGTTCCTCCTTTTCGAGCTTCTTGAGCTTCTTTCCAAGAGAAACCTCCCTCTGTGTAGTACTAACAGCAGAGGCACCCTCAGTAGAGTATGCCTTCATCTTCATCTCTTCCAGCATATCTTCTGTCTGCTTCTGTACAAGCATTCTTCTCTTTACAGAATCCAACTGCTTCTGGTGCTTGATCTTCTGTAGTCTATCCATCTCTTCCTCGTCCTCTTCCTCGGATTCGCTCTTACTCTCTTCCTCAGAGTCCGAGCCAGAGTCACTGTCATCGTCATCAGACTCTACACCGCCATTATTTCTCGAGTTCATTCTCTCCTCATCAGACTCCTCAGCAGCAGTCAATGCCCTAGAACGCTTGGAATCTCCTTCACCAGGAGCAGATACAGGGTTGAGCTGTTTGTAATCGTGCGATTCGGTGTCAATCTGGAACTCTGGGTCCTCGAACATCTCAGCGAAACGATCATCGTTGACAACCTTCTCAGCAGTCTCCAAGCCTGACTTCTTGGAAATCTTATCAGCCAATTCCCTGTTAACCTTGACCTTTGTGTTCTGTACGGCACCAGTTGTTCTGATTCTGGACTCTCTCTCCTTTTCGATACGTTTTCTGACTTCTCTCTCTCTCATGTCTCTGAACGAGTTTGGATTAGAAGCCAAGTTGAACTTGTCAAACAACTCGGTCTTGAGGAAGTAACCATGCATATAACTCTTCAAGAACTTGGTACCGACCAAATGCTGGATCTTTAGTTTGGCAACATCGTCCTTCGTAATGAATCTGAAGTTCTCGTAAACACTCACTGTTGGCTTGACTTCCAATTCGTCTGTAATACTATCCAAATGAGCGGCCCACTTTGGAGATGGACCAAGAGTTGGAATCAAATAAGAATGCATCTGGATACCTTCATTAGCCATGAAGAACATACCAGTGTCTGGCAAGTACTCTAGATCGTTAATTTCAACAGATGGCTCCATGGAGGCAAATAATGAGCCATCTTCATTGTAAATTTTAGCTAATTTCTTGTCTGTAGCAGCAAACTGGCCATCTTTCAAATAGATAATCTTTTTTATCTTCTCACCGAAACCATGGTCCTTCGTTAGTATTGGCTGAGAACTTCTTAGATCATAAAGATATGTGTAACCTGTAGATGTACCACAGGCAAATCCTAAGCCATCACTCTTGTAAGCTGTGGTAGAAATCTCAAATACTTCGTTGTCATAACCAGCGGGCACCTGTAGCTTGGCAGCTCTTGACTTTGCTCTAGAATCCCAAAACTCCACTGTTCCATCTTCCAATCCAACAGATAACAAGCCGTGGACCGGGTTCACAGAAACATGGTTAGCACCTGCATCAGATTCAAGTATGAAGGGTTGCAGGAAACGACCTTGGTCCAAATTAAGACGATAGACCTCGTTACCACTGGCTGCAACGTACAAATCACAGTTTACAACGTTGTAAGCTAAACTTCTTCCAAACTTTGGGATTCGAGATCTGTAGTGAATACCACCTTTGTTCTGGAACTCTATACTTCTGTCGTTCTGCAAGTGTACAGACTTGGTCCAGTCGTTGGAGAGAATTGTAAAGTCCACGTTCTCCGCATCGGTGTGTCTTTCAAACTTCAGAGAGTTCTGTTCCAGATCATAAACATGAATTTGTGGCTTGTAAGTTCCTGTTGCCATAGCAAAGTTTCCGTCTGCAGAAACCTTGATCTTGTTGGAAGCCTCCTGGAACTCGAAATCTTGAATCAAGTCAACTCTGTTCTGGTACTCCAAGTCATCTTTCAAAGCTCTCTTTCTCTTTCTGTCCATCCAATCTGGGAGGGAACGAGAGACATTTGTACCACTAACTTGGTACACGGCAATGTCACCCGAAAAAGTTGATTTCAGGGCCATTTCTATGTGTTTCCAGTGGTGTAGTTGCTGTTCTATTCAAAACTGTCACAGCTTTTACTATAGCAAATGGCACAAATTTTTCTTTTGTCTTCTGGTAAATTTATTTTTTTTATTTTTTTAAAAAGATTAAAAATGAAAAAAAAATGAGAATTTGGAGATGAGCTCCAAAAAAGAAATTCTTTCAAATGAACCGAACGGGGTTCGAACCCGCGACCTTCGCCGTGTAAAGGCGACGTCGTAACCACTAGACCATCAGTCCGAAAGAACCGCTTGAATTAGTGAATCTAGAAACATTATGTGAATTCAAAGAACACCCATTGTGAAGTAACTCGTTATTACTGGGAAATCAGTTATCCATTTGAATAGAGATGTTGCCATCTGGCTTGCCAAGTACTCAATGCTATAGTTCACGATATAATTGGTTCAAATAGTTGCAACTTCTCCGTAGACGAAGACCTCTTCTGCATAAGTGTCACACCGGCGCGATTACTGTTGTATCAAACTTTTTCCACTCGTCACCACTTCAAAAAGCTGAAGTGAGCTCACGATCTCTCATTTCTCACACAGTTCAGCGCAAGCCGTTGCAAAGTAAACGAAATGTTGGATATCACTCAGTTCATTGAGGAGAAGGGTGGAAACCCACAGGTCATCAGAGACTCCCAGAAGGCCCGTTACGCCTCTGTGGAGCTCGTAGACGAGATCATCGCCGACTACAAGGAATGGACCAAGATCAGATTCGACTTGGATGCCTCCAACAAGGCTATCAACAAGGTCCAGAAGGAAATTGGTCTTAAGTACAAGGCCAAGGAGTCTGCTGAGGAGTTGCTTGCCCAGAAGAAGGAACTCGAGGCTCAAAAGGCTGCCATTATTGTCAAGGAGCAGGAGGCTGACCAGAAGGTCAAGTCTAAGGTTAACCTTGTCGGTAACTTGGTCCACGAGTCCGTTCCAGTTTCTGACAACGAGGACAACAATGCTCTGGTTAGAGACTGGAAGCCAGTTGGTGTCGAGGAGATTGGCAAGGTTGCAACTGCCACTGGTAAGCCAGCTGCTTTGTCCCACCACGAGGTTTTGCTCCGTTTGGACGGTTATGATCCAGAACGTGGTGTCCGTATCGTCGGTCACCGTGGTTACTTCCTTAGACAGTACGGTGTCTTTTTGAACCAAGCCTTGATCAACTACGGTTTGTCCTTCCTTGCCTCCAAGGGTGGTTACACTCCATTGCAGGCCCCAGTCATGATGAACAAGGACGTGATGGCCAAGACCGCACAATTGTCTCAGTTCGACGAGGAGTTGTACAAGGTCATTGACGGTGAGGATGAGAAGTACTTGATTGCTACCTCCGAGCAGCCAATCTCTGCCTACCACTCTGGTGAGTGGTTTGAGAGCCCTGCTGAGCAGTTGCCAGTGCGTTACGCCGGTTACTCCTCCTGTTTCAGAAGAGAGGCTGGTTCTCACGGTAAGGATGCCTGGGGTATTTTCCGTGTCCATGCCTTTGAGAAGATTGAGCAGTTCTGTTTGACTGAGCCAGAGAAGTCTTGGGAAGAGTTTGACCGTATGATCAACTTGTCTGAGGAGTTCTACCAGTCCCTCGGTTTGCCATACAGAGTTGTCGCCATCGTCTCTGGTGAGTTGAACAACGCCGCTGCTAAGAAGTATGACCTCGAAGCATGGTTCCCATACCAGCAGGAGTACAAGGAGCTGGTTTCTTGTTCCAACTGTACCGACTACCAATCCAGAAACTTGGAGATTAGATGTGGAATCAAGAAAATGACAGACCGTGAAAAGAAGTACGTTCACTGCTTGAACTCCACATTGTGTGCCACTGAGCGTGCTTTGTGTTGTATTTTGGAGAACTACCAGACTGAGGAAGGTTTGGTCATCCCAGAGGTGTTGAGAAAGTACATTCCAGGTGAGCCAGAGTTCGTTCCATTTGTTAAGGAATTGCCAAAGAACTCTACTTCCCAAAAGAAGAAGTAATATGTTTGATTCTTTTGATTGTGTTGCATTTTCGGTTTTTTGTTTAATACAGCGACGTGATATTGATGTTAAACTAGTGTAGATGCGATTAGTGAAGGGGTAAAAATACCAAAATTGTATCCACCAGTTGATATAAGTGCCAACAAATACAGCATCACATTTAATATATCTAGGCCCTTTGTATACACCTGAAGGTAGTAAGTAATGTACCTCGAAGTTTCACTAATTCCAAGTCCACAAAAAGATCAAAAACGAATAACGAACATCCAATATTACAATCCCTATAAACTATCAATCACAAACAGAAAACCAGAACAAAAACAATCCAAACCAGAACATATCCAAACAAACTCATCAGTAAAACCCAAACACACTGTATGATTCAAATACGAAATCATATTTGTCTCTTGTGAATCTTTCTCATATGGGCTTTCATGTTATCGGCCCTGTTGAATCTCTTGCCACAACCTTCCTCGTCACAAACAAACGGCTTTTCAGAAGAGTGAGAACGCATGTGTCTCTTGACGTGCTCAGGTCTTTGGAACCTGCTTCCACAGAATGGGCAATCATGCACTTTTTTATTAGGATCATCAGGCATTGGCAAAGAGGACATCTTTGTTACCCTTTTTCTGCGTGACTCCAGAATATCGAAGCAGTGGACTCCTGATGGTGGGGAACTCACACTAGCAATAGAGGCCAAGTCGATTGAGCTGCGAGAACGGGCCCATGGCTTAGTCTCTGGTGAGATTTTCTGGAAACTAAGTTGTGGTGGTGCTGTCGAGTGGTTCTCAGAAGCCATCTTCAATGTGAAGTCAGCAGCGGCCGCAAAGACAGAGTTGGATTGATCCCGCTCCTCCTGTCTAAACGGTGTGAAGCCCCCCTGATTGAGTAACACTTTTGGAGAGATTGCATTTCTGTGTGGAGTTTGCAATGGCGTTGCTGATGGCGAGTGCTGGCGTGGGGACATAAAAGCAGAGTAAAATGGGTTGGTACCGCTGGGGGATCTGCTAGAGACACCCGCAAGATCAAGTGAAAGACGGGAACGCGTACGACGGTGTCTCAACAACTTGGCAGTCGGTGTCTGTGTCATGATTGCAGAGTGAGAGTGTGAACGGTTGGCTATAGGAGACAAATGTTCTCTTGTTCTTGGAGACTCAAATACCTGTGGTAGAGGTGTGATGGCAGTAGATGGCCTGCGATTGTTGACGCGACGAGGCGTCTGGTTGGCATTCTGGAAACTCACTGGAGACATGGAGAGCGAGTTGTCAGAAGTAGACTGGGAAACGGTAAGCCCTGGAACAGATTCAAAAGAGGACAAAGTATTGGTAGATGTCGACTTCGGGATATTGTTCTGTGAGTGCGAGTGCTTGAAAACGTGCATAGCTGGATACAGGTTCTTCTGCTCGTCATGTTGAGAAAGGGGTAGGTGCTGGGGTGGAGGCATCTGGTGTTGAGCCATAAAATGCTGTTGCACATGTGTAATGTCCAACTTTAGTGGCATCTGAAGGCCCTGTTGCGAATGGTTCTGGAAGAACTGTTGGTTCTGGATAACCGGCGCCAAAGGGATCCCGTTGTGCTGAGACACGGGGACAATTTCTTCCAGATCAGAACCAAACTGGAAAGGAGTCGATCCATTGGACTGGTCATGAGGAGCGATGTTTTCGTCCTGGAAATGGAACTCATGCGACTGCTGGTATTGTGGTGGTGACCCTACCTGCTGGTTATCAAAGTTTTCTTGGGTGAAGTAGTAAGAAAAACCCTTCATAGGCGAAGACGTGATATTGGAGAATCCGCTGAAGGAAACCTGTTGAGGTGGAGAGCCCATTGGTAGTGTATAGGAATAGGGAGTCTGTTATATGAATTTACCGGTGCAACTAGAACCTCAAAGTTGTCACTGGGTGGTTTCCTTGGGTGAACAGGTCGAGGACAAAAGGCCATAAACGTCCCATTATGTATCGCATTTGTGAAGAACGCAACCCCAGAGGAGCTCGTCCAAAAGCGGCAGTGACGCGACGCGTTACGCGCTGAAAAATTCTTGAATGGGCGCGTATATACTCAATTTGCCGCGTCCTCATTGGGTGGCACTATCTGAAATATCACTAAAAGTTGGATAATTAAGAGCCGGAAGATCTCTACTTGCACATTGCAAACTCTCGATTAATTAAATGAGCTACAGCGTTGGCCGGAGCTAGTTGTAGAGGGCACTCTAACTCTTCCGACCGACCCTCGCGACCCCATCAATATGCAACGCGTCAGTTGTCTGATTACACGCGTCATCAATGAACAATATTTTCCAAATACGGACAGAGACTAAATTATATTGCAAATGGTATAATATGAAAATCCATAATCGGGATCAGTTGAATATGAACTTTATTTCTCTGTAGCGCCTCATTTTGGTGAGTTATCTTGATTTTAAAAGCACCCTTTCCCCAGATTCAGCAAAACTAGCTTGATTTATTTCAAATTTGATGCATTACCCTGTCAACAAGACATACAATGCTGACTTTAAAATCAAGTATCTTAGCATTAGCTTTATTTAAAAAGACTAGATCAGCTGGACCTGTTTGAACGAAAGCATGAGAATACATTCACAGCTCTCTCACGGCTACAATACCACATTTAAACGTAATTATTAAGAATATCTAAGTGGTGTCCGGATGCATGCCAAAGAACAATAGCTGCAAAACAGCAGGATCTCCTACTTTATTTCCGGCTAATACACGTGATATGTCACGTGATACCCTCGCAATTTGCACGTTCTGTTTCTTCATCCCCACAGTAAGAAAAGCCATAGTGAACAACCAATCAGCAGCATATAAGTTGGAGCTCTAACGAACAGCAAACACGCAACAATGGCACATGGCGCAGGTCGAGACCGTGAGTTTCTACTGCTAATAACTGTAAAGCGGTAACCACTAACACCCAATTCAAAGCACTTATCAAAGATCCGGCTTTCGAGCGATTCTATCGTATGTTATTTATTCATTACCCCCCCCCGCTTACACCGAAGCATCAATTAACACAGCATCAAAGGCTACAGAGAGACATATGGTGACCGATTCCGTGTTACCCCAAAGAATCTTGCACCACTAGTTCTCCTGATTGTTGTCATCCCAACTGGATTGACTTGGCTTGCCTACGAGTCTCAAGCAAGTATTTTTGGAAGAAAAGCCACTGTTCATAGGATTTACATTTACTAACCAGTTTATACACAGGGAAAGTATTTCAGATATCCGAAGAGACGTTCCACGCCTGCTTTTGAGAGCGAATATAAGCCATGAAGTGGCTTTAATTCCTTATTTATTCCGCTTTAGGTATTCCCATGGATCCCCGTGTGTTACGACATCTCACTTATTTATTTATTCGGCTCAAGGGGGGTTCTAGCAAATCCCCAAGAACCAACTTATTTATTTCAACATACGCTTCTATATTAAATACCGCATCGTAGTTAACGTATATATATTAAGCGTAAATCCAAATCATATAATCAATGTGTTAGATAAAATGTGTAGCACTGTACACATCAAAACCTTCAAGTCGACCGCTGTTGGTGAAGATGTAAAAGGGAGAAGGACAAAATATACCCAAGATAAAAAAGAGGAACTGCATGTGTAAGAAAAATTATTATCAAGAAAGAAATAACACCTGTCTCATATGTCTCAAAGAATAATAGCAAAGTAATAAATTATAACACAACGAGACAGTAATGCATATGCAAGAGCGAAGATAAACTGAGCGAAGCCAATCAACTCACCAAAAAAGAGCAAAAACAAACAAACAAAGATAAACAACTAGCCTCATTTCTGAGGATTCACTTGGAACTCCACTAAACCAGACTGCATACTTCTCAATACAGAAGCTGGGGACATCGATGTTTTTTCTGGTGAACTCTCGCTTCTCTTCTTCTTCGCCATAAAAGTCTCAGTGATTGGACTGGCAACGCCAGTATCAATTGGACTGAACCTCTGAATCGTTGATGGAATAGGCGAATGTTGCGAATTAGATCCTCCTGTGAAAGTCAAAGGACTTTGACTTGATGCCTCCGAGTTCGTTGGCGATGACTTGGGAGAATAAACACCAGCATCAATGGATGGAGGTTTAATGAATGGGAACTTACCACTTGTTGGTGTGGAGCTCACAGACTGACGTCTTGGTTTACTCAATTTCCCATCACCTGGTTCATAAACAAACTCATAATTCTTAATGACATTCAATTTCATCGGTGTGTTTCTTCCGATTTTTATTGAATCCTTACCTTGTCTGGTAGGGATACATTTTGAGAAGTCCAAAGTCTGATACAAGGGCTGCTTTGACTTAGTAATAACAGGTGTAGTAATAAAACTCTTAGACTTTTTCAAAGGGTTAACAACTTTAATGTTTGATACTGAACCATTTGACAAAGAACTCTTTTTCTGTCTTGTCAGCTTTGTAGTCGAGCTTGATCTAATCATTGGTGGCTGGGAGGGTGGTGTCATTGGAATATGAGATTGTTTGAATCCAGGGAATTGACCTTGGACTGATGGTGGGCGTGATTGAACATTTGGAGAACTGTTTAAACCATGAGAGATGTGTTGTGATGGGCGCTGAACAGGGGTCTGTTGCATCATGGAATTCTGATGCACAACAAAGACATGCTGTTGCGGCTGGAATTGCTGTGGCATAGCATTCATGCGAGCTTGTACCTGTGCCTGTGCCTGAGCTTGAGCTTGAGCTTGGGCCCGCGCTTGAACTTGAGCCTGTTGCTGAGCAGCATGTACCTGAGCTTGAGCTTGAGCTGCTTGGGCTGCTTGGGTAGCTTGGACTTGCATACGAGCCTGTTGTTCTTGAGCATGGATTTGTGCCTGTTGTTGAACCTGTGATTGAGTCTGGGCGGCCTGAGCAGCCTGGGCCTGGACACGTTGTTGGTATTGTTGCTGTTGCTGTTGCTGTTGTTGGACAAGCATGGCTTGATGCATACGCATTTGTGTTGCAGCTTGGAACTGATGTTGACCAGTCCCTGACGATATGACAGCCGGCTGTCTCTTTTGTTGTGGGGTATGTTGTTGTTGTGGAGGTGGAGGTGGAGGGGCAACTGCACAAAGCTCTTTTGGTGGAGAAAACTGCAGTTGTTGAATATGCTGACGTGACATCTGTTGTTGCTGCTGCTGTTGCAAATGTGGAGGTGGTTGTATGTGAGGAGGAGCAACTGTATAGTTAGGTTGCATCAAGTTCGGTGATGAATGGTTACCAGCTATTGTTGAATTTGCGGGCGTCGGAAGAGCACTCTGGCCTCTTGTCGATGGCATTGACACAGGTTGTGGGCTTGGCTCTTCAGCAAGACTGACCACGCTTGTGTTACCGTTTATCATCATAATCGGCTGTTGTTGGTTCCCATTGCGCAAGTGAGACATTGGCGAGGGCTCCGAAGGTGGATTAATAGGCGATGACATCTCAATGATGGTGTCATTGGAGCGCTGTCTATCCAGCGTTGTGGTAAATGAAAGGAGGGGATCATCTTCAAGCAAGTTTTCCAAAGTGATGGCGTTGTCTTTTTCATCTGCCTCCTTGATAGCTTCTTGGCTAGTAATAAGTCCACTGTGGCCGGCACTGTGAACACCGCCTTGTCCCAATTGGTTGTACTGTTGTTGAAGGCCTGCAACAATCTGTTCATCAGGAACCTGTGAGAGTATGCCATCATAAATGTCGTCTGGTATGTTCTCATTGTAACTATTCATGCTCTCGAGGCTCTGGTTGTAGGAAGCAGCGTAGATGGGCTGTTGTTGTTGTTGCTGCTGCTCCTGGTGTTGAGGAGCAACCATCATGTTTGGACTACCATGGTGCCGGTGGAAGTGAGCTGCATTGATAGCAATACCCGGGTCCATTAGGTGGCCGTTACTGGTGTTCTGGTTGATGTACACCACTTGCGGCTGGATGGGCTGCGAGGAGTCCAGGCCCGGGACAACCTGCTGGTACTCGCCCGGGTACTGCCTATGTTGCACAAATGGCGCTGTGAACTCGGTACTAGCGGGGTGTGTGTCGTATGACATGGTCGACGCCGGGCTCTTGTGTGTTTGGCGTGTGCGTTGTGGTAAGTTATATGCGCTTTCGTTGTCAGGAGAGAAGCCTGTCAAGGAAAAGTGGTGATCAGGCGGGAACAGCGCGGCGCGCTCTTGAAAGGGGGTCGGGAGCCAGTCTTTAAGAGAAAAAAAGTCTCGGAGGGAGTGGATAAATAGCCAGTGGATGTAGCCGGGGCCGTCTTGGGTAGAAGTGTGTGAGGTCTTCAGTAGCGAACGATGTGTTGGAGCAGGCTAGTCAGCACCGGATGGTGGGCAGGGGCCTCAGGGTGTATATGTGGAAGCGAAAAGTGGTGATCAAAGCGATTGGCGGTCTGTGTCTGTGACGGCAAAGCTGACTGTGATCCTCGCGGGGAGAACGGGCGGTTCTCAGTAGGACACCGTTCTCAGTGTGCTTAGCTTTCGTAGCTTCAAAGCAGCCTTAGCGTGTCAGGGCAGCTCCAGGGGATAGCGCTCTATTGTAGCGAGTGTTGGCGGACGAGACCCTCGTGGGTAGGCGCGAGGAGGGGAAACCTTGGAGGATGGGGGACTGTCTCACAGCAAAATAGCGCAGCAGCAGTGGTATGAGGGGCGACGGAGGGTGCGCTTAGTAGTCGAAGCTTGGTGTGGAGATGTGCCTTTAGCGCCCGCTCTCGCTTTCTAGCGCTGTCTGTTGTTCCTTTCTGTGGAACGTTGTGGGAGGACCGCCAAAAGCTGTATGATTCCAACTTCTTTGTTGATGGCTGGGCGCCCTCTCCCTATTTCTATGGTGCGCCCGTACCGTGTTTCGCGTCCCTGGTCGATGGCTGGCAGGGGGGTGAAAAATGTAAATAGTGGGAAACTACTGGAACGGGAAGATGTACTGGTTCGGAGGTGCTTGCTAACTGCCTGCTAGATACCCTGCTAGGTGCCAGGACGTATGCGTGTTGTGTATGCCCAACGATGTAGCTGTGTTCTTGTGGATGGTACTGGGTTTTAAGCGCAGATAGGACCTGTAGCTACAATGCCGGTGAATATAAACAAATGTGTATACTAAATCCCAGTGTCGCCTGATATCAAATATATAGAACCCATAAAATCAACAAAGTAAAAAACACAGGAAAAAAAGAAAAGAAGGGGAAAAAACGTATCAAAAGGATAATTAACGTGGTTGAGTGTGCAAGAAGAGGGAGGATTCAATTGATCTCATCCGACAACCCTTCAATATTATAACTCCTCGTTTCAGGAATATTGTGTCAGACCTTCCCATGATCGTAGAAGAATGTTGTACCCTGTGTACCCATAAAGAATAAAAAAAGTAATGCTAAAAAACCAAATAAATGAAACCCCTCATTATTGTACAAATATCCGTGTGTACTGTAGTGTTATATGTGATACCTAATCACAATCCTCAATCAAAAGTTCAAAGTAAAAATAAAGAAATAACCGTAAAAAAAACAGAACAAAAAGCAAACCAATGGACCCAAATCATTAGAGAATAAAAGTTAAGAGTATCACAAGTACTTCTCAAACAAGTCATCTTCCAACCAGCCAATCTTCTCAAAGGACGCAAACAGTCTCGACGCCTTGTTAACATCAATACGACAGGACTTCTGTGCATCTGTTCTTCTGAATGGCAGCCCCTTTCTCAATCTCGCAACCTTCTCTGCAAACAAACGACGCTTGGAGTCCAGGTAGACATTGCATGGCAATCTCAAGATGGAAGCTAGTGTAACTTCTGCTGGATGGAGCTTGCTAACCAGCGGATCGTTAGCCAAAGACATTGGCTGGCCCTTCCATTCCACCTTCAGGCATCTTGCATTGTTTGGCAGAGTAGACAGGTCTGGGCAATAGTCAGGCAGTGATTCCCAGTCAATATGAGCTTGTGTGACGGTAGGAGAAGCAACGGCCTTTCTCTTTCTCTGAGGCGTAGGAGTTGATGGGGCACGGGTGCTCTTATGAGCAGGAGTGCTAACATCGGAGTCTGGAGCGGTGGAGGACTCGCGAGCAACGCGGCGGGTTCTCACCTTCTCAAAGGATGACGAGTAGTCAGAGTCGGAGACGTCGTTGTAGACGGCCTTGACAACACGTCTTGGGGCGTACTTTCTCTGTGGTAACGACTTCTCCACCTTTGCGCCTCCGGCGCGGCTCGTGTACTGTCTCAAGAACTGCAACTGTGATCTCTTGAAGCCCTTGGACCCAACGTTGGCCCATGCGCTGACAACGAGAGGGAAGTCCTCAAAGCTGTTCAATGGGAACTCCTTGATCTCTGTCTTGTTGTTGGAAAGGACAATGATGGTATCCACCTTCTCTGACTCGAGTCTCTTTTGGCTCTGCTTAATCTGGATGTCCTTAAGGAGATCGGACATGAGGCGTGGAGTAGAGGCATTGAGTGCAGCAGACGACGATCCGTGGCATGGAGAGAGTGGTGGCGACGGGATGGACCGGTCCTCTGACCTAGAGACGACTGACGACTTGGAGAGCTTTCTTACTAATGGCCCGATGAACTCTGGCTGTGCATCTGGGAGTTCGGGCGTCATGGCCATGGTGAAATCTGTAGACATTTGGTGCGTGCTATGTGTCAAATCGGCGTGCTTAGTAGTAATCGTGTGTATGTCTGTTTGTGCGTCTTTTAAAGAGAAAACACTTGAAGAATGCAGTAAAAATGGCACCTACGGTCAGGACATATAGGCGTATCGGGTGGGGCAAATTTATATTTATATAGGGAAACTCATCGCTTTACAAAAGAAAAGAAAAAAAAAAGAGTCTTTGTGCCACTGTTGATTGCTTTTTTTGCGCAATCAGGCCGCATGACGCCGCGTTGAAATGGCGCATTGAAGGGCTAACTTAAAAAGCTTTGCGCCATTTTGCGCCACTGCGTGGCACTGCTGCCTGGGCAACGCCACTTCATGGTGTGGGGCGCGATGGCAGGTAGTGGTCGAGAAGGAGAAGGAGCAGGGGCGAGCGGTGTATGGCACGAGGAGAATCCGATTCAATTGATGACAATTGCTGTGGATGGGCCCACACGCGTTTTCCACAAAATTCCTGCCCGGATAGAACCTACCAAAACAAATGCTACAACTCCGAGCTCAGAAAGCTCCAGAGCTCCATGGAGAATTTTCACTTTTCTTTTTCTTGCCGAGTCGCATTTTTTTTGGAAGGACCCCCTCCGCTAGTTTTCTTTTTCGCCACTCTTCCGCATCGGGACGTGTGACTGTTGTGACACATAACATCCCGAAGTGGTGCAAGATCACACATACGTTATTGTCAGGTCGGAAGGGGGAGATGTCATCCTATTGGCACAGAGTCACGTTGTTCTCGCCCTGCACTGCGACCACAAAGGAGCCCGACAAAGCAGTGACACAGTGCCAATTAGCCGAGGCCGGTGTATACCCTGCCTGGCCACCTACCCCCCCTCGCCATAGATGCACGCGAGCGAGGTGAGTGACTACAATTTGGCACATAGAGCCAATCGCACTCTGGGGGAAAGGTAATGGCAACCCTGGCAACGCCACCTACACAAGACGTCAGCTGGGCTCAGCAGCATTCGTTTGGTCTGCTATGGGGTTCCAACGTGTGTTTCACGCCTGTGTTTTCACTTGTTTTGACAGGACCCATTGAGCCCGCCGTTGGTACCACGGAACCAGTTTTTTTTTGTCCTGTGGGCTTTGAAATTCCCCAACGGTGAGAGGCTACCGCAATGGCTCTACTGCATATATTATCCAACGGTATTTCATCTAATTGAAACCCTCCGGAATAACTGTAGATTGAATCTTAATCAGGCGTATCAACAAACATACACACGAGATAAGCCACTGCCCCGAAAACTTTTTAGCTTCCCAATATTTCATACATGCCAGTGAAAGGTTTGAGAGATTTTCCTGAATTTAGCGCCAAAGGGAAAAAAGAAAAAGAAAAACAGAAAACTTCGCTTGCACACTGATAAAGGACGAAAATGCAGCGCGACGTACGAATCCTCAACGGTCACACATATGGACACTGGTGGACATACGACACCGGCTGGAGAACGATAAGGGGGCTTCAGTTTGGTGTAGCGGTGGTGCCTTTGTCCTGCTTTTGCCCTGTCCTGCTTTTCACCCTGCTCTGCTTTTCCCTGCGCAGCTTCCTGGTTACCGATCGCCCGGCAATAGCAGAACGTTTTGGCGCTGAGATCCCTTTCCCGTTCGAAAAAACCAGGCGGAAAGGAAAACTCATTAGCCCATCACAAAAACAGGAGGTCCCCGCTGCAGCTTCCGCTGCTGTCTTGTAGTGTGTCCTGTGTGTTCTGTGTGTTCTGTGTGTTCTGTCTGTGTGTTCTGTCTGTGTCCCGAGGCACCCTCTCAAAATCCCCGTGCACAGTGGACTCCGCTTCATTCTCCCTGGCTTCCTTTGGTTTCACTCTCAGACACGCTAAACAGTTTAGTCCTACAGGGGAATGGCATCACAGCGGAAACATGTTTAGTTGCCGATTCCCTCGCTCTCAAACTAGTGCTAGCGAAATGGGACTGAACTCTAATCACTGGCCAGGGCTGTTTCATCAATCAACACAGGCATTATGGGTGCTGGTGGTACAATTGACACCAGCACGCCATCAGCGGCCAAATGTCACTGTCTTCGCCCTTTTAACACCAGTAACAGCATCAAAACTAACACCAGCTCGCTAAATAAATAAAAAATAAAGTCACCAGTTTATAGCCCAAATCATGACCAGCCCGGAGAAATTACTGTACCTCCAACTTGCCACAGTCGGAAAATACGGAAAAGTTCCCCTGAAACCCGCGCGCATCAGCTGTCGACTCGGAAGAACTCCACACAACAAAATACTGGAGAAACACTTGACACAAACACTGCTAGGATCGCATATAAGTTACAGATGGTATATATATTTCCACCCAAAAGATAGGAATATGAATATCATACTACATAGACCAGGTGCACTGCAGCAAATGCCACCGCTGTCTTCACCCCCAGCCCAACGTACCACCTCCAAAGGACTGAATATCGATTGCACCCTGAGCAAACACATGCTCCACGCCACCACCACAACAACAACTATAAACACAGCTACAGATAAAAAGTCCAAACCACAGCTCAACAAACTGAAACTCATTGTTCATCTGATTAAGGAAGGTCCAGCAAACGCAGCCTCCTCAAGTGCCGAAGACGAGGATGATACCCTCGACCCGAATGTTGATGCGCCAATGCCTCGGAGGAAGACGTCGTACGAGAAGTATCTCAAAAAGCAGGTTAGACTATCACAAGTCCAGAAATACAATGACTTGGTTGAAAGAGAATCTATTGAGTTGAAGCCGAAGGTTGGGTCTAAAGGGTTTATGAGGCTTCGCCGTAATCGGTCGGGAGAGAAGCTGATGGAGAGTACTCCGTCCAAGAAGGTCAGATTCTTAGTGAAAGAAGAAGACAATAATTCGGGCGATTACAATGTGGGAGTAATGTAAAATCCCCCCCCCTCAATTGCTTTGACTTCTTCTGTTCTATAAATGAGAAACTAGACGGTACGCAAATGTTTATGATCCACTGTTTGTAGTAGTTTCCGCAATGAAAACGCTTTGATAACATAGACTTATGAGCCGTCAGTCTCTTGTTACATCTATGTATTGATAGTTTATACAATGTATGATCTGATTATTATAATAACCAAAAAAAAGGTTGAAATTTTATTTTTTTAAATAAAAATAAAACAGTCATGGAATTTGAAGAGTAGCTCTTCAAATGAATTCCCACCTTGCTTCAAAATAAAAATAAAATAAAAAGATGAATATAATGTTAAAATTTGAAGTTTATCACATGAATAGATTCAATTTGATAAGTTTAGTAACATTTGGATTTTATTCTGTTTGCGCTATTTATATACCAAAGCACAGAGACTAAAATGTATGCAAATATAGTGGTGTTCGGATGGTGTCCGGATGGTCTTTATAGGTGGATCATATACTAATGGCACTGTGCTCTTACGGTGTCTTTTTCGTAAAAGGCTCATCCCAGTTCCTGTGAATATCCAACATGTCTAATAGCCACTGATTTATGTATAATTATTATTAACTTGGTACTTGACGGATAGTCGTGTGGAGAGTTATGGGGATGAAGTCAGGTACCACACATAGTTATTAACTCTATTGTTTCGCTTAGGAAAGAGATTGAATGTTCTCAGAATTTCTATTAGGAGGGGGGCTTTATTATTCTCACACCACTCACACGCGTATATGGTTATCATTTTTAACGTGATTTCCGGTTTGATTACAATGTAAATCCTTAGAGGTGCTACTAGGGGAACAGGTGTATAAACACAGGTATCTGGTGGGGATGCTACGAGAGACCGGCATACTGTTAATAATAGCAACATCTTAAAGCTGCAATTATACCCACTTCCCCCAGGGACACTGTATGGGGCATAGGGCGTGTCAATTGAGCACTAGAATCGCTAGAGGAAGAGGAGTACAAGGGAGATGGTAGGACTTCTCAGCTCCAGACACAGTTGCACATCCCTGAATTCCACGCACACTCAGAGTGACGGGCTTACAGCTGTAGGAAATGACTAGATGTAATTGTAGCCTCAAATTCTCATAAGTCCCCAAAATAAACACAGCACCATCCTGAACTATGTGTAATTCAGCCTGGGGAACATCCAGGTGCCCTTACCGTAGAAGATCCTTTGTTGTTCTGGCCGCCACTTAACAGGTGTTGGTGCTCGCCCCGTTGGCCGTGTGCCGCTGTACCGTTTTGCACACTCCACCGGCTGAAAGTGCAGGCCATTAGCCAACCCGAAGTCAACCCTACTGGCTCACCAAATGGCTCAGGCTAGCCAGCTGCTAGCCCTAAGCTGCAACGCTTTCCCATTACAGAAAACTTCCTAATGCACTGCTTCCTACAACATTTCGCGACTCTGGGCCGTGGGTATTTTTAGCAGCCCGATGAGCATCGGATCTCTTCTCTTAGTGCGGGCAGAGTGGTTCCTTGTGGGGCTGCCTAAAACAAAAGACACCACAGCAACACAGCATAGCCCAGAGCCGATCATTTGCGTGGGAGTAGTGCCTATCGTCTGCAGATCAATGCCCTCTAGGTTTCCTGTGCCCGGGTTGCCAGTAGTTTCTTCTCGTGTAGCATGTGGGCCAGCCATTTTCTGACACGTCATGGAATGGCAGAGTGGCAGAGTTGTATGCGCGCGTCGCGATCCTGTCATAATCCAGAAAAGCCAGAATTCAAAACACGTTAGAACAGTAGCACAAGGCTCGTTGAGAGGGCACACGCGACAAGTGAGAGAAGAAGAGGGACCAACCGAACCATCTCTGTTAGCCTCCAATCAATTTGCGTGCACACTCTAGTTCATTGGATGCCATATGCCCGATATTGAGAGAGATAGGCACACACACGCACAAATGTCCTCTGCTGAAGCATCGCCCTCCCGTGGCATCAGCACCTGGTGGAAACAGCTGAAGAAGCACAGCTCCTCATCGGAGTCGTTCATCTCCAGCGGCAACGACCACAAAATTGACGAACTCCTGACGCCGGGCAACGGATCACAGCAGTCGCTGAACCGCCCCACACTCAACTTCAAGTCCCGCTCTTACAACTTTGTGCGGCATGACCAGGGCGCCTCCATGGC
Organism: Petasospora nakhonratchasimensis; assembly: GCA_030572335.1. NCBI lineage: Eukaryota > Fungi > Ascomycota > Saccharomycetes > Phaffomycetales > Wickerhamomycetaceae > Petasospora > Petasospora nakhonratchasimensis. The sequence goes on from JAJLZS010000006.1 coordinate 776,402, forward strand.
CAGCCGTCAGGGAAAGCTTGGTTCCAACGCAGGCAATGGTGCGGTGGTGGACCCCACGAGTGAGGAGGTAATCAGACAGCAGCGTGATGAATTCATGGCCTCCCAGAAGAAGTTTGGTTTTGGCAACGAGGTGTTTGGCGTGCCGCTTGAAGACTCCATCAACATTGCGGAGAGCTTGATATCCGTGCCAAGCGACGACCCCGGTGACTTTATTCGCTATGGAAGAATACCACTGCTTGTAGGGAAATGTGGCTCTTTCTTGAAAGAGAAGGGCTTGCGAGTAGAAGGTATTTTCAGAGTTGCTGGGTCATCTAAGAGAGTCAAGGAGTTGCAGTACTTGTTCAGCACACCCCCAGAGTATGGGAGAAAGCTCAAGTGGGACGGTTACACAGTGCACGATGCTGCCTCACTATTCAGACGTTTCTTGAACAACTTGCCCGAACCGCTTGTCCCATTAGAGCTCTATGAACAATTTAGAACACCAGTCAAGTCCAGACCAAGAATCATCAACCATATTAAGGCCCGGAATGACACCATCGAAAAAAGAATCCGCCAAATCCAGCAACAGCAGCAGGATGGCCAAACGCCAAATGCAGATGAGGACAACAAAGATGCAGGCTTGACACAAGAGCAAATCCAGGCAAACAAGGAAAAGGAAGTTCGAAAGCACAAGAAGATTGCAAAGGACCTCCGTTCTGCTCTTAAAGAATATAAATTGTTGATCGACAAACTTCCGGAAGCCCAGAAGCATTTGCTTTACTACCTTTTGGATCTTCTCACAATGTTTTCGGATAACTCCAAAGCAAATTTGATGCCAGCAAGAAACTTGGCTGCTATTTTCCAACCTTCAATATTGTCGCACCCAAGTCATGATTTGACACCAGAGGAATATGCATTGTCCCAGGCCGTTGTTGAGGTTTTGATTGAGTACTCAAAGAGACTCTTGCCAGACGTGAAGAAGTTCCACAATGACTCTCAAGGTACCTTAACAAGTACAAGCAACAAGAACTCTAGCGTGAACCTCCTGGCCATGAACTTCAAGGCTCAGAATGGCTCACGTCCACACAGCAGATCCCTTTCGGCCGCTGGTGGTGTTCCAGATGGAATCAATCCAAAGGATTACACCGCTAAGATGTTCACGCAGAACAGTACAACCTCGGAAACAAATTTGCACCAAGCAAAAAATCACACAGAAGAAGATGAAGATGACGTTGCATCTTCAGATGATGAAGACGGCCACGATACAAACAAAGCCAGTATTCTAACTACTGCTCCGATCAACATCCCAACACAGAAGCGTGCTATACCTTCAGTATCAATATCACCCCCACAGCAAACACAAAGACCAGTCTCAATGTTCCCAGGAAGTATACCAGCCGGCTATGAGAGACAGTCTAGATGGAGCTTGGCGAATACGCCTGCTGGAGACGACTTTTTGAATACAGGAAAGGGAAAGAAGGAGTCTTGGTTTAAGAGACTGACGAGCCCTTCCAGAAGTAAACACGAATGAATCTTTACCCTGGCTATTCTTGTGTTTGTTGTTACTTTGTTTTTGATTGATATTAAACCCCTCCTTACGTTACCCCCACCCTGTTGTATTTTACAACTATGACTTTTTAAGGCGTCATGATCTTTCTCGCTTTGCTATTGACTTTCTTCACTCCAAGTGTTTTCCTTCCCTTCTTTTATTTAATACTGTTGTTACTTTTTGTATGTTAATTATCTATTTGTTGTTTGTTGATCTTATATTTTCAAATTTTCCATTTTTTGGTGGAAGCTGAAGTTGCTAATTTATTATAATCCGACGTATGCTACAGCAATCCCTTTACTTTACTGACATGCAAGTGTAGATTGAAAAATAAATCTTCAAAACTAAAAAAACACTCAATCATTGATCTGTCTTGGCTTTCTTCGTAGCTGGCTCTTCACTTTCTGCCTTTCTCTTTTCAGCAGCACCAGGCTCAATTATTTGAAGATCATCATTATCTTCATCAAAGTGTATTTCCAAATCATCATCGTCGCCCTGTTTTTCTTCATCCTCCTGTTCCTTAGGCGGCACAGGTTTGGCAGGAATATCCATTTCAGGCAGTCTGATCTCGTTCTCAGTGTTCAATTCAACGTAGAATTCCACAGTTTTCTTCTCATCAGTCTCATCAGCCACACTTAAGTGAGCACCATAGACAACTCCAATCTCAGATAGTGCTATATCCTTGTTATCGTCAAAATCGATATCGTACAGCAATTTGCTTCCAATACTGATAGATATTTCCTCTTCATACGAATACTTTTCAATCAGTTTTTCTATAAGGTCCTGAACGGTAAAACTGTTATCAATGCTTATAATACCTCTAGGGATGGAACAGGCAGCACATGCTGGGTTCTGTGGGTTCAAGAATGATGGCGATACGAACTTACCCAAACCAGAAGAGGTGAAAATGCCACAAGAGGCAGCAATAGACTCTTCTCTACTATCCTTGAATTGTTTGAGAGAAATTAATGCAGAGAACCCAGCAATGATAGCGTTTGTCGTGGCAACAGCAGGAATGATATTACCGGCAATAGATTTGATGTCGAATTTTGATTTGAGTGGAATACCAAAGATGTATGATCTGATGTTTGCAGCTGCAACAACAAATTCCAAAGTGTCTTCATCATCTTTATCAAACTCAATCTCCTTTTCCGTCTTGATACGTTGCTGGAGTCTCTTGGTGGATTCAATGAGCACTCTGATATTCTGCTCAATGCTCCAGAGGTTTTGGCCGGTACTAAGCATCTCTTTAGTGACGGAATCGATATTAGCTTTATGAGACTCATAGTCTAATGGTGTCGGAGGCTTTCTTACCTTCCACAGATCTGTAATGCGGAGAAGTTTTTCAATGTCTTTGATGAACACTTTTTCAATGACTTTTGTGGAAAAGTCATTGTCTTCCATTGCGTTCTTGAGCTCTCTTAGTTCGTTGTTCTCAACAACAAGATTTTTGATCTCCTCTTCATTATCTGTTCCTAGGGCGGCAACATCTTTTCCTTCTGGGGCTACCTCTGGGGCGTCATCTTCAGAGAAGAGTGATGTGAATAAGAAGGACTTGGCCCAGTGAATACAGTGAACAGGTTGTGATGGAGTGGATCTAATGGTGCACACTGGGAAGGTTTTTGGTGTCTCTTTGATCGCACAGTCGTAGCACTCTGTTTTATATGGAAACGTTGGCACAGCCTGGCCATTTGTGCCTGTAGTACCGGACTCCATGACGACCTTGTTTAAGAAGAGAGCAATTTTGTTAATGTAAGATCTAGCATCAATGTTATCTAGCGCGTTGAAGATGAGGTCAAACTGCTTAAACCACTCCAATGAAAAAGTATCAGTCTCATAGATACTGGCCTGGTATGGTATCAGCTTTGTCTTGAAGAAGTTAAATGATTCAACGGCGTTTACGGCCGTGGATGCCTTTGGCTGTTTGATGTCCTTGTGGCGGAATAGGAACTGACGGTTCAGGTTTGAGAGGTCAATTGTGTCGAGATCAACAACATGTACCTCTCCGTATCCGAGGAGAATGAGGTCCTTTAGTAGCTCACAGCCAATACCACCTGCTCCAACAAGAAGAACCTTAGACTAGTGAGCAACAGAGATGTTAGTATATATGTATTGAACGCGTCCTTGCATGCAACTCCGGGTCTGCTTCCGATAGCGCTCTGCGCAGAAAACACTCACGTTGCGGATCTTTTCATACGTTAGCTCACCAAGAACGGCCTTCAGCGAGTGGTCTCTAAGCATCTTAAGAAGGCCTTATACTCGGTCCTTTCCCACAGCTCTTCTCTCTGTCGCCAGCTCTCGTGCGGCCATGCATTTTATAGAACCACAGTTGAGGGCCCGTGGTGTGCGGGTGTTCCAAATCCCATATTTCATATTTTCGCGGAAGAACAATTACATAAGCGCCAGCATATTGATTACATCAGAAAGGTCATGATAACACCCGCACACCAACACAGGGTGTCGGTCGATTCTCGGCGCCTTTTTTGGTTGGTGTCACCGGAGCCGTAGTTCGGGACCGACCGATCAACGGGGAATCGCAGAATAAAAACGCGCTTGGAGAAGGCTGCCTCACCATATTAGTGAACACACACCCTTTGGAAGACTCTTCATCCACGCTGTTGCTATACCAGATCCCTACCTTCCATAGCCACAATGCTCTCCGCCAGACTCTTTAGATCCCCTGCTGCCCGTTCTTTTGCACAGGTCAGAGGCTACGCCTCCCAGGTGGCCAAGTTTGAGGGTAAGAAGAACCCCAACGGAAACTATACCGTCTCCTTCATCGAGGGTGACGGTATTGGTATTGAGATCTCCAAGGCCGTCAAGAAGATCTACGCCGCTGCCGGTGTGCCAATTGAGTGGGAGTCTTGTGACGTGACCCCTCTTCTTATCAACGGCCAGACCACCATCCCACAGCCTGCTATTGACTCGATCAACAAGAACCTTGTTGCCTTGAAGGGTCCTTTGGCCACTCCAGTTGGAAAGGGTCACAAGTCCCTCAACTTGACCTTGAGAAAGACCTTTGACCTCTTCGCCAACGTTAGACCAGCAAAGTCCATTTCAGGTTACCCAACTCCATACGAGAATGTCAACACCGTCTTGATCAGAGAGAACACTGAGGGTGAGTACTCGGGTATTGAGCACACTGTCGTCCCAGGTGTCGTTCAGTCCATTAAACTTATCACCAGAGAGGCTTCTGAAAAGGTCATTAGATACGCCTTCCAGTACGCCCGCTCCATCAACAAGCCAAAGGTGCTCGTTGTCCACAAGGCCACCATCATGAAGCTCTCTGACGGTTTGTTCGTCGAGACCGCTAAGGACATCGCCAAGGAGTTCCCAGACTGCAGCGTCGACTTCGAGATTATTGACAACACATGTTTGAAGCTCGTTACCGACCCATCCAAGTACTCTGACGTTGTCATGGTTATGCCAAACTTGTATGGTGATATTATGTCTGACCTGGCTTCTGGTTTGATCGGTGGTTTGGGTTTGACCCCATCCGGTAATATGGGTGACAAGGTCTCCATCTTTGAGGCCGTCCACGGTTCCGCTCCAGACATTGCTGGCCAGAACAAGGCCAACCCAACTGCTTTGTTGTTGTCTTCCTGTATGATGTTGCAGCACATGGGCTTGGACTCCTACGGTGAGAAGATCCACACAGCTGTTTTGAAGACCATCGCCTCTGGTGCTGCCAACAGAACCGGTGACTTGAAGGGTTCTGCTACCACCGAGCACTTCACTGATGAGGTTATCAAGAACTTGTAATTGTGCACTTCCTAATTCCTTATAGATGATTTATTTTAACTGCACTTGTATATTCAAATTTCTTGGGCATCATATGGCAAAGTGAGGTTTTACAAAACAAATACACGACATTATTCACGATTGTTCCGACCATGATAGATCTGATTAGATCACACCTAATATATCCATCGTTTATTATCATGATATGTTATCAGTCTATAACCCCTTGCACCGAGTCATGTGTGGCCCCTAACAGGTGAAATTGGGCAATTCTCACGAAAGTTTGAGAGTGCTCTTCACCGCTTTAGTACACTTGGTTAGCAATGACACCAAGAAAATTGTCAATTTTATTGAGATATACCACATAAAAGAAGATAATAATGGCCAGACCGAAAATTACAGTTCTTATTTCGGGCAGCGGGTCCAACCTCCAGGCGCTGATCAACGCCCAGCAGGAGGGCAAGATCGATGCTGATATCATCAGAGTCATCTCCTCTTCTCCAGATGCGTATGGTCTGCAGAGAGCTGAGAAAGCCAACATTCCATCAACAGTACACCAGCTGAAAACTTACTACAAAGACTTGCCAAAAGGTGATAGACCAAGAGCCAGAAAGCAGTTCAACAAGGACCTTGCCAATCTGATTCTCTACGGTAACATTGATGGCGATGAGGACAAGACACACGTTAAGCCGGACTTGATTGTGTGTGCGGGCTGGATGCTGATATTGGCTCCAGAGTTCCTCAGTCCATTAGAAGAGGAGGAGATTCACATCATCAACCTACACCCGGCTTTGCCTGGTGCGTTTGATGGCACACATGCGATCGAGAGAGCATGGCAGGCGGGCCAGGATGGCGAGATTACAAAGGGTGGTGTAATGATTCATAAGGTGATTCAACAGGTGGATGCCGGTGAGCCATTGCTTATTAAGGAGATTGAAATTGTTAAGGGTGAAACGGTGGAGGAGTATGAGGAGAAGGTGCACAAAGTGGAGCATATCGCCATCGTGGAGGGAACAAACATTGCCTTGAATGAGCTGGTCCTCAAGACCGAGGAACCAAAGGAATCTAAACAGGACTAAAAAGAAAAAACACACAACAGGATGTATTTACAGAAAGAACACTAGTGTACATTAATGATGAAGATTTGCATAGAGTTGAGTATGACAAATGTGTATATGTAGAGATCTTACAAAAGTAGGGGAAGACAACACATCAAGCGTCAACCTCCATAGCGCCATCATCCTTCAAGATCACCCTTTCCTGAACATCCACCAAGTTGTAGATACTCTGTTTGAGAATAGCGGTGGTGCCTCTTGGGAACTTGTAGCTTCTCTCCTTCTGCTCACGCACGTTAGGCGTGAGGTAGTTTCTGTATAGCTGTGCGTCTTTGCCTGTTTCCATGACACAGACGTCCACGTTGGAACCAGAACCCAGATCGTTCCAGATACCGGCCTGGATGGCGTCAGATGCAAGTTTGATAGCCTCCTCCTTGGTGATATCTGGCTTCCACTCAGATTCAAGGACGGCCATGGCAGCGAGGGAACCAGAACCGAGGGACTGGTAGTAGCCAATGTCTGTGGAGCCGTGGGCCTGGACGGAGAAGAGGTGTGCACCTGTTGGGTCGATACCAGCGACAATGAGGTAGGCACCGATGTGGCCCTGGTACTTGAACAAGTGCTGTTTGAGCTGCTGGAGCGCTGTCACAACACGAGGCTCACGCCCCGTGGACATGGCGTGCAGCTCCAGATTGGAGCCAATCAGCTGTGTAACCATCTCGGTGTCGGCCGCAGTACCAGCACCGGCACACCAGATCTTAGGTGACAGTCTGTGGAGCTTCTCACAGTTCTTGTCTGCAACAATGTCTCCGCTTGTGGCTCTTGTATCAGCAGCAATAACGACGCCACCTTCAAACTTCACCCCGACAATCGTGGTACCCGTCGACGTGGCCGTTGGCGTCCCACAGCCCTTGGCTGCTAGGTACTGGTTTCTCTGGTGGTTGTCGAATCCAAGACCGGCCATGTTTTCTCTGCTTCAATTGGTCTTTCTTCGCCGTGCTTACACTCTGCTTATGCTTTAGGCTGAAAAGGCTCTGTCAATTAAGGGAAGTGGCGACAAAGCGCGCGCCAGGCGTGAAAAGCGCGAAAGATCAACAAACCAAGCTCGATTTACACTAAACAGGCTTCTCTCTCTCCTTTCTCTCGTTCTGCCCCGTATTTCCAGAGTACCACACCCTTATTGACGTCTGAACAACATGGACTGCCACTCCTTTGCAGCACCGGTGAGAGTGCGCACTCTGCTGGTTCCGCTTGGGCACCTACAGCCCGATCGCTTTCACGAGCTCGTTCAACGGCTCACAGAGGCATACGAGGTGCGACTTGTCGACGTCACGCCTATGCAGGCTAAGCAGTTCAATCCGCAGGGGTTTCCCTTTGGACGTGTGATCTACGACTTTGCAACGTCGATTGACAACCAGGAGTCGCTTTTTCTGCACGACTTTGAGCCGTTCCGCAAGACGTTCGTTGTCATTGGTATCGCAGATCAGTATTATGACGGCCTCGAAGACGATCTCTTGCAGCTCAAGAAGCTCCATAAGCCACCCATTGTCCATTGTGCCGTGGTGTTTGACCCTGAGTTGACGGAGACGAAGAAGAGCCCCAGCATACTGACGTGCACCAAACAGAACAACCCAGAGACCGTCATGTGTGATGTGACGCGGCTCTTCCTCGAGGAGCTCAGTGTGTACCTTTCCTCTTACCAACACATCACGCTTCGGTCGCCTGGCCAACTAGGATCTAATGACAGAACTAAGCTGATGTCATCGAACAAGTCGAAAAGGATCAGCTCTGGTGCTGCCATAGGACTCTCGCTCAACTCGGACATTTCCAACTCCAAGATCTCATTCAAAACCGCTAATGAGCGTCGTCATGCCAGGGTTCGGGGAAGACAAACTAAGATCTTGGGAAATCTTCTATTGCTGGCTGGCCAGTACCCAGCGGCGCTTAAGGAGTTTAACGAAGCCATCGTTCAACTCAAAGCTGGCAATGACCACCTATGGCTTGGTTCGGCATTGGAAGGAGTCAACGTCTGTCTCTTCATGTTCACATACCTTGGAATGCCATACCAAATTCCGAACGCATTGGCTGGTATCATTGTCACTGTAAACTTTGCATCTGTTATGTCTCCATCTTCAACACCAATTGCATCACCAAGAAGTTCCATGGCCACAGTTGCGACCGGTTCAGGATCAACGACTACTAACACCAACGGGAGCCCCGCACCAGCAGCTATCTCCAGACAAAGCGCAGAACTCGAAAAACTTCCAACTGCAGAACTCCTATTCAGGATCTTTCAGAAAGTGATTTCATATTATGAATATTCCCAGCATGATACAGAGGATTATGTTCCAAATCTCGTCTATTGTGAATCGATCCTTCGTTTCCTGAAGTTTATGAGCGTGCTCAACATTGGTGGTGGACTAAATGATGAAGTGAGAAACCACATTGTCAGAGGCAAGTCATTTATCAGATTGAATAGAAATGACATCTTTGACAAGGCCGAGATTCTCAAACTCTCAAATAAGATAATGACGATCCAATTGAAAAACATGGACATCCTTTCTCAAACGAGAATATACACATCGTTGGCATCACTTTATGGCGATCTGGGATTTGTCAGAAAGAAGTCGTTTATGCTTCGTACACTATTTGTTAGCTTGATTCCGCAACTGGAGGCACAGACAGCAGATGACCAAGAAGCTTTATCGCCTGCTTATGAGTTACAGGATGTAATCAATACCATATTGTCAGTATATGGCGTTTCACTCTGTACCGAGTCCGATATCAGAGATGCATTTTCTCCAAAATGGATACAACTTCAAAAATCAATTATCAAATTATGCATATCCGTGTGTGAAGAGATCCATGATTTTAAGGTCGTTCTGGAACTCAAGTCTCTCTTATTAACTCGATACCTCGATGCACTCACGGAGAACGAACAGCACAAGATCTTCCATGATATCCAGGAAATTTCCAGAACACATTCTATTCCATCACTGTACTTTGATCCCTTTATTATTCGTGGAGTTCATCTTGTGAGACCCTCAAACCCGCCGAAGAAGCAAACAGAGAAACAAGCTGCATTGAATAAGAGCCACGACCCAGTTATTTACAATCCATATAGCAAGACTGAAGTTCTTGAGAAGAACTATATTGTTCAAGGTGAATTCACTGAGTTCTTGGTTGTTTTACAAAACCCTTTTGCATTCCCAATCGTCATTAATGATATCAAGATGGAAAATCTTGAAATATTGAGAACCCACTTCACAATTTCACCAAAATCTTTGCAAAAGATCAACATTTTGACCAAACCACATTCACCTGTTCAAACTGTGATTGATTCCATATATTTGAGAGTTGGTGAATGTACACCACAGTGGTTCAAGATTGCCAAATCACAAAAGGCCAAGTCTTTAAGAAAGCTTAAGGAAAGTGTCGAGGCACCATCCAGTATTTTGAGACTATACACCGAGAATATTACTACTAACAATATAAGTTCTCGTGTTGACACTGATTCATTGGAGCTTGACGTGATCCCAGCCCAACCATCACTTCAAGTCCTTAATACCCCAGAACCACTCATGCTACTTGAAGGTGGAAAACATCGCTTACAGATCCTCTTGAAAAATAATTCTTCTGTATGTGTCAATGTTTTAGATTTTTCCATTTGGGATAACACAATTGAACCGCTTAAGAGGGGCTTGGAAAATAAGGATCTTCCGGCAGATGAGGTTTATGAATTTGAGTATTATTTGTACAAACAGACACTGGAAATCCTTTCTGACATTAAAGAGATTCAACCATTTGAAGAGGTCACACTAGAACTTGAAGTTCAAGGAAAGCGTGGCGTCAATAAGATCAACTTGATCCTTGACTATGGCCATTCTTTGGAAGGTGGTGATGTCTTTACAAGAAACTTGGAGATTCCAATCACTGCCATTGTTCATTCAAGTACAGATTTGGCTGACTGTAATGTCGTTCCGTTGCATCAGGAAATTGATGAAGCCAGTAATGAGCTCTGGAAATTTATCAAGGATCATGGTGCACCAATTTCAGACTGGTGTTTGTTACTTGTGGACTTTAGAAACTTGTGGAATAAAGCACTCTTTGTAGAGATTGTCTATGAGGGCTACAAGTCTCATGAGTCTATTGTTCCCATGGAAACCAAGAGACTTGTTTTGCCTATTAAGCGTATTGATCTGGACTACGAGAATATGAAACCAATCCCAAGCTTGTCTGGTAAGCAGTATATTGTTCCCAAGATTTCAAAGGCAGAGGATCAGTACCAAAGAGAGATTTTCTGGTATCGTGAAGAGATTTTGAAGTCTGTCAAGGGCTCTTGGTTTGCTGGTGGTGTTAGTGGAAACCTGGAACTAAGGGCCATTAGATTATCCCAGAAGATGCTGAACGTTTTGAAAGTCGATAAAGTTGGTATTGATATCAAGATTAAGGATGCTACTATGAATGGCGTTCACTATGAAGTCAAGACTGGGGAGTTTATTACTGTGGAGATTGAAGTTACAAACCACACTTCACGGACACTGAAGGGAATCATTCGTAACATCCCAACAGCATCAAACTATGGTGTTATTGAAAGACGGTTATTATTTAACGGAATGCTCCAGCAGATGCTTTCCAAGCCGTTGGAGCCAGGTGAGTCTTTGACATTACCAATTGGTGCCGTTGTTTTGGAACGTGGGGAGTATGAGTGGGGTGCTGTGGTGGATGAGCAAGGAAATGATTCTCAGCACATCTGTCGCCAGCCACTGCGTATCAAATCATTTTAGATTAAGACCGTATATTGGACTACTTTATTTAACATTCCTAGTAGACTTGGACATCATTCTATCACAGTTTCCCTTTTGGCTTTTCCAAAGTGCAAACAAGGGTTACCCGTCGCTAGCTTTTTTTTTTCAGTTGGCGCGTTCGCAAAACTGAAGGAGTGGGATCAAGAAGAAGACGTCGCCAAAACTTTGAGTTGTCAGTTGCTCAACAGAGAAAGTTATAAATCAAACAATGGGAAAGGGTGTTTTGAAGTTTGGAGGAAAGTCTGGTGTCCTTCCAGAGGCTCGTAATATTTTTAAGCATCCTGTGAAGCCTGTTGTGAGACCGGCCAACCCAGATGTCGGCTACGCTGAGAACATCCAGCATCCAAAAGGCACAAGTCGCGAGCAGCCACTTCCAAAGGTTCGTACAGTGTCTGAGTTGATTAAGGAGACCGTCAAAGATCCACGTGGAATTCCAGATTTGCAAAAGGCGGACGCTATTCAGAAGGAGAAGGTGTCGAAGGCTGCTTTGAGACGTAAGTACTATGTCGATACTCTGAATCAGGAAGAGCAGAGATTGTCCAACACGGAGAAGAAGCAGCAGCAGAAGGCTATTGCCGAAGAAAAGAGAAAGGCTGATACCAAGTACGAGATGTCACAGGCTACAAAGCTCACGCTACCAACTATCAGCAACTTGTTGGACGGCCCATTGATGAGACAGAGAACAGAGGAAGAGAAGCAGGTTCTCGCTGCTAAGAGAAAAGCCAACAGACTTCAAAACGAACTTAGAGGCAAGCAGAACCGTTCTGTCGACTTGCTTGAGTTGTACTACGCTGCCGAGAACTTTATAACAACGGAGGAAGAGCTCAAGCACGCCGTTGATGATGCTTTCGACACACAAGTTATTATTAGTGATCCAGAGAAGGTGAGCAGATCTTACAACCACGTTTTGAAAGATGCATTGTTTGGTACTATTGGTGGAAAACCTGGTCTCCCAGAGATTGAGGATGAGATCAGTGGTGTTGCCAAGGAGTTCCGTGAGCAAGTTGAGGATCTCGCCAACAAGCAAATCAAGGAGATGGCTGACAGGGAGTTGAGCTCCACCGCATGAAAATGATAGAATTGGTTGGTGTAGCGAGAAGGAGGAGAGACTGCATTTCATTTTATTGGATGTAAATAACGACAACATTTGTACATATAAATAAGAACCTTCATGAATCGTTAGGATAAATGGCCTCGTAGCTTGTAGTTGTGGTATGTAAAATATCTACCTATTTCAGACTTTTGTTGACATTGTGTATTAGGAATCTACTACTTTATTTTTCCTTAGACTCATACAACGCAGCCTTCTTAGAAATAGCGTCCAATCTCTCTGGGAGGATTGGATGTGAATAGTGGTAACTAGAGTATAACCAATCTGCATCTGGGGAGGACAAGTTCTTGATGTTCAAGTTGACCAAAGATTTGGACAAGGACTTGGAGTAGCCGAGCTTAACGGCGTACTCGTCGGCCTCATATTCGTGCTTTCTGGAGAGCAAGTTCATGAAGAACGTCATGACGTTGTCAACTGGTTGGAATATGTCAGAAAAGAGCAAGAAACCAATGATAACTGGGTATTCGTTAAAGAAGCCAAAGCTTTCAAACAAGGACTTGTTGTGGATGAAACCTGAGAAGAGAGTGAAGACTGCCAAAATGTGAGACTGAGCCACAATTAATGTCTTTGTAGTGTGTGACAATGCCCAGTGACCAATCTCATGGGCCAGTACGGCAGTCGTCTCTATGGTGGTTGATGTCTGAATCAATGTGTCGTAGATGACGATCTGCTTGGACCATGGAAGACCGTAGAAGTAGGCATTAGAGTGGGAGGATCTTTTGGAACCGTCAATAACGTACAACTTAGAGAGCGGGAACTTGTTCTTGGAAGCCAAATCCTCAATGGAGTTCTTCAACTCGCCTTCCTCCAATGGAGTCAACTTGTTGAAAAGAGGTTGAATGAGAGTTGGGTAAATGGCAACTGCAACGACCTGGACGACAACGAGGAAGACCCAGACGTAGAAAATGAAGCTATCACCAAAGTAATCAATGATCTTCAAGAATGCAGCTAAGATTGGGAACCCGAGAACAATGGAGAGCAGTTGGCCCTTGATCATATCGGTCAACCAAAGGGAGACAGTCAATTTGTTGAAACCAAATTCCTCCTCAAGGACAAAGTTTTGGTAGTAGGATACAGGAAGAGACATGACCGTGGAAATGATGTTGAAAGTAAAGAGGAAAGAGAGGGAATGAACAATGACGCTTCCCTGCATCACCTGTGGGAGGAATGGAGAGGCGGCAGTGTAGAGGGTCTTAGCAAAGGACCATAACTTTGGGAGGATATCGTACTGGATGAATGCATAGTTTTGCAAGAAGGAATATGAACCGGTCAAAATGCTAAATTTAGCTTTAGCTCTAGAATAGAGCTGTGATTTTGTGAACGTTTCGTTGTCAATTTCGTCCTTTAAAGAAGGATGAATCTGTTCACGGTGGAGCACTCTGTACTGACGGTAGGTGAGGTAAGTCTCAAAGATGAATTGCGCAGTGGTGAAACCAAGAATGATCTTCTTCCAGTTGATGGAAGGCTGATCTACTAACGATGCAAACTGCTCAAGGAAGGACATCTTTGAGTAGTCGGTTCTTTATACAGGAAAAACAAGATTGCTGACGTGTTGTTACGTCTAAGATGAGGCTTCAGAGTTGAAGTTTTCACTCTGGGCGACGTGTGCGGGGCAATTCCGGAAGACCTACACGTGACGCTATCCGGAAGTCATTGGTATTTATGATGATTTAAAATACAATGGTTAGTATTTTCTCACTTGTAAATAACTTTTCTGGGTTGATAATTGAATATTTAGCTATGGAATAGCGATCACTATCATTAGATATGTCTTGAATGTAAGGGTTTCATTATATGCGTATTTGTGGGAGGATCATTGAGTCTTGTTGGACTTGGCGGACATCTTCTTAACGGCGATGGCCATCATCTTTTGGAACCAAAAGACGTTGAGTGCGTCTAAGGCAAAGTTGAGACTAATGACTGTGATGCAGAGAAACGCTGGGACCTGGTCTCTGACGGCCCACATGTCCCCAATGGCGAGGTAGATGGCGTAGAAGCCCCAGACGATTCTCACGAGGAAGAAGGTGATCATGAGGAGGAGGCCGTTGATGGCGACCACCTTTGGGGACACAGCACCGGCAGGCAATCTGCTGACAAACCAGTTGATGTTGACAAATGGTGTAGACAGCTCAAATGAGAGGAAGCTGGCGACCCATCCCAAGCAGAACGGTCTGAGAGTCGACACGAATACAAAGAGCGAGGCACAGGCGTGCAAGAGGAAGCCGATGCCAAAGAGCTTAAAGAACTTAATGCAGACGTACAGGTCCCAAACAAAGTAGCCAATGGTGATGGAGCTCACAAAGGCGGCGTACGGGGTGTAGTTGAGCACGGTGCTCGTGTTCAAGTGTTCGTCCCCAATTAGCGGCACAATTGCCACAATCGAGATGAGGCACTGCACCATCGACACGACATGAATGTCAAAGTTCGCCTTGTGCTTCTTGCTGAGGTCGTCGTAGTGCTTCCCAAAGAGGGCGTGTGAGATTGAAGGCGACACGAGGTAGAGCACCTGGTAGAAGACGATCGATGCGAGGATCTCATGGTAGTGTGCTTGGAAATAGTTTTGCGGCTCCGCGATGAACGGTCTCATCGCCAGAAACGGGTCGTGGGCCTGGAAAAGCATCCTATCCTGTCTGTCTCCGTACGTGAATTTGCTTGTATATCTTTTCTGGCCACTGGGCGAGATATCCAGGTGTGGAGCTTTCCTATTATACACACAGAAGGCGATCTACAGGTCGCCTTGTTCCTCCTCCCCCAACAAGATAGGGAACATCAACAAGACGCGACGGGGCACCAACACCCAGACACCTAGACACCAGCAAAGGCCCGCGAATCTAATGGTTTCGCGGAAAGCAGAACATCCGAACACCAATACACTTGAGCCCTTTGGTCTGTGGGCCCCCGCCGTAACAGCAAAATGGGTTGATTTCGGAGGGAAAGGCTGTGGCCTTGAAAGATTCTAATTAGTGTCTGTCCCCCTCTATATTTACTACACTGGCACCACACACCTAACTCTGGGCCAGGAACAGCGTTATTGAACATGCGGATCGTAATGTTCCTGAGGCCAGGCGTAATGACCCACGCCAGGTCGGCTCGAGCTCTACAGAGAGGGGCTTACATAAGCAGACCAGGTGCCAGGCTCAATTTTTTCACATGTCGAGCATGTTCTATCCATGAACAACACCATGAGGTCGTCCCAACCAACCCATTGAGACCATATTCGTCTAGATCCACGATGTCCTTCCCACTTGTTGCTCTCGGTAACCCGCTCCTTGACCTTCAGGTCGACACTGACGCCGCTTTCCTTGCCAAATACGACCTTAAGGCCAACGATGCTATCCTTGTGGAGGACAAGCACATGCCAATCTTCAAGGAGGTCGTCGCCAACCCAAACAAGCACATTGTTGCTGGTGGTGCCGCCCAAAACTCTGCTCGTGCCGCCCAGTATCTTCTCCCAGAGAACTCTGTTGCCTACTTTGGCTCCGTTGGTAAGGACGAGTACTCTGAGCTCTTGCTCAAGGCCAACGCCGAGGCCGGTATTAAGACTCTCTACCAGTTCCAGGACAAGTACGAGACCGGTAAGTGTGCTGCTTTGATCACTGGCCACGACAGATCCCTTGTTACCGACTTGGCTGCCGCCAACCATTTCACCCCAGACCACTTGAAGAAGCCAGAGAACTGGGAGTACGTTGAGAAGGCCAAGTTCTTCTACATTGGTGGTTTCCACTTGACCGTCTCCCCAGAGGCAATTTACACTTTGGGCCAGCATGCTGCCGACAACAACAAGGACTTCTCCTTGAACTTGTCTGCTCCATTTATCCCAGAGTTCTTCAAGGATGTCTTGGACAAATCCATCACTTTTGCCAACTACGTCATTGGTAACGAGACCGAGGCCGCCGCCTACGCTAAGTCCCACTCCCTGGAGACTGAGAACTTGATAGACATTGCCAAGTACATTGCCAATGAGCCACGCGTTAACGAGAAGAAGAACAGAACTGTCGTTATCACTCAGGGTTTGCAGCCTACTTTGGTTGTCTCCTACGACGTTGCCTCCGAGGCTTTCACTGTTAAGGAGTACCCAGTCCACCCATTGGACGCTACTAAGATCAAGGACACCAACGGTGCTGGTGATGCTTTTGCTGGTGGTTTGATTGCTGGCTTGGTATCTGGTGACTCTATGGAGGCCGCTGTCGACAAGGGTCAGTGGTTGGCCAAGTTGTCCATCCAGGAGGTTGGTCCTTCTTTCCCCTACCCAAAGCAGGCCTACTCTGCTTGAAGATCAGGAATCTATACTTTCATTTTATTTTTTTTTTCAATTTCAAACAAAAGAAGAAAAAAATATTCACACATTGGTTCATCAACTGATCCTTTGATGTTAATTTGTAACGATTATGACTTTTTCCGGTTTATTCTATTCTCTATTTGTCCATGTCTTTTGGCATACGCAACTACTAATTTCAACATTTTGGGGGTTTCTTCAATTGTAGACGACCTTAGCTGCAAATTGCTACACCAATAAGAACAGAACAGAATAAATATGATAATATTAACATCAAACTACTACGTATGTGAATGTGTGTGTTGAAAGTGCAAAAACCGAATAATTTCACCAAGCCTGCAACTCCTCAAAGTATTCTACTCTGCCCTTACCCTTGTCTAAGTTCTCCGAAACAGCATATCTTACATCATCAACCATGGAGTTGTGAGCAGCAGTGAAAACTGCAACTGTACCATTGCTTTCGGCAATATCACAGGCAATAAGAGCTTCTATCTGTGGACGGCCGTAACGGAAATCAATGAAATCCAAAGCCTTTGGTGGCATACCTTCTGTGCAGATCTTTTCATCGTTGCTACTTCCATCAGTTTTCTCCTCCTCTGGATCCGAGGTTTCTGATGAAGATGAGGTAAATGTGGCTGGTTGAGAGTCCGGTTTCGTTACATAGATGATCACCTGGACATTGTCATGGCCCTTCAGCTTCAATAACTCATCGTTGAACCAGTCTAAGGAGTTCCAGTTACGGATCACCCAGTAGAACTTAATGTGCTGTTTGAGGTTTTTGGCAACCACATCATGGATATAGGCGTACGAAGTTGGAACACCAGTACCACCGGTAATGTGGAGAACTGTGTCGTACTTGTGGAGTGCTCTTTGGTGGCCGTACGGACCCTCAACACTAACTTTGATTGGGCCGGTCTTACCAGGAAGCTTCGACAAGTGTTGGTGGATGTTAGAGGTGATACCACCTTTAATTTTTGTGTAGAATGTGATGGTCTTGTCATCAGTTTCAATAATAGTGAATGGGTGGGACTGATAGAAGGTTGTTGGACGGATGAAGTGCAAGTAACCGTAGGCACCAGGGAAGGCCTTCCACAAAGAGTGACGTGGAACGACAACCTTGAGAATTTCCTCAGAAACAACTGTCACTTGGGCAGTCTGAACACCAAAGTATGCCAATCTGCAGTATCTGACAAATCTGTCGAAACACCAGACGGCAGCCATACCGTAGCAGAACTGGTCCCAACCGAAGTCTCTAGCGTGGATCCAAGTACCAACGAGGAAGAATGTAACAAGGAGCAAGTGACTGATAACGAAAGCCTCATAGTGAGTCTTTCTGACACGGTAGCTGGCAGTGATCATGATACTGGCACAACAGCACATGGCAACAATACCCCATCTCATCCACGGTGTCAACAAACGGGTCTGGTACTTGGTCGGGCCAAGAGTCTTGGACTGAACAGTCATGGCACCACCGTGGACAACAAGGAGAAGGAAGTTGATACGGGAGATCCACTTGTGGTATGTGATAAATGTGGATTGCTTCCAACCTGTAAGCCAGATCAGGAAGTTGTTTCTTCCGGCGAAGAGGAAACTGAGGAGGAAACTGAAAAGACAGAGAATACCGGTTCTGTCACCTGGATATCTGGACATCTGTGCATCCCTAACCTTCCAGATTGTGTCGTTTGGCACAAATTCGTAACCAGTAGCAGCAAACATCACGATGAGCACAAAGTAACCAAATATGATAGTAGACTCAAGTCTTGTTGGAATGAAGCCACCAATTGACTTCAAGAGCAGCACCGGATGTGTGTGTCTCTTTGATACGAGGGCTGGCACAGTGAAGAACTTTCTTACAAGGTTCACTGGGTGATTGTTGAGGTACTTGGAGAGGAAGAGAGTTCTGTTGAGAATGTTGTAGACTGTGGAGACTGAGAAGATAAATAGCCAGTAGCCAAGAAGACCAGCACCCATCCAGAAACCCCAGTCAGTGTTTTTGTATCTGACATATGTCGACTTATAGGTATTCTTGTAAACTTTTTCGCTATAGTATACTGGGACTGAGGAGTAGTGAGAAGCATTGTACCCAGGAAGAAGTCTGATGTCTGTCAAGTAGGATGTGGCATTTTCGTATGCCTTTCTAACCTTGTCCACGGTCAGGTTCGTCTTTGCGTTCTCGTTACAGTACTCGATGACCATGCGCTCGACACCAGAGCCGTAGAGGATGGTCTCATTGTATACACAGTTCATGAGAGAGCCGAGACCCTGTGGGAGCTTACAAGTACACTTGTATGACTTAGATGTCTCATTACAAAAGGCCGTAACACTTGAGATGGCACCCTTGCACCCAATCACGACGAGCTCTGAGTGGGAGTAGTGGTGGTACTGAGCATTTGCGATCGAGACAGCGACGAGCACAGTAGACAACCAAGAAGTCAGTCTCATTGTGTGTTGCAGTATCAACCAAGACACCGTAGGGCACGGCAGAGCCAGCCAACAGAGACAGAGATCCTAGCCATTATATACGTCAACGGGAATTCCCAGGACGGGGATCCACACAGCGAGTGACCGTAGAGGTATAAGCCATTAGAGTGCATATATTCGTCCACCCGCATGGACAAGGGACTGTGGAGAATGGCACAGAGACATAGAGAGACAGCGAGGCAGATATGCTTCTGGAGCTGAGAGGCATGAAGAAACATGGACAAAGCACCCGAACTTGTAGTCCTGCAGACTAGAATTCAGGGACTGTAAAGACTGGTTTTCCTCACGCGATAGTACTGGAGCCCCAGAGCGAGGTCTACGTACAGGCTTCAGAACCCTTGCCAGAAAGCCTGTGTGCCTCTGAGGACGAGCACAACGGGCACGAGTAGGGGTGTGGTAAGCTCTCCACATGAGAGCTCTGAGTTAATAGCAGACACCGTGGACTGGCTATTCAGTCTCGTCGGATACTCGGTTTAGGTTGCTTCTAGGGAAAGCAGCATGTGCAAATCGCTGCATGATATGTGGTTTTTTAACCTATTAACTGCCCTATTGCCACCCTCTCCCATAGCCTCCTCGTTCGGTTGAAGAAGATGGATTGCTGGCGTATGGTCGGTTATGTGAGACAGTTATCCACGAACCAGGCACCACTACTGTTCTGATTGGCCGTGGGGTATACCCACTCTGTCGGAGAGGGTTTCCGTCCCCCGAGGTCCTCTGGGCAGATGTTAGTATCCACTACGAGGCCCTGCAAGATGGAAGAGATAACTTTGATCTTTGCAACGCATGGACCAAAAACAGGCCAAAAAAACTCTTGTGCATGGACGACGCCGGCTGATGGTTCTGATAACTCTGATTCGTGTCATTTTCTCCCTCCGTGTCCTTTAAAGGCCGTGGTTCGATGCTGGCACGATACTGGCGTGGTTTTTGCACCTTCGGCCCCCTGGACCCCCAATGCGCTGGACCCTAGTTGGGCTTACCACAGAACATTCCCAGCACCCTGGGCTCAGGTTGGATCGAAACCTTTCGGTGGCCTTATGGATAGATGCACAACGGCCCAATTTGCACATATATTTCTGCACTGGAGGGTGAGCTCGAAACACAGTGTGCAGGCCAAAAAAAAAAAAGAAACGGCAGGGACGGACTCGGAGTCATATTACCTACACATTCACGGCTCGATTGCACCCTCCCTTTGGTTCTAGCCAGGGACACTTTGCTCTAATCAGATCCGAGGACGAGCGTCTACGTTCCACCCAGTCCCACCTGTCCCCGCAGTCAATACATCACAGCCAGAAAGATTGTGGGAGTGAAGGCCACCCCGAGGGGTTACAGCAAAATGGACTGGAAGAACCCCTGGATAGCTATCAACTAGCAGTGCCAAGAGCCCAGAGAAATAAGTCAAAGAAAAAGCTTATATTGATGGTAGATCGCGGAGTAGAGCGGCGGCTTATAATATGTCCTGGCTGAATGGTGGTCCTCTCCTGCCTCTGATTGTATTCTCTTCACCAACACCTCCCACTAACCCCGACAGCCCTCAATCGGCCCCTGTGGCTAGTCGTGTGCGCTGCTTCCTGCCCTTTCTATTTTTTTTTTGGATCAGCGTACACGGCATTATGTAACTCATTGCACTCTGTAGCCAATCAGAGCATTGGCTATGAGCTTAAACCAGTGCAAAGCTATTGCTTCCCTGGTATTATATCCACCACAGAACCAGCTGTATGCATAGTTTCAGGCTCTCTACATATGCACACACAATTGAGGGCAGAAACAGCTATGCAGCTGCGAACGGTTTCATAGTTGACACCCGCAAATTTGTCAAGTTAATTTTAATTCCCTAGCGGTGAGTGGCTGTGTCTGTTCGGAAGTGAGGACGAGAGAGGAGAGTCTGAGGCGTGAGGGAAGCCTCTTTTCCTCTCTGGAATTTCTGAGACTCGATACCAGCCAGTGCCTGTGTAGGCGTATACAATGGTGTAGATCTAGACCCTCCCTAAATGCCTTGTATCACGTCTATCCTTGAACCTAAGCTGAAGAGAAGGAAAACATAGAGCTTATGCTTCCATTGACATGTGGTGTGTGTGTCGTTCAGTATTCTATAGCTACTGCCTAGCCACTGCTCCCCACAAAGCAAGCAACTAAATCAATGAGAACGACAGGTACGGACGGTGGAGCTTTAGACCCTTGGGACGTCTGCTACACCCTTGCCAACTTCTGTGCGAAGGATTTGTCCAAAGATGTCAAAACCAACCAATTCCCGGGGAATAAAAAAAGTAATCGATACTATTAGGATGCATATCAGAGACGATAAAAAAGTAATGAGCTTCCGATATACATAATCCATGTGCTGCGAATACGCTGGCGTGTCATGCTCTCCAAATCATTGTCTTCCAACTTGCGTAAATCCATCTCTACAATTGTGAAAGAGAGAAAAGAGTAAAATTTATCAACGTAGGAGCATCCATATTACTGGGGCAGGCCCATTGTCTTTGTCACATACAAGGACGTACCAGTTACTATGAAGCGCAATAGCTCGGGAACAAGTTACTGGGGGGGGCATCTGTGCCCGCTAGACTGTATTGTGGCTAAGCTTCAGGCGCCAAGCTAAAATACCTGAAGGCCAAAGAACCAAAGATAACACATGATTGAAAAGGTATCAAAGGACAAATACTTATGAATAATCTCACAACATCGAGCAAGTTCTTTTGTCCGCCCTTGAAATCCTTAGATAGTACTATTTATTAGCAACTCATCGGACAACTCTCTTTCCATAGACTAATTGGGTGTGCAGTCTGCCAAATTGCTAGTCCCTCTAGTCTCCTGCATGCGTCGACCTGCGTCCTATCCAGAAAGACATTAATGTATTACCCCATTAGCTAGACAGAAAGAAAAGAGGCCAATTGCACTAAAATTCGAGAACTGTGAAAGCGGGACACAAGAAAGGCATATTGTGTTCCTGGGGGCGGGGGACGTTAGGGCTGGCTTACTCCACCTTCGAAGTGTTGTGATAGCTTTCAATGTATGTATATTTGGCGTTGATTTGTCTGCAGATCTGAATGTCCTTGTACAAAGACAGATGACTTATCAACACAGCCTCTATCATCACTCAGAGTTGAATGATATCTGTCTGAGTTTGTCATAATTAAGTAATATAGATTCTCGGCCCCAAAGACCTATTAATAACTGTAGGTGTGAACGGTGCCAAGTGTTCCCGCAGATCTTTGAAGTCCTTTGTTTAAGCTCATGAGTTTTGTGTGTCAAGGGAAATACAGGAGAAAGTAATCACACTGTATAGTTCAATCTTCAAAATGGCACCATAGTTGAAGAGACTTTTAACAATCAGCTAGTGGTTAGACCAGGAATGCTTGATGCTCAATATGAGTTAGAGATCATTCCGCAGAGCTTAGTTTTGCCCAGCTATCATTTCATGCTAACCAGTTTTACCTTTGCTTTATCGGCCGAGTGCCTACAGTTGCTACACAATATATGCCATAAATTACAAATGAATAACAGCCCTTCTGGTGTTTGAGTTTGTCATTATTCATTTTGGAACTGGTGCCATGAATTAGGAACTCAACACTCCACGTGGAGAAACTTATTGTGGAGTGAAAACACAACGTTGAAGAAAACCACTCAATAGGTAAACTTTTTGTGGTTTCATGTTAACGTGTGTAAAATTGCCAGTTAGTAGCAGACCTAGGCTATTTAATGGGATCATTTATCTAGTAATTACAACCTGGTGCAGTTGAATAGACCTCTCACCGATCAAGGCTTCGGAAAGTCTTGAGATAAGCAGCTTGCTAACAGTCAATCTTTAGTTCTCGGAGTAAGTATTGATTCTGACCGGTTGGAAAAGGCAGCAACAGTGGCTGAGTAAACGTCCCGCAAAAGGACATTTTAAAGTTGATGCATAATTTGGAAGGGAGTAGGTGCTATAATAAGCAATGTGTGCATTCTATATAATGCCTATCTATTAACTGCGATCCACAGACCCTGCATCATTACACTCTCAGATCTGCAGTTTCGATGTAACGCTTAAATATTATTAACATATAGATCTTAATCAAAAAAACACAAAACAAAATCACAGTTAGAATTTATCAAGAAGGCCCTTGTCTTTCTCCTCTTTTAGCCTTTGGTCGTTAATATCCCACCAGAACTTAAATGTATCAGTATTATCCTCAAACGAACGGTCAACGTTCCACGGTTTAGGAGTGAGGATATAGTGAATATTCTTTACCTTTGAAAAATCCAGGTCACTGTGAATTAGTTTCATAGTCTTCAGGTAGTTGTATACAAATGATAGACCGATCCATTGACCTTTGAATACATCTGAGAGTAGCGATTGGTCGGCAAAGTCATAGTCAAGTTCATCATCCATTTTGGCTACAATCTTATCATATTTTGCTTGACTTGGTGTGACTAATTGCAGCCCACCATTACAAATCATCAAACCGTGCTCATCTGTGACCAGTGGGCCTATTGAGCCTCCACTATTTCCGTCCATTTTCTTATACCAGCCGGTGAAAGCACAATTTTCTCTTATCCAATCCTTAGGGTAATGTTCAAACTTCATTGGGTTACAAACACAAGCCCAACCAGCAGCAAACGCATTATCAGCAAGGTCCAACTCAAACAGTTCGTCCATGTTCTTGATGACAATCATGTCACTGTCGAGTTGCACAACCGTGTCAAATTGTGTCAATCCAAATGGCTGCAACTTACTCCAACAATCATAGAACCTCGGATCGTTGGAGTAGTCCTTGCTTCCAGTAGGGAGAAGGTACTTTACCTCCATTTTCATAATTCCTCGCTTTTTTAGTGCTTCATGACCTTCTGGTGGAAATGTTGATGTATAAAGGGCGACGAGGGGGTACTTCGACTTAACAAGGCGGAGCGAGTACTCGAGAGCGAGAAGTCCGGGTAGGTACGCGGTGTTGGTGATGAGCGTTGTCCACACCTTCTTGTGAGGAATAACAGGGTCGGAAGCCATCAGTCTTGGTACTAGAATGATGTTTAATTATTGTTTATACCACTCTACGCTACATAGAGGAAGCCAGAGTCGGATAAGGGGTAACTTGCTCGTTTTGGCCGCTTCGGAGCTTACACTGGATTCCGGGGCAGTCGGTGTTACCTTAAACAAACAACCGGCTTACATACTGAATATACATTCATGCCGTTTGGACACCCAAAGTTATATGCAGAACTTCAGAAAGCAGATTGTACTATCAGGACTGAAATAGCACAGCTCATAAATGCCCCAAGACCGTGTCTAAAGTGGTACCAGCACTTATGTGGGTTATGGATCCCTGTCCCATATCGCGAAGTAAATAACAGGCCGGGGATACCGCTCGAGAAGATTCCTAGCGATCTTTCGAGGGGAGGAACTCATCGCAACGGGAAATCCACCACCAGAGAGCTTCGAATACACAGCTGGAACACATAGTGGGATTGTTATGAAAGCTGTTACTCTGCTAACACTCTTTGCCGCTGTACCGCTTGTTGTGGCCCAGCGAGCGGGCGACTTACCGATCAATAGCACCGCCTACATCTTCCCCACAACGCATAACGAAGAGTACACCCCAGCAACACCCTTTACGTTGAATACAACCGCCGAGTGCCACGACATAAAGAGGGTACCCAGAGAGAACCAGTGCAGATTTGCTCTGGAGCACTGCGAGGAATACAAGATTGGCTTTGTGAACTACGTCTCTTTCTACTACTGTCAGAAGACTAGAATCTTTACCTTCCTCCTGTACTCCCTCGTGCTCGTGTGTCTCTTTACGACTTTGGGCATCACGGCGTCTGAGTTCTTGTGCCCAAATCTGGATACTATTTCCAAGTTCTTCAGGATGAGCGAAAGCTTGGCTGGTGTAACACTCTTGGCCTTGGGTAACGGGTCGCCGGACGTATTCTCAACTCTGGAAGCCATGAAGATTGACTCCGCAGACTTGGCCATTGGTGAGTTGGTAGGCGCTGCACTGTTCATTACAGCAGTTGTAGTAGGCAGTATGGCAATTGTGAAGCCTTTCAAGGTTGTCAAGAGGCCATTCGTACGTGATGTGCTTTTTTTGTTAATTGCAATCACAATGACCACTGTGTTTTTGAGCGATGGTGAGATATCCATTTTAGAGGCCATCACCATGATTCTTCTCTACGCCTGCTATGTAATATTTGTGGTGTCATGGGATTGGGTTGTAACGAAAAATAGAAGAGTCCAGCTGCTCGATCAGAAGGTCAGAAATCATTTTGTTGGTGAAGCTTCAAGACACAATCTCGCTCAATACCAAGTAGAAGAGAACCATGAAACCAACGATGAAGATATCCTCAATGATCTGGGCGCTTCAACATCAGCTGGGATTGATGTCCTAGATCAGCAACTTACACACGAGTCAGAGTTGTCTTTTGATGAATGGACCAGGAGGTCAATGATCCAAAGAATTAGACCTTCCATATTAGGCGCTTTGGACTTGAACAATAGAATGCAATTCTTTAATGAAGAGCCTGACACCAGCACAATTTCACTCACAACTTTACCAGGGAGACCGTCTACGGCCCAATCAAAAAATAGTACCCCTGTTATACAGATGAGCTCTGCTCCTACTTTCCGGGATCATGCCGAAGGTGTTGAGGAAATGAGTTTCAACGAGTACGAAGCAAGAACTAGCTTATCAGCACCAGCTTCATACAATTATGACAGATATCAGGATGACCCAGCATCTGTTATGGATCTCGATGGTGGACTTCCAAGTTTAGTGGATGCTCATGACACATTGAGAAGGTTTCTTGAACAGAGTAGCTTTATCCATAATAATCTATTCTTAACTTTCTTTCCAACATTGAAGGACTTCTCCAAACAGCCTATATCAGAAAAACTTATTGGAATAATTTGTCTTCCATCAGTGACCTTGCTCAGATTAACAATCCCAGTTATTATAACCGAGGGAAGAAATGTTGACAATGATTCAGTATTTGGTACTGGGTTCCCGCTTCTTCTTCTGCAGTGCCTCGTTTCTCCATTCATTACCGCCATTCTCATTTTCTACGATGAGGAACTCACACTGTCATTAATATTTATACCACCAGTTATTTCTGCTATTTTGATATGTCTTGCCGTTGTGTTCAAAAGACATCACGTTAGTGGAAAGGCAACGCTTTCATCTCTATTCACATGTTGTCTTTCCTGTTGCGGGTTCATAATAGCTATTAATTGGATCTCCACCATTGCCACAGAACTCATTGCTATTATCAAGTTTTTTGCAGTGTACTTTGACCTTTCAGATGCCATCCTTGGTGTTACTATCTTTGCCGTTGGAAACTCAATTGGTGACTTCATTTCCAATTTTACCATTGCAAGAATGGGCTTCCCAACGATGGCACTCTCTGCCTGCTTTGGTGGACCACTGTTAAACATTTTGTTAGGTACCGGTGGTGGAGCAATCTATGTGATTCCAATGTCTGGATCAAACATTCAGGTGAACATCTCAAAAACGTTAGTTGTCAGTGGTATTACTCTTTACATTAACTTGCTGGCATTGTTGTTGGTTGTCCCATTAAACGGGTGGCGTATGAACAAACCAATTGGTGTCTTCATGATCGGATTGTGGTGCTCTGTCACACTTGTGTGCGTAATTTTAGAATTATTCAGCTCATGAACAATGACTTTCTGAACTAATAGATGTTTCATGAGTAATAATATAGGCGTATAGTATGTAAACTGTTGTTGAAGCTGCAACACCCGAACACCAAGTCTCGCTAGTGTTGACATCTCCATCAAAAAGCCAGATGGGTTGAACACTTGAAATACAAAATCGTTGCAGCTCTAGATTATCATTAATAAGATAATGGCAGAAGAACATTTGGCAGATGTGTTGTTAACATTGGACTCACGTCTTTTGGACGAGCATACAGATGCTTTTCTTTTAGAGGAGTAAGTTTTGTTTAGTGTTGAGTTATGCGAGAGACATTTACTGACAAGTCCTCATCAATAGAGACAAACTATCACTTCCACAAATAATTCCTCGTATTATCCATGAACGTGGTCCATTCATCAATATAACAGAGAGCTCTTTGGAAAGAGAAATTGAAAGAGAAATCTCACCGGAAGTTCTTGAAGGAGAGGATGCCGATGTTGGAGACGCATACCCAGAATCAACAGTTGGGTACACCTTGACGAATGAGGATTTCTTCAAGAACAAAAATGAGGTTTTGAAGAGCGTTTCAACTGCATTGAATGAATCTTCTTTGGCATTGGACTTTGTATCGTTGCTTATCAGTTGTGTTAGGCCAGCAGCAGGAACGATTTCCATGAGTGCCCATTTGAAGAAGTTTGTTTCACCAGGTTCGTTGAACGCCGATAACATCAAGAAGGATAGAACTCCTCAGGAGAGAGAGGAGAAGTACAAAGAGGAGAAGAACATTGGACAAGGCTGGAAGTTGTCGAGTTTGGAGAGTTCTTCCACAAATTTGAGAAGCGCAGCCGCTAGGTTAAGCGAGGAGGTTCATAGGGAGAAAATGTTTTGGGACACCATCAAAAAGAACTTCAGCAAGAAGGAGATTCTCTATAAAACAAGAGACAAGTCAACTGGAAAGAGACTATTTGCAGTAAAATATGGATATGAAGACTCAGGATCAACATACAGGGTTACAGGAAATGCAGTCCTCAAGCCAATGCACGACGATCAGATCGAGTTTGTACCACTCAGCTCAAAGGCCACACTTGTGAGAAAGGCGATGAGAGTGAGAATATTGGGGAAACAAGATAATGAGGATGACTTCTCGGTTACTGGAGAATCTAAAATTGATAGAGAATTCAACAGTGATGACTCCATCAAGTCACAAATTGAGAGAGCTAGATATTTTGTCTTTGAGGAGGAGTTGTTCAGTCAGTTGATGGACGAGGCAACCGGACTGATTGCATACAATGTCAAGGTTGAGAATGATTCCAAGATCAGCATCGAACTGCAGGACCAATTCATTGAGATTGAATACATTGATTATGATGAAGAAGGGTCAACACCGGTAGATTGCACCAGCAGACCAGATGATGCCAGAGCTGATATGTTTGCAACATTTCTGCGACTGATGTTAACATTAAAGCACAAGAGAAATTTGGATTCGAGGAGACAGTTGACTGTAATGAAGAGTGGTATTAGCTCAAGGCTTACACAGAAGCCATATCTGCTAATTTTACGTCCTCTTGTTGGACATTTCAGACATGAGCACTTGGTACAAATGACTCATGCTATGATAAAGAACGTGCTACACAACATTGACACATCATCCTTCAAGGTAAAACGTTATTTCAATTTCGCAAAAGAGGCTCTTTCCAAAGATCCGTTTAAACGCATTTCGGAACCACCAAAATCAAAATTCATAGTGAAGGTTTCTGAATCCTTAAAGTTAATCTTGGAGCTGGATTCATTCGACTTTGTGAACTTCAGGGTGCACACAACGGCCATTAGCAAGAGCAAGAGAGTGTTACATTCAACATTTGAGGAATTGAGGCAAATTGAGGAGTGTTTGGAGTGGTTGATCACGGAATATAGTTAGAAAAATTAAAACACGCATTCTTTAAGCTTTCCTCTTGTCATACATTTAAAATATTGGCGTTGGTGCGTAGTGTTTTGTGCCTGGCCCCGATAGGTCTAGTTCCCTGCGATTGGTAATGGTGAACCTCAAACTCTAAACTTTCATCAATTATAAAATGATCACTGCTCCAGAAAGTTTTGATTGACTTATAATATTGTTCTCTACCAAATAAATGCGACCAGGTGGAGTTCAATGAAGTGGTCAAAGTTCCTAGGTCCGTTTATATTAGTCCCTCGAAGAATCCCCAGTCTCCCCCATACCCAAGATTATAAAAAATAGTTGCGATGAACTAACTATACGCAATACCCCAACACGTTACTATACGCTACGCCAAACAACACAACAAGCATGCCAAAACACTGGGAAAAATCTTCAATTCCCTACTTTCCTGTAATATCAGAGTCGTCTAAAGTCAAGGACTCCGCTCTTGCGGATCCGTATACCAGCTACCCGGAGTTGCGTTATGTCTTCATGGATGACCCTCAGTATTTCCAACTAGAGTCTTCCATTCCAGAAGACGAGGCAGCCATTATTTTAGACTTGGATGCCAATGGAGAAGCAGTTCAGAAGTATACATGTATGAGTGAGGAAGTTGGTGTGATGAGTGTAAAGATGAAAGACAAGGAGGGCACGAAGACGATTGAGATTGACGTAACACGAAGCCAGCTGGAGGGACTGAACACCCTTAAACCAGTCAAAGAGTTAGGTGAGCTAAAACAGCTAGTAGGGATTTTTAAGGAGAGAAATGAACAAATACAGAATGTGTTAAAGGACTGATGCTTTGCTACGAATATAATGAAAACAAATGATTTTTATGCACTAGAGTTTTAGTTGTATAGTGTAGAGATAAAATCGGGGATGCTGGATTTAACTTAGGTCATAATACTGATTCTTCTCTTGGTCATACTTTTCAGCATGTATATTCAGATCAGTTTCAATACCAAATCTCGGATACAGTGCCGTCTTTACCTGATCAGCAGAATTCTTGCTGGTTAGCAGTGGTGTTATACCATCACAGATTAATGAAATCCCCAGACGACTTTCTTCACTAGGTAGCACAACATCTGCAAACTCTTTCGTTGGTTGTATGAACTCGTTGAATTCAGGTCTGGCATTCTTCAAATAATTATCGAGCAGCGCTCCAAGGTCCTTCTTGTCCTTTAGTACATCTTGTTCAATCCATCTATTTAGGCGTGTATCTGAATCACAGTCAACAAACACTTTCATGGATGCCATTTGCCGTAGTTCACGGTCGTAGAGAGCGTATAATCCAGGTATCAAGATCAATGAGGTCTTGTCGTCTTCTGTGTTGGTTTGTAATTTTTTGATCTGGGAAAACACCGAGGCAAAGTCAAAACGTCCTGGTCCAAATGGGATCTGGTTTTCTGGGATGAGTAATTGGTCAAACTCGATTATATGTGATAAAACTTTTGGGATGTCGCTTAGATAGTTCTTGATCTCATTACAGACGGTGTGCTATACCTATGGTTAGTTCGTGGGTTAGGAGACACGCATCCTCAGAACAACACTCACTTTACCCGCACTATGGCCTCCACCAATCAGAACTATGATAGACTTTGCCATATCTTAAGCTATTGGAGTTATTCTTTATTCGACCCCCGTACAATTTTATACTTTTAAGAGAAAGTATTGTCTTCTGTACTAAATTTTTCTTAAGCTCTGGTGGTTTTGAGCCTTGAGTTTAAGCACCCTAATAAATTTTTTGGCAGATCCATTGCATCAAACTCTCTTTATACATAACATCATACAATATAGACCATTAAGATGTCATTTGACAGACACCAAGATGCTGAACTCGAGTTCAAGACGACTAAAAATGTTGAGATTGTTGCCTCTTTCGAAGAGATGCAGCTGAATGACGACCTTCTGCGTGGTATCTACTCTTACGGCTTCGAAGCCCCATCAGCTATTCAGTCCCGAGCAATTCTCCAAATTATTTCTGGCAGAGACACGATTGCACAGGCTCAGTCGGGTACTGGTAAAACGGCGACCTTTTCCATTGGTATGCTAGAGGTGCTGGACACAAAAAATCGGGAGACCCAAGCAATTGTGTTGTCACCAACAAGAGAGCTGGCTGTGCAGATTCAGAATGTTATCAAGTCATTGGGCAGTTATATGAATGTCCAGTGCCATGCCTGTATTGGAGGAACGTCTGTAGGACAAGACATTAAGCAGTTGGCGAAAGGACAGCACATTGTTAGTGGTACTCCGGGGCGTGTTGCTGATATGATCAAGCGTCGTAACCTGAGTACGAGGAACGTGAAGATGCTCATTCTGGATGAGGCTGATGAGTTGTTGAGTAAAGGTTTCAAGGAGCAGATATACGACATTTACAAACAACTGCCTTCAAGCACACAAGTTGTTGTTGTGAGTGCGACGTTACCTCGTGATGTTTTGGATATGACAAACAAGTTCACCACAGACCCTGTGAAAATTCTGGTGAAGAGAGACGAGTTGACGCTGGAGGGTATTAAGCAGTACTTCATTGATGTTGAGAAGGAGGATTGGAAGTTTGACACGCTGTGTGACCTTTATGACTCCCTGACGATTATGCAGAGTGTTATCTTCTGCAACACGAAGAAGAAGGTGGACTGGCTCACCGATAAGATGAGGGGTGCCAACTTTACTGTTGTTGCGATGCACGGAGACATGAAGCAGGATGAGAGAGACCAGATTATGAACGACTTCAGACTGGGCAACTCCCGTGTTCTGATCTCCACAGACGTCTGGGCGCGTGGTATTGATGTGCAGCAGGTCTCTCTTGTGGTGAATTACGACCTGCCGTTTGACAGGGAGAACTATATCCACAGAATTGGCCGTTCCGGGAGATTTGGCCGTAAGGGTGTAGCGATCAATTTTGTCACCGGTGAGGATGTACAGGCCTTACACGATCTCGAGCAGTACTACTCCACGCAGATCGACGAGATGCCTGCCAACATTGAGTCTCTATTGTGAATGCGAACGATATACACACACATCTGTATATATGTCCCCGCTGTAGATACACACGTAGTGTGCGTATTTAAGGCTCTACAGAGCTGCTAGCCAAGCACTCGGATATACACAACTAGCATGTGCTGGGCAGCCATAGAAAGCTGGGGAAAAATGAAAAAAAAAGCCAAACAACGGCCCATTGTGTGTGCTTTCACACACAGGAAAATAAGGTGACTGCCAAAGCTCCTATAGGCCCCCTGCTCTTTTTTTTCATTTTTATTTTTTTTTAATTCACCTTGCTGTAACGGCGCAGGCGGCGACAGGATATTTAGGCACACCCATTTTGTATATATAAGCAGGCATCCCCTCAGGTAGAAGGCAAAAAGCACGGGAAAGGAGTGGAAAGAGGCACGGGAAACAGTAGGAAATACAGAGACAATGCCGACGACGACACTAACGATCCAGGGGATGACGTGCGGCTCGTGCTCGGGATCCATCACGGCCCAACTCGAGGCGCTCGCAGGCGTCTCCACGGCAGCGGTCTCCCTCATCACCGAGGAGGCGCTGGTGCAACACGACGCCACGGTGGCACCTGAGCAGCTCAGGGAGGCGATTGAGGGCTGTGGGTTCGATGCCCAGGTGCTAAAGACGGTAGAAGAGCCAGACATGAGCGCTGTCAGCGCTGATGGCGGCCCTGAGGCCGCCATTGCCAAGACGAGACTGAAGGTATCCGGGATGACATGCAGTAATTGCTCAAACACCATCATCAGCACAGTACAGTCGGCCGAAGGAGTCTACCGGATTGACGTCTCATTGGTCACTGAAGAGGCCCTTATTGAGCACGATCAGATGATACCTCCACAACAGCTACAGGCGATGATTGAGGATTGCGGGTTTTGTGCTGAGATTATCGATTCTGTAATCGTGGCAGAGGAGTCACAGCAGGAGGGAACTGTCGAGACGGTTGTGGCTATTGGTGGAATGACCTGTGGTGCTTGTTCATCCAGTATTACAAATGTGCTCAACGATATCAACGGCGTGATCAGCACCGACGTCTCATTGGTTATGGAACAAGCCAAGGTGAAGCACTACAAATCGCTTAACACAAGCACTCTGACAGAGGCCATCGAGAACTGCGGGTTCAATGCAACAGTACAACATACAGTGGAGGTTACCCAGAGCCCACTCTTTGAGACAACTGTATTTGAAGTCAACTCCGTTAGGTGCTATGACCAGCTAATGGAAACCCCAGGAGTCTTCTCCACCACTGTCGAGAACGAACACTCGCTACAGGTAAAGTACGACTCCTCTTTGGTCGGTGTTCGTGATCTTATCAAGGCCCTTAAAGAGCTGGGAATTGAAGCTACACCGGAAAACATCGTTAGCGTCACTTCCCAAATGGAGTCCTTGAACAAGTTGAAGGAGATTCAGTTTTGGAAGTGGAGCTTTATCAAGACTTCCATCATCGGGATTCCTCTCTTCATCATCCATCACCTGCTCATAGTATTTAATATCCATCTTACGCTCCACTTGTTCCACGGTTTATACCTGGAGTCACTAATTGAGTTTTCTCTGGCTACATATATCCAGTTTACGGTTGGGTTATTCTTTTGGAAGAATGCCAAGAACTCCCTGAAGCACGGCTCAGGTACCATGGACACACTTGTTTGTATCTCCACAAACATCTCATACTACTTCTCGATTCTCACGATCATTGCTTCGGTGTACAATAACAATCAGACAATGGCACCACATACTCTTTTCGAAACAGCTGTGCTATTGATGAACTTTGTCTCGTTAGGTAAATGGCTAGAAAGCAAGGCCAAGTCACAAACCTCCTCATCTCTTTCAAAGTTGATCAACTTGACTTCGGTCAATTGTACCATCGTCAAGGAGAGAGCAACATTTGACCCCAAGTCGGGCACTTCAGGCACCACCACAGAGATTCCAATTAACTATTTACAGGTCCATGACATACTCGTTATTAAGCCAGGTGAAAAGATCCCAGCAGATGGGATTATTCTTCATGGTGAGTCTGAAGTAGACGAATCTCTTCTCACTGGTGAGTCCCTCCCAATTGCCAAGCACGTCAACGATAAGGTAATTGGGGGCTCAATCAACGGTGTTGGGCACATATTTGTCAAAGTTACAACAACATCGGAAAACTCACAACTCTCCAAGATCATCAAACTAGTCAAATCGGCACAGATGAACAGGGCACCAATTCAGACATATGCCGATTTTGTTGCCTCGATATTTGTTCCAACCATTTTAGTGCTTGCATTGGCAACATTTTTATGCTGGTTCATCATCTGTAATGTCATTAAGGAACCGCCAGCTGTTTTCAACGACCGTAATGGTAAGTTATTCGTGTGTCTCAGCATTTCCATTAGTGTCATTGTTGTTGCTTGTCCATGTGCTCTAGGATTGGCTGCGCCAACGGCAATCATGGTTGGTACTGGTGTTGGTGCAACACATGGAGTGTTCATCAAGGGAGGTGATGTTCTGGAAGCTGCTAATGGTTTGGATGCCATTTTGTTTGATAAGACCGGTACGTTAACTGTTGGTGAGATGGTTGTGAAGGATGCTCACTTCCTGGGTGAATTGTCCAAGGAGGATGTTTTGTTAATTGTGGGAAGCTTAGAGTCCAAAAGTGAACACCCTATTGGTAATGCTATTGCCGACTACTCCAAGAGACAGATTGGTCTGGAGAATTTTGATTGTTCTGTTGATGCCTTTGAGACCCAAGTAGGTAAAGGTTTGAGTGCTATTGTTACCCACCAGGGTCAAAAGTATGAGGCCCAGATTGGTAATCTGAAGATGTTTACCACCGAGTTCCTTCAGAAGGACCCAGTCTTCCCTTCGAAGGGCATTGATTCCGATTGCACGGTGGCGCATATTGTCATCAACGGCGTTTACCAGGGCTACTTGGAGCTAGAAGATGTCATCAAAGAAGACTCTGCCCAGGTTATTGCCTTCTTGAGAAGGGAAGGGCTGGACATTGCAATGGTCACTGGTGACACGCAGAGGGTGGCCAACAGGATTGCGAAGCAAGTGGGCATTCCACTGCGCCACGTCTATGCTGAGATTTCTCCATATGGCAAGGAGCAGCTGGTGCGTGATTTCCAGGGGCGTGGCATGAAGGTGGCATTTGTTGGAGATGGTATCAACGACTCTCCAGCCTTGGCTACGTCTGATGTTGGAATTGCTATATCATCAGGCACGGACATTGCGCTTGAGGCGGCTGATATTGTGCTGCTGAACAACGAGATGAGGCTGAGCGGTGTGAGCTCTGCTCTGTCGCTTTCGAAGCGGACGCTGAAGAAGATCAAGTGGAACTTCTTCTGGTCGACAGTCTACAACTTCACAATGGTACCGCTTGCGATGGGCATCCTCATTCCTTGGGGCATCCAGCTGTCGCCGCTGGCTGCGGGTCTCTCCATGGCCTTCAGTTCCGTCAGCGTCGTGGTGAGCTCTCTTCTTCTGAAGCGCTGGACGCCTCCAGACGTTGATGCCGCCGTCCTCAGTGGCGAACTTGCCACAGAGTCTACTATCGATGTTGATCTTGAGCGGGCCGCTACGCGGCCCAAGTGGAGCCTGGCGAACAGCGTCAAGGGCATGCTCAGAACCCAGCGCCAGCCACACGACATCGAACTGCAGACAGGGCTTCTGCGCAGCGAGTAGTGCTCCGTTTATATTCATGATTACACGCAATGGAAATGTTTAGCAGGGTCCTCTCTGGCCGTCTTCTGTAGCCCGCCACGCCGCCTTCATTTTGTATGGCGATCAACACGCGCCCTCGGCAACGCGGGTGAGAGCGAAAAGTAAACAAACGAGCAAAAACGTAAACAAACGAGAATGCCGCCCGGTCTTAACGATTGTCCCGCCTTACGACCAACGGCCTTCGATCAAGGCATTGTGGGCAGAGAGCGGAAACAGGATGAGCGAGCAGTCGTTGAGCATTTCACGGATCTACGGAACGAGCTCTGACTCGCAGCGGAACTTTGCAGCGTCTAGCAACTTGATCGCCTACACCGCCAGCGGCGGCGTGGTGGTCTGTCGGATTGACACGACGACGGGAGCGCTGTCAGAGCAGCGGTTTTTCTGTGCAACGAGTCCGTCGAGTACGACTCATGGAGGGCCCCAGACGAATGCCTACTCGTACTTGAACATGATGGGCCAGCCGCCGCAGGGAGACGAAAAGGATAGCTTCGGTTTGCCAAAGGTTGCGCAGACCATCGTCGTGGACGACGCCAGCGCCAACTCGACCGCCCAGTCGTTGGCAGACCTCTCCATCAGCTCTCCAGTGGCCAAGTCGGCGAACCAGAGAATCAAGACGATCTCCTGCATCGCCATCTCGCCAGATGAGAGGCTCCTCGCAGTGGGCGAGTCCGGTACACAGCCCCGTATTCTCCTCTTCTCCCTGGCACCAGACTCCAACACTTTCCCATTCCTCAGCATCGCAGAACACAGCTTCGGTGTTTCGGCGTTCCACTTCTCTTCAGACTCCAAGTACCTCTTGAGCATTGGCGACTCGCACGATGGCTTCATCTACTTGTGGAAGTTGGCCGGTACAAGTGTGTCCATTGTCGGCGCCAATCGCTGCACTTCTCAGATCCAAGGAGTGCTTTGGTGCGATAACACAATGATCACATACGGAGTCAGACACGTTAAGATCTGGAGATTTGAGGAGTTTGAGAAGAAGTCCATGATCCAGGGAAAGAATGTCATTCTTGGTGATTTCATAAATGGAAACTTTGTATACGCCACGCCAGTAACTCATAACGAAGGCGAAGACGATATACTTTTCTTGACCTCATTGGGTGAAGTGTGTGGATACAGCTATCTAAAAAATACACTTACGCTTAGATATGTTCACGAGGGTCCCTCGAAACTCGGTGCTATCATGACTGACATGTTCTCCACTAAAGTTTGGATGGCCACAGACACCATTTCTGAGCTTTCGCCTGCACTTCTCCAAAACGAACTCACAAAGGAGAATGATGGAACATTAGACTCTCCATCAAAAGTCAAGTTTGTTGCGCCAATCACGTGCATCAGACAAGTCTCTGAAAAATTCTTGGTCTACATTACATCAAGAGAGGAGATTCAATTATATAATACTGAGACCAAACAGTCTACACATCTCATTGACTCGCTATCAAAAAGTGTCCATGGTGTAAAGAAAACTTCATCTGGAAATGTCATCATCTGGACGAAGGAGGGTGTGTTGAAACGTATTGACCAAGACACGCTGGACTTGACACACTTTACAACAATCAGCATTCCAGAGGTCTCAGGAAAAGTCATTGATAACCACATAACAGCCATTGATGTGACCCCTGATGATGAAATTGTTCTTGGTGATGCATATGGTAACTTGACACTTTACAACAAAGAAGGTCAACAAATTTTTGCTGAACAGGCCCATGAGTTTACTATCAATGATGTTACGTTCTTTGAAATAGATAACTTCCAATTCATCATTAGTATTGGAAGAGATCGTATGATCCAAGTCTTTGCACGCTTGAAAGCAGGCTCAGAGATTTCTCACGATGAGATCACAAAAGAATGGAGTATTTACCAGACGTTGGCAGATCATAGAGGTAACCTTCTTCAACTTATTGACAACGGCAACAAAATTTACGTTTCTTCTGCTGACAGATCAATATCTGTGCACAAATTCAGTGTTGATTCAGCGATTGTCTCAATTGAGAAAGAGAAGACCATTTCGGTCAAGTCGTCACCAACTGCCCTCACAGTCTCTGAAGATGAGCTCGTTGTTTCAACAATGGATAAACAACTCTCAATTTTTAATCTCAACACTTTAGAGTCCACCAGAACATTAAAGCTCTATAACGAGGAAAACGATTCGTTACTTGCTGATAATATTGTGGTCACATCCCCAAACCATGTTGTTTGCTCATGTTCAGACAAGAGTATCAGAATTTTCAACTACATTACTGGTCGCCAACTTGCAGTTAGCTGGGGTCACTCTGAAGCTATCAAATACTTGATATATATCGATCAGCACTTGATTACATTGAGCAGTAACGGATGTTTATTCAGTTGGCTGTTGTTCCATGGATCCTCTGCTGCAGAATCAAAGAGTACGATTCATAAGTACAGCGACCTTGCCACTCCACCAAAAGTAACAAGAAAGATCAAAACCAATCTTTCGCAGACGTCGACCCCTGTCAGAAGATCATTGAATATATCACCTTCAGCATACTCCGTCAAGTCACCAGTAGTCACAAGACTGCAAAGTACGGCGAAGATGACACCATCAAAATTAAGCAGTTCTAATAAGACCAACTTGTCTCCATCACCAATGGCGAGTACGCCAAGGATATCAAGAGCCAGCTCCCCACGGACCTCGAACTTTAGCAACATTGGGTTGAACTCTCCAAGTCCATCTGCAAAGAGATCATCGATATTGGTTACTAACAAGACACGTCTTCAGGACTCTAATACCAATATCATCAACGGTAACAACAAATCAGAAGATTTCATTCGTCACTTGAGAACATTCAAAGAGAATATGGGATCGTATTCGCATGACGATATAGTGCTTATAAAAAATGAGATGAAGACAATATTTAATTTTGAAGAAGAGTTGATGACCAAGTACAATGGGGCTGTTATGGATGCAATCAAGAACTTCACCAATGCTGTGGCTGATAAATAACATTACTGAGGTGTTAATGGAATGCTTTTTATACTATTTCTCAATAAATAACGAATAAATAAATAACTGTATGAATAAATAACTGTATGAATAAATAACTGTATGAATAAATAAAAGATATGCACATCTATCGTCTTGGTTGGATATTTGCTGCTGAAATTGGAGATTCAGTAGATTTTGGGGCAAATGTTCTCTGGTCCGGCTTGTGCTCCACAGAGATATCATCAATGGCTTTTCTTGCAATAAGGATCTTCTCGTAGAGTATTTTCTTGTCGTCTTCCAGCACGCTATTCTTCTTCCACCGTTCATCGGCCTGTTTGGACAGAATCTTCATCACCTGCTGTCGCTGTTCATCGGCCACGAGCTCCTGCAAGCTTGGAGGTGTGGGCCTTGTAAATGTAAGCCACGATGACCACCGAGGGTGAACTTTCTTCTGGGAGTACTCAGCCAAAGTATCCTTTTTGTCATAGTACTCAACAAGACGGCGAAGCCGTCCCCCAGCCTCGGCCTGGAACTCCCAGAAGGTGTTGGCTTCAAGGTCGTAGCCCACAAACCACTTGCGACGAAACGGAATGTTACGGAGGGACTTCCACCGGTACCAGAGCTGTCTAAGCGGTGTTACTTTTCCATGTATGTGTTCCATTTTGTGTGATACTCCCACTTGTCACTGAATAGTATCGAGGGAGAACAATGTGGGACAACTATTCGCTGTGTAGAGTATAGATCGCGCTTTTTCATCCAACTTCTATGTGAGAATGGCACATTTTCCTGCTCCTCTCTGCATTCTGACTTTAATGTTGGTTGTGCTGGTCGCCCTAGTTCCCTAATCTGTCTTTAACTGTGTTCAGAAGACTCCAATGAGCAGTCGTAACATTCTCACAAACGTTCCTCCTGTACCGATCCAGCTGGTGGACGAGGACTGTAATGACTCCATGAACGAGACCCAACTCACAATTTCGGTTGGAGGAAGAAAGAAGACAAAGACGACCACATCGTGGGCTTCTGACGTCCACATTGGTGAGTGCACCATTGTAAATGGGTCCAACAACCAGCGGTTTGCCGTCTGGGCTGTGGCTATTGATACCTCAAAGGGAGGCCACATCAAGCTCCTGAAGAGATACAGCGAGTTTGACTCACTGAGGATCAAACTTGTAGCCCTTTTCCCTGATCACTCGAGGGAGATTCCACGGCTCCCTCCAAAGAAGGTTTTTGGCAATCTGGATAGTGGCTTTCTCGACAAGAGACGAAGAGGACTTGAGTACTTTATCAACTGTGTTCTGCTTAACCCGGTGCTCA
Organism: Petasospora nakhonratchasimensis; assembly: GCA_030572335.1. Lineage (NCBI taxonomy): Eukaryota > Fungi > Ascomycota > Saccharomycetes > Phaffomycetales > Wickerhamomycetaceae > Petasospora > Petasospora nakhonratchasimensis. The sequence continues at coordinate 815,923 of JAJLZS010000006.1, forward strand.
GTAACAGCGAGCTTGTCAAAGACTTTGTTTCGAACTCTGCCTACTGATCATGGCATCACCCTGATGACTTTTTTTTTAATATTTTAATGACTCTGCACTTGCTTTACATCCCTTTACTTCACATCTTACGCTATCTTCACCTAAAAATATATAGATACGTCACGTGCTCGGTATCATAAAACACCCGAACACCCGTTAATGGCCCCACTATCTCGGCCGAGGCAGTCTCAAAGGCTTGTTTATAAATATGGTCCTTCGTTCACACTTGTAGGTATTTTGGACACAATACCTCTCTGTAAAGCTCACATAACACCCTTGATTCACTATTTATTCCCCCATGGACTTTTCACAGCATGTCATTGAGACGGTAAAGAACTGGGAGCAGGAGAACCGTCTCGTGTCAGACCTCGAACTTATTCAGTTCGTCGTCAGACGTGCACTCACATATATCTATAACATGATTAGGCACAAGAACAGCTTCTGGTACACGTTCGAGGCGACCGTGGAAGCATATCCCAACAATAAGGCTTTGGTATTTGCAAAGTCAACGGGTCTCCCTGGCGATGCGGGCTTTACTCTCGAGAAGTACACCTACCAAGAGCTATACGACCAAGTGCTCAAACTCTCTGATATCCTCGTACACCGTTACGGTGTGTCAGAAACAGACACCATTGGCCTACACTGCACTAACAAGCCACTTTTTATTCTGTTGTGGCTTGCGTGCTGGAACATCGGTGCTACACCGGCTTTTATCAACTACAATAATACCGGTACACCACTAGTTCATTGCATCAAAGTTGCCGAGATCAAAAAGGTGTTTGTGGACCCAGCATGTGCTCAGAACGTTCAGAACACCGAAGGTTCCATTCATTCAGAAATTGAAGATGTTCAATTGATATACTTACAGGAAGCTGAACTTTTAACGGAGCTGAAAGACCCTAACAGCATTCAGTTCAGACAGTTGGACTCCAAAAGACGTGCTTCAGACCCCGACTACTTCCCAGCTGCTCTCATTTACACATCAGGAACCACCGGTCTTCCCAAATCAGCCATCATGAGCTGGAGAAAGTGTGTGTTGGGCACAGCCCTGTATGGCCATATTGTTCAATTGGGCCCCACAGAAACTGTGTTCACGTCTATGCCGTTGTATCATTCCACAGCTGCAATTCTTGGTGTATGTACTGCCTTCAACAGCGGTGCATGTGTTGCACTCAGCACCAAGTTTTCCACATCAACCATCTGGACTCAGGTGAAGCTCACGGGAGCTACACATTTGCAATATGTCGGTGAGGTATGTCGCTATCTACTGAACTCACCACCACATCCTGATGAACGTAATCACCAACTGAGGGTTGCGTACGGAAATGGACTCCGTGGTGACATATGGAAACAATTCAAAGACCGCTTTGGTATTCATGCAGTTGGTGAATTCTACGCAGCAACAGAATCACCAATTGCGCTTACCAGTTTCCAGGAAGGTGATTATGGAATCGGCGCGTGTAGAAACTATGGAAAGTTGATCCAGTCAATACTGCAATTTCAACAGACACTGGTGAGAATGGATCCAGAAGATAATTCCATGGAATGGAGAGACCCTAGCACCAATCTGTGTCAGGTTGCTCCTGTCGGTGAGCCTGGTGAGCTGTTAATGAACATCTTCAGACCAAAAAAACCAGAAACGATGTTCCAAGGGTATCTCGGTAACAAGAAGGAAACAGAGTCCAAGATTCTGAGAAACGTATTCAGAAAAGGTGATGCATGGTTCCGCTCAGGTGACCTACTCAAGGCTGATAATAATGGGCTTTGGTACTTTGTGGATAGACTCGGTGACACTTTCAGATGGAAATCCGAGAACGTTTCAGCAACAGAAGTCGAGGCAGAGCTGACTAACACTGCTGGTGTCTCTGAAGTTGTTGTTGTGGGCGTAAAAGTCCCCAATCATGAAGGTCGTGCTGGGTTTGCGGTTGTCCAAGTGAAGAAGGAGTTCACTGAGAGGCAAGTGTTGGATGAATTATTTTCATCAGTTGAATTACCGAGATACGCAATCCCAATATTTATCAAATTTGTTTCAGAAATTATCCACTCTGATAACCACAAGACACTCAAGAGATCATATAGAAATCAGATACTTCCCCACGGTGCTGATGGGAAAGAGCAAATCTACTGGCTGAAGAACGGGTCTTATGACCTGTTGACTGAAAGTGACTGGGAAATGATCATTGCCGGTAAAGCTAAAATCTAATGATATTTAGGTAGCTAAACATATGGAATTAACTCTACATTCGTATATGTTCGTAAATTTGTAAGTATATTCTGAGAATTATTCAAAGACATTGATAAAAGTTGGCTCAGGTGATGGTGGAGCAGCACACGACCCGACTGGATCATACCAGATCGAGTACACAATATATGCGATTCTAGAAAAGATAAGTAGTGTTGTAGGAACAATGAAAATCTGTATGAACTGTGAGAAGTTGGCAAATAGTTGCGTTGTGGCCATGGCCGTTATTGTGTCCGATGAGTCGGTGAATGAACCCGTTTTGTAGTATTTGTCCATGAGATCATCCTTCTGCTGCCAGACATTAAACAACCAGTCCTCAAACTTTTTCTGGTCGGCCATTTCTTCTTCCGGATCATCATACTCCAACTTTCCAATCGGGATATCACGGAGGTGCAAAACACGAATGTGCATATCTACGAGCTCAGGGTTCTTTCCATATAAGAAGACCTGTGGGAGTCTGTAGATATCCTGGCCGTATTCATCTGCCTTCACACCAGAGTACCCGATGGTAACATCATACACCTCTTCCACAGTTTTTTGCAACTTAAGCAAGGTGAATCTCAGTCCTGTAGTCTTTGGCAAGAGCACATGTTTGAAAGGCTTCTTGTCAACCTTCTTTGCGTAGGCCTCGGTCTTGCTTCTAGTGTTTGAACTCATGTTTGTGCCTTCTGGGAAAATAAGCATCTGGTAAGGCCAAGATTTACTAGGGTCGTTACCCTCTGGGAAGTGGCCATTGGCGTCTGCAGTTTCTCCAGAAGTTGGGCCTTTACCGCGTGCATTGGCGTCAACTATTTCTAACTGTCTTGACATTATCAGCTTGTCAACTGCCCACTTGCGGGTCAGGAAGATGAACTCGTAGCACTTCATACCATAGCCCAAGATCGGGAGTTTGGCAAGCTCGCCCTTCAACATGATGTAAATGAAGCCGGCAAGATCAGAAGTGTATGTCAGCCACCATAAGAACACCCAATCTGTGTAGATCTGGTGGTTACTGATAATAACAGCGTGTAGCGAAAGCAGAGACACCAGCGAACCATCCGTGTATGCCTTGAGACGGTCCTTATCCAGATTTGGGGAGGTAATGCGGATCTTGATAGGCCTTCTAGAGGCAAAAGAGATAATCGCAGTGAGCATGACAATAAAAGAATTCTTCGTTCTGGCAACCCACGCGTGTGTGAACTCGGTATTAGTACGCTGGAATATCACCAGTGAGAGTAGCAGGCCCACACTCTGCGTGAAGACGATGGTACACGTGCCGATAACAAAAGTTAGTACGACGACGACCGTCTTGAGGACGCCAATTGCAAGACGTAGCATGGTACAGAAAATCCTTTGGTGGTAAACGATTTCCTATTATATTCCGGGTATTTTAGCTCCAAAAGACGGTGGCGTTTGGAAGTGTTGATGTTCTCATGCGGAGATGATGAGCTGAATCCCAGCATGGAGTGATGTCCGGGTGTATTTATCTCTCCTCTCGTACAATGCTTATATAATACATATATCATGAGGCGTTCCCTAGCACCCATTCCCCCAACACCCAACAAAAGCTATTAATTGGCAAGAAGAAAAGACGGAGTGAGAATGCCACGTGTTGTTGTGAAGGTGGAGCGCAGAGAGAACGTCATCCCGTTGCAAGTGGTACACGAAGGTATGGTCTTCTTGGTGGTGGCATCAGGCCGGGTATCAAGTACAAACTAACACACACCAGACGAGGAGGTACAAGTACTTGCTTTGCGTGCTGTATCTACGGAAGATGTACACGAGGCCATTGCTGAAGGCAGGGAATGGTCGATCAGTGTGTACTGTACTGCTGGTGGGCCCCGATACAAGGCCGTGATCACGAATGACACAGTTCTTAATTTGAAGGGACCTCGGAACACAATGGATTCGCATCGCTGGAGTATGCTTATCTACGGATTATTGTTTTCCCAATTAAAAGGAAGTGATAGAAGGAACATGTTCTTTCAAACACGCTACAAAGGTGGCTCCAATCTGGCAGACTATGATGTGATCGTGGAGTCACTAGCGATTGTACAAAACCCATTGATGAAGCAGACAATTGGTTCGATTCCCATGACGCTTGTAGACAATGATTCATTTCACACAGACCCTAATAACGACGAGTTTGATCTGTTTGGATGGATGAAGCATCTGGGTGATACAAGAGATGTTCTTCTCGATGAACTTGAGCGGGAGAGTACGGCCCGTCTCGATGCTGAAGAGAAGAACAAGACTGCTGTTCTGGAAGCAGAGGCGTTTAAGAAGCGGATGCAGAGCGAGAAGTTGATGCACATGAAAGTTTATACGGTTATGATGAACAACATGAAGGAGGCTTACCGAAGGGCTCTTGCGGGTGACGTACAAGAGGAGGTTGACATGTTCAACGTTGACGTTGTACGATCCTCTTTAGACGAAGTGAAGCTGAACAGGCCGAAGAAGATTCCAAAGAGGAGAGGTAAGAAGAAGAAAATGCCTGAGCCAGAAACAGAGCCACGGACTGAGACGGATGACAGCGAAGCCGACGAGAGGTTGCTGGATGATATTTTAGCCGACGCAACAGAAGGAGTCATGTTATACACAGAGCATGGGCGAGCAACACATGGAACACAGCAAACTTTCTCAAGTCCCACGAAGGCAGTTAGATCCAAGAGCCTAACATCAATGCGCTCTACCTCAGTGAAAGATGAGGATGACACTGAGATTCCCACAGAGGTTGAGACAGAAGATGAGTCGGGTCACCAGACGGGCCATGAGGCGAGCCACGAGGCACCGGAACACGTCCAAGGGTACGAAATGGACGAAGACCTCAATGACACAGACAAGACCCTCGAGACCGAAGACGAAACCGATGTTGACGATGTGTAATTAAATACATACTCTTTCCTGAACCCTTCGTAGTCCCGTAGTCCCCTAGAAAGTCTCGCGAAGACCCTTTGGGACTACAGGACTAGGCCTCTTCTCCCGGTGCGCGCCTCGGTTTCCTTCCAGCCAGCCGAGGTTCCTTTTATCCCCACAAAGGTCTTCACACTAGTCACACAAATTGCTTAGCAAGAAAAGAACTATAAAAAGGCCAACCCCCTTGGATATTTTTTCCAGTATCCTCTACACGGTCTCTATTCAAACAGAGAGAGAAGCTCAATTGTATAGAAACCGGTGGTTATAAACATACACAGAGAAGGCCGCGTACGCTCATCCGTTGCCCTCCTCTCCACCCCAACACAGACACATCGATACACTACCTCCGGGGCCCCCAGACTACTGCCCTCCACAACTGCACTCTCTCTTGATATTAACGAGCCCAGCACATGCTCAAGAGAATGACCAGGGCCCTCTCCACCAGCAGCCCACGCTTCAAGGGAGAGACCTTCAAGTTCCAGGACAAGCTCCCTTCGCTCCCGGTGCCTTCCATCGAGGCCACTAGATCCCGCTACCTCAAGTCCATCAGACCGTTCGTCAGAAACGAGCAGGAGTACCAGCACCATGAGACACTCGTGGACGACTTCTTCCAGGGACAGGGGAAGCTGCTCCACGAGAGGCTAACCGAGCTCGCGTCAAAGGAGAGAAACTGGCTCTCAAAGTACTGGGACGACTATGCCTACTTGCAGTACAACGATGCTGTCGTGCCGTATGTGTCGTACTTTTACGGACACATGGACTTGCCTAACCAGCTCAGTGCCATTGGAAAGAACCAGGTGTACAAGGCTGTGGCTATCATCGAGAAGGTTACAGACTTTGTTGAGCTCTTGATCAACGAAGAACTTCCTCCAGAGGTTATCAGAGGCACTCCATACTGCATGAAGTCCTTCCAGATGATGTTCAACAACTCCCGTTACCCAAAGGAGTTGGGCACAGACGGAAATGTCTTTTATTCCCTTGCTGAAAATGGTTTCATTACTGTCATCAAGAACAACCATTTCTTCAAACTCTACACCCACAATGGTACTGAGAGATTGTCAAATGCTGAAGTTCACAGACAGCTGCGCGAGATTATTACATATGCTTACAGTCTACCAAAGGGCGAGGCCATTGGTGCATTGACTACACTCCCAAGAGACAAGTGGTTCCACACCTACCAGTCTCTTAAGTCCTCCCCAATCAACTTGGCCTCCTTGACTGATATCCACAAGTCAGCATTCGTCATCACCTTGGACGAGGACCAGCCAATCACTTATGAGGACCGTGCACACTACTGTTGGCATGGAGATGGTCAGAACAGATTCTTTGACAAGTCTCTTCAGTTCTTCATCGCCAAGAATGGCTACTCAGGCTTTATTGCTGAGCACTCCAAGATGGATGGTACCCCAACATTGCTCTTGAACGAGTTTGTCAACAGAGAGCTCAGAAAACTCAACCCAGAGCAATTCTTGAAATCTCTCGACTTTAGCATCACTGCGCCACCAGCTGCTAATGCTGAACAGCTCAAGTTTGAAGTTGCACCAGCTGTTAAAAAGTCCATTGAATTTGCTAAGGTGAACTTCAAAGCTGAATTTGACAACCACGACGTTAGAGTCTTGCACTACAGCAAATACGGTAAGAACCAGATTAAAAAGTTCAAGATGTCCCCGGATGCCTACATCCAGATGATCATTCAGTTGGGTATGTACAAACTCACTGGTACCGCTTGGCCAACCTATGAGGCTTGTTCTACTAGAAAGTTCTACGGAGGACGCACCGAGGCTGGCCGTTCTGTCTCTGAGGAGTCCTTGAAGATGTGTCGTAACTGGCATGATCCAAATGTCACAGACGCTCAGCGTGCTGCTGAATTCCATGAGGCTGTCAACTCACACTTGAACTACATCAAGGCTGCCTCAAGCGGTGAGGGTGTTGACAGACACTTCCTCGGTATGAAGTTCCAATTGCAGGACGGCGAGGTTCCACATGAGCTCTTCTCTGACCCATTGTTTGCCTACTCTGGTACCTGGTTGATCTCCACGTCCCAGTTGAGTTCCAACTTCCACGACGCCTATGGCTGGTCCGAGGTGAATCCAATTGGTTGGGGTTTGGCATACCAGGTGAACAATGACTTCTTGCACATCAATGTCTGTACAAGAAGATCTTCTGGAAACAAGAGTGATCAGATGAGATACTGTTTGGAGAAGGCTGCTGATGAAATTTACGAAATTTTGAACAAGGAGTTAGAGTCTAAGGCTGCTAAGTTGTGAATAGTGAAAAGATAAAAATAAAAGTATATAAATTGGTTATAGTTCTGCTCTGATACCTCGAACCTGTACTACAAGTAGAACCGGCGTTTGCAGCATCACTCCTATCCAAATATATTTTGAAACTGGTAATGACTGGTCCGCAATTTGCTTGCCTGACCCTTTGAATGCACTATGGGTTCAGGGGTCTGGTAGTGTGTTGTAGAAATCCCGTTACGATCGAACAATCAACCGTTGCCCTCTCTAAAGGGTCTAAAACACAATTAGTGCAGAACTGCAGATGCAATGGAGAACTATACTGCAAGACCAGGGTATATCATTTCACGTGTAAATATCATATATTCAAGATCATATTAGAAGATTGGGTAAAACTCGTCGTACTTCTTTGCGTAGTAGGCAGTGGAGAGCAAACCGAGAGTCGTCAACAAGACAGGGACTGGCTTCTTGAAGCCAACTGGTAAACCTCTTGAGATACCAGCAAGCAAAAGAGTTGCTGAAGCACCAAGAGCAATCTCCAAACCACCGTTGGCGTTCTTGTGCAAAAGGGAACCAGCGTAGCCGTAGACAAGGGAGAAGGTAAGACCAGCTGCAAGGGAAGGAATTGACTTCTTGGAACTGTGTAGGAAGTTAGCTATAACCGTTTTGATAAAAGACACACGTCTGAAATATACTCACACGTAGCCAGAGATACCACCAATGGCAAGGAGACCTGAAAGAGTGTAAGCTGGGTGTTCCTGTGTTTCCAGTATTAGTAATTGGGTATTAACAAAGAACGAGCTGAGTTCCAGTAAAGTAGCAAAGCACACGCACCATTTTTGAGTGTGAGTTTACCGGTATCAATTGATGCTAGTGAGCAAGAGAAAGCAATATAAGTATGGCACTTTGGTGTAAAGAGACGAGCTTACCGGTTTCTTGCATTACTAAAGTCGCTTGGGATCTGGGACGGGGCGCTCGCAATTCTGATGGCGAATGCGAGTGATCGCAGGGGCCCGTATCATTTCTGCTACTATATACCATGCTCGCCAACGCCATAGAAACTAAAATAATTAACAGGCCGTGTACAAAAGGAAGCCATATTTAGTAGCGTATAAGTGCACCGTTTATGATCAGGGCCATACCTCCTACACATGCAACTGCAGTGAAACAGAGAGACCTGCAATTATAAGTCCCCAAGGACAAGCTGTGGAGGAGTAAGCTTCCATAAGTGAGCTTCTCTTGTGTGGTTTTTTTCTTGCCCCGTAAAGTTCTCTTGTAGTCTGAGTGGCTCCCAGAGAATCTCGTTCCACCTTATCCTCTATATACAATCTTGCGCATACAGCGTTTATAGATCCATGAGAGGAACACATGCTCTATAGCTCCAAACTCAAGCTCCAGTAAGCATTCTGGGCCAAAGCCCAGTTCACGTGACCAGGTGTTTCGCGAATCTACCAAAGCTGATGCGATCCTTCTAACAATATCAACAGTATGTGGTGAGTGGTGGACGATGATGGATTTTCCGCGTGTATAACGTTTGATCTATTCAACCTTCAGCACATTCTTTCTTGAGATACCTGAATATTGAGCTTCTAATATTCTTGCACAAAAATCATACGATATCACCAAGCATTTGAGATGTCCACAACAACAGAGTCCACCACCGTATCGGCACCATCCAAGTTCCTCACAGAGCTCACAGGCGGAAAGGTCGTGGTGAAGCTCTACTCCGGTGAAGAATATCACGGTGAGTATTTTAGTCTTTTCTCCATGGACACATGTGTCTATGCAGCAGAATGTCATCGATCTTGTTCTTATATCAACAACTGCTAACCACCCTTAGGAACACTTGACACTATTGACGGCTACATGAATATCGCTTTGGAGGAGACAGAAGAAGTTGTCACTGGCAATGTCACAAGAAAGTACGGTGATGTGTTTATCCGTGGTAACAACGGTAAGTCTCCTTTATTACATATTACTCCTCATTCAGTAAGGTGATATACAAATATTATACTAACCGCAACCAACCAGTGCTCTACATATCTCAGGAGTGAAAAATAAGCTAAAATTAATGTCATTCTAATGTACCATCTATATATAAATCAGTGATATCATTGTAAGCAGTAACTGCTAAAACACATAGATTTTGTATACATAGTAGACCTTTCTATACTCTCTACTCTCTATATAGCATAACCGCAACACCTGCGCGCTCACACTTATGCGCTGCCAATTGAATTCGCCCGCCCGGCGCGCTTTGTGCGCGCCCACCAAAAGGCCATTGCAAAAAATGCGACGCCCAAATACAATACAACCTATTAAATGGGTGTTTGAATTACAACGAAAAGACCACCAATTACACAATGTCTTTCATCATCAAGCGTCAATTGTCCACTTTGATCCCACCAAAGATTGCTTCTGCTAAGGTGCGTTTTGTGCTGCCAATTTGAACCCATGGGAAGAAAAGCAGAAGAGGAAAAGGAGGGTGTATTAATACACTACTGTACCAGGAATATTACCACAGATGATTCAATTAGAGCCCGCAGTTTCAAAATATCTGGATGTGTGTGAAATCGTGCACCATGTTAAATAGTGTGAGATTGTTCAATTGAAGCTCTGCCCCCAACACATAATCAAAGAAAAATGGCCCAAGAAGTTGCACTCTTCCGCTGATACACCTGGAAGACTCTCCTATCCGACTGTCATTTAAGCTTCTCATTCTTAGGTTTTTTTTTGTATATCTGCAGTTAACAAGATTACTAACACATATCCTGACAGAACATTGGTTCCAACCCAGCTGCCAAGAGACTGGCCTCCGTTGTTGAGTTCTACAAGGCCTTGCCACAGGGTGCAGCTCCAACCGTCAAGCCATCCGGTCTCGTTGGCCGTTACAAAGCTAAGTTCTTTGACGGTGACAACGCCACTGGTAAGCCATTGTTGCACTTGGCCGGTTTCGTTTTGTTGTTCGGTTACTCCCTCGAGTACTACTTCCACTTGCGTCACCACAAGGCTGGTGAGCACCACTAAATTGTTTTTCTTCTGTAAGTTCCCTATTTTAGAAAGAGTTTGATATTCCACAGAACATATGAAGATTATGGTACCACGGGTTTACACATGACGATATAAAAACACAAACAAACACATCAAAATCCATGTTTTTTACGACATTCTTATATACATGTAGATCTAGTTTACTGATAGGATAGCAACCAGTCTTTGAATTTACTTATCTTCTCCTCTTTAGAGCCACTTTCATCCCGGATAATCTCTAACATCTTGTTTACCTCTGGTATTTTCCATCTCACCTTATCATTCAATGAACCGAACTCCAATTCAAACTCGTTTAATGTCTTCCAATCATCCCAATCTGTTGATCCCTCGATGACCATATCTTCAATACCCGGCATGTCACCAGAAATAACCCCTTTCTCAAAATCTTCAACAATTGACTCAGTCACAGCATTAGAGTCAACAAATGTGTTCAATATTGGACCCTTCTTAAAGCTTTTAATCCACCCAGTAACATAAATACCCTTTACCTGGTTACCTTGAGTGTCAAGTGCTCTTGAGTCCTTGCTACTAATGACACCTTTCTTTTTATCAAAAAAAATACCCAATTCTTCTAACCCAGCCACCGGAGATCCCTTGAAACCCAAGCTGGTGATTACAAGATCCGCTTGGAATGATTGAAAGGAGTTAGGAATGGCAGGTTGTACCTTTGCGGGAGATTCAGGTGAGTCATGGACCAATTGGTTCTTTTGGAATACAATCTCTGATGTCAACTGGTTTTCAGTGGAACTTCCCTTGATTTCCGTAGGAGAAAGAAGGTACTCCAATTTCCAACTTTTGTTGTATGAGTCTGGCACTTGGAACTTCTTTTTACCCTTTCTCATCTCAGCAGGTTGCATATATTCCAAAATGGTATCCAACTTTCTTTTCACGACTCTCTCCATCTTATTTCTTATAGGAAGGTATGTTTTAATAATGCTTTCATCAATACCCTCAAACTTGACCCCGTACTTTTCCAATTGCAACAGTTCTCTAATTTCTTTTGTAGCAAATGCACTCTCCATAAACCCTCTTCTTGCAACAATCTTAACATCCCTAACACGACTCTTCTCAAGGATTCGAACAGCATGCTCAGAAATGTCACTCTTGTTCACCTCCTCGACCGGGATCAACAATAAACGGGCAATATCCATAGCAACATTACCATTACCTATAATCACGACCTTCTCGACTTTTTCCAATGGTGGCCTCGAGTGCTCTGACTCGGGGTTTCCATTATACCAACCAACAAACTCATGTGCATTGATAACACCTGGTTGTTGTTCACCTTTAATTCCAAGCTTGCTACCATGGGAGCAGCCATAAGCAAGAACGACACCGTTAAATTTCTGTTGCAGTAAATCTAAAGTGATGTGCTTCCCAACCTCACAATTACCTCTAAATGTGAATCGATCATTCTGTGCCGCCTGTGTAAATGTGTCTTCGCATTTCTTCACCTCTGGGTGGTCCGGAGCTACACCATATCGAGAAAGTCCAAAAGGAGTGGGTAGCTTCTCAAACATTGTGACCTTGATGTTTGGACGCTTAAGAAGATCATGCGCAGTGTAGAAACCCGAAGGCCCCGAGCCGACGATGGCAACATGTAATGTCGATTCAAGTCTTTGAAGGGATACGGTGATCTTCTGAATCCTAGGACGAGAAAATCTTAGCATTATCACAGCTGTACCTGTTGATTTAAGTTGGGACCAGAAGAACAGTAAGGTATGTTAATAGAAATTAGAATAGTGTGGAGATCTGATTTATCGTGATGTTCGCGAGCTAAGAAGCATCGGACATGTATCGGACATCATATGATCTTAGCAATTTTTACTTTCCTTTATCTAATTTGCATTGCTTAACTCTACTTCCAAAGTAGTGAAGTACTAAACTAAATGTCCTTTGTATTCAGTGCAGAGTAAACGGAGTTAGCAAAGTCGTCATTCATTAAAATGGGCTCGTAAGCTATAATCAGCTGAAGTAACCAATGCACCGTGTCTCATTATGAACAGCTGTGCACTTGACAGAACACACTCTTGACTGGCACCTCACACAGCTACCCGGAGCATTATCACCACATATGGAACAGAGTTTCTTGTTTGGAACCATAAGCATAGTGTTCTTCTTCTTGCTTACAACGTTAAACAAGATAGCAGCATTACGCTCATCTTCGTCTAGATAGTTTAAAAGACCACGTCGGGAGGCCAGGATCTTTCTCACATGTTGTAATGCACTCTGTTTTGACTTAGTCTTGGGGTTCTTTGGCTTTTGCTGAGGATAACGTGGATAATCAAAGGTGATCCCAAGCTTGGGTAAATCGATACGAGCATTCTCGTTATAGTTTTCTCTGTCCAACTCCGTGAATCGTTTGTTCGAATTTTTCTCCTCCACCAGGTCTTCTGTCAATGCTGTTCCATGTAGAGTAGATTCAATCGAAGCCAAGTTGTATGAGCCTGGAGCAAGACGCTTTCTAGGGCGGTCGTCGTTAGAGGTCGATTTGTGCTTTGCCCGTGATGGCACATTCACAGATGATGTAAAGTAAAAGTCCTTATGATAAGTGTTTTTGTTAATTTCCTCAAGAAACTGCATCTCTGACGACCTATCACTGATAAACAATTAGACTATTTATCCAGATTGTTTGTTTGTTATATGTCTCACCTTTTGGGTAGTTCCATTGATTCGACGCCTCCCCTTCTGTACTCGGGAAAATAACCCAAATGTCTCGATCTGGAATAGTTCCTAATACAGTAATCATGACTGTCGTATATACTCTTTTAAATCCTACAATAATTGTGTGCTTCAATACAACACTATTATTACTGGATACTGCTTATCTTCATTCCAAAAATTAATCATTTTAAATTTATAGTTCCATTATTTAAGGCCTATTAAATCATAATAATGTTCTTTATGTGATTCAACAAGCACCTTCGACTATGAATAAAACCAATTTACTCTCTGTCTCTCATAAAGCATTTCAGCCGGATGCCTTCTGAGAAATAAAAGTACTGCTCAAAAGTATAAATGATATATATGATGTTATAGGTATAGGCTGGGTGTCTCAAACACGCCTATCATTTACTGCTAGTAAGGTTCTCAAGGATTTTGACAACGGACATATATCATCTGTATCATATTGTTTACCCAATGGATCAATACATATTTTTTTAAAACTTTCGTGGTAAACAATTGTTTTTAAATTATTTTTATAATTTGCTTCAGACCTTTTGAAAGTAACTTTGCAAACCTTTCAATCCCTGTTTATGTTCATTTTGTTTCTTCCTTCTCCAGTGCAGAAGTCTGCAGAAACAGCATTATACCTACAAACGAAGGAGAGAGAAACCGTAAAATCACAGTCTTTGAATATATCGCCAAAATTTAAATCTATGATTAAATTGGTTGGACTGAAAAAGTAAGAGTCTGGTTTTGTCTGGGGAGTGAAACTACGGTCGCTTGTTGTATACCCCTCACTCTTTGTCTGTCTATTGTATCATACACTTTTCCGCTCTGAACTTTTAATTCCCAATTCCCGACCTATACTGGTCCCCACTGCATTATGATATGCTATCCAATCCAAAACAAGCTAGCGACTCTCAATGACTATGAAGCCTTCATCGTTTTCGTACTCTCTGGTCTCAGCTGCAATGAGGCTAACAATGATCGTAGGAAAGTGCGATTTACAGGGATGGCCTCGCTAATTTACTGCCCTCACATCTATCTTGCCCAATGATGACGAAGTACGAAGAACCTAATTGAAGAGCCTACAAAATACATGTCACTGTAATGCTCTTTGTCTCTCCCGCAAAATGGCGTGTTGAATATCCTGGAGATCCCGTTGAACGGCGCGCGCAACAAGGGACACTAGTCGGTCCAATAAAGATTTAATACTAAAAACAACGCCTTGAACACCTGGACAGCAAAACACAAACAACCGTTAGAACAAAGCACATCAACGCATAGCGGCGAATGGAGGACGCCTGTAACCAAACACGCCCGGTGGCGTGCATTTCCTGCAGAATGCGAAGGAAGAAATGTGGTCAGGAACAGCCCATCTGCAGCCGTTGCAAGAAGCTCAATATTCCTGAACAATGGTGCATCTATCACAACAGTGTTGGACTTTACGATAAGGACTCTAGGGCAACGTTGCTTACCGAGAAGGCCAAGAACAGGGAACTCAAGCGAGAGCTAGAACAGTATTCCATATTCAACACACTATTACAAGACAGCCGAGATCAAAAGGGCGAGGGCTTTTTCTTCTCGGGCATGAGGCCGACCATGAAAAGAGACTTTGTCCGGTTACCAGAAGTTGATGGTTACTTGGGTGCTATGTCACTACCAGCCACAGCATTTTCAACTAGCAAAATTTCAGTGGATCCCGAACTGGACCAGCTCATAATCTCCAAAGCCAGACGTAAATATAATCAAGAAAAGGCGCAAAGTCATGACCACGTTGAACTACAACTCTCCAAGGATGACTACCCAGCTCTCCGAACTTTCGAAAATATGTGCATGGCAAATCTAGTTGGAATTTCAGTGCTGAATGGTAGTGAGCTGATAGATAACCTATTCAGAGAACTGGAAGATGTGTTCCCTACAGAGAAGGAATATGATCTGTACTTCAAAATTTTCAGGGAAAAGAACCTAGCCGGTGTCAACCTCAGTTCAGGATGTCCCGTGTATCCTGAAGACCTTATAATTAACATGAAAGACGTCGTTCATTATTGTTTTGATGGATCTCCAAGCATTCAGATACAGCTCCCATCCGAGTCCCACAAACTCGTCACATTGTCACTAACGTTAATGGTCATAACATGGGGTCATTTCATCGTCTCAAAGATCCCAAGTTTAGGTTGTTCCAATCCAAACTTACACTTCACAACTTATGAAAGATATGCCAAATGCTTCCTTGACTCCGAGCTCTTAGACGATACTATTGTACTTTGTCCAGACCCACAAGTTGCCCCAATTCTCACTCTGGCACATCTACAAATACATCTAGCTTCAACTTACTCATCGAATGGAAACTTCGTTGTCGACCATCCAAACATTCAAAAGATGGTACATACTACAAAATCCATAATCGCATTAGCACAGTCCCAGCACCTGCATGAGGATTTGATGATGTACTATCAATGTTTATCAGAGGGCAATGAAAAGCTCTATAAACAAATATGGAACTGTATAATTACCATTGATACCATTGAGTGCATGGAGCTAGGATACGTTGAACCCTCCATCTCCCTCGGTTACTTCTGTGCATCCAACACCTCTAATTCTTCGATTGTTACATCAATAAGAACGATACATGAAACGTTGAACAATATTGCGTTCATGGATGGTGTGATCACTGCAAAAAATATGATTGACCTCGCCCAAACGTCCATCAGGCAGATCAAGCATAATTGTAAAGAACTCACTGAGTCTATTGATACAGACTTTGATGTATTTGAATCCCTAAACCCCCAGTCCGTGATGGAAGACCCTGATTTAATCTGCAAATATTACCAATCTGCAGACAGAATAATTCAATGCCTTCTCGTCACTAGTATCTTGCAAAGTCTTTACTGTCTCTGTTTAAGGTGTCTACAAAGTGCCGGTGAAACTTTTGAGAACTCCACTCGCGCATACGTATATCAAGTTCTTTCACTGAAATACTCCTACGCTTCGTTGGAAATTGTCAAACGCCTTAGAACGCATATATACAAAGTTGGCAATGACGCTGAAAACCTTGTGGCACAGATACATGCTCTCTCAGTGCTATATTTGAACGTAATAAAAGAATCAAGTCTCCAAAGAGGTATTTTGTGGCTAGCCATGTCTGCCATGGACTCTGCTGATTTGGGGAACGAAGAAGTTGAAGCTTTCTTAAGACATTACAAGGATAATTTGGATATCCATAAGACTGCCGTTGGAATTTTGTCAAAGAGAAAGGAGTACCAAAATCCGCCAGGTTTGAAAGAGTTCTTGGATTTTAAGATTGATGACGATCAGGAAAGGTTGCTGAAAGAGCTGGGTAAGATCTCAAAAGCAGACATGATTGTCTATCTTCTAGACAGCACCTTGCTAGAGTACCATGGGATCTCAAATCCAAAGCACATTAACTTGGACTTTATAAATTTAGGCAAATCCTTCTTGCTTGCAGGTCCATATTGTTCGCTAGGCTTGGGATATTTCTTTCCAAGCGAAGTCAAAGAGTACCTCAAAAGTTTAAAGCCCGCAATGCCTTGCAGTCCTAGTGTATCTTCTTCTTCGAATAATCCACCATCTAGCACATTCACTCCAGATCATGAAACCGACTTTGCTGGAACTTTTAAAGAGCTCTTTGAACAAGCTATCAACACAAAGAGAGATGAAGGCTTATCAACTTCAGATCAACTGTAATCAAGATTTGAACAAGACTTTACGAATGAAATGAAACCAAATACAGATTTATAAATAATTCATGAAAATCATTAATGATATTTAAAAACTACCTCACCATGGTGCTTTTGTTGTAGGAGCCCGGGATGGAGCTTGGCTCCAAGGTGCTCTGGTAGTCTCTCCGGGTTGTTGCCCAGGAAATGATAGTTTGGTTCCTCCAGGTGTAAACTTGGTAACCTCTTCTTGAAATGATGATGACGAGTCTTTCCAAGGCACTGCAGTAAACTGAGAAACATCTGGTAATCTACCGGGATTTTTTGCTTCGTGCTCCTTTGATGGCTCCTCGGGTTCTGATATTGGCAGTGGTTTTCCTGTTTTAGCATTTGTCCATGGAAATAACACTGACCCAAAATAAAAATGTTGAACAACTGGGAATTTACCAAAGACCTCTGCTTGGTACATCTTAAGCATTCCCTTAAGAATTTTCTCCCAGTTTTTGACATTGGAGACATCATAAAGAAGCGGAGAATGTTCAAAAAATGCACCTTTCTTCACTTTGTAGATAAATGCAATTGCGTTGAAATAGAGGTTTCTTGAACTGTATTGGAAAACGACTGATCTGTTGTTAATTAATTTGGGGGAAACAGAAGGCCCACTCAAAGCACCAAGCATTTGAGAGGCACCAAGGATATATGTGATATGGAAATGATCATCTAGACCCCAAACACCATGAGAACCAGCTGGCTCAAGGGTATAAGTTAGAATCAACTTTCGCACCAAATTATAATAGACACCAAACATCACAAGGAAGTCTGGTCCATCAACGTGTTCATCGATAACACGGGTCTTCCAGAGACCCGTTAAAAACGCTAAGTATGCCATTTCATGGCCAGTTCCATAGTCCAAGCGTTCTTTGGATCCAAATGCGTTCAGAAGGTACCACTTCACTTCTTCCAGGAAGCCATTACTGTTATCATGAGTATACATTGGAATAATCAGCTCCTTCATCCATCCATCAATGTTCTCCTCCAGTCTTCTGTGCCATTCTCTGCAAGCCATGTTACCGTAACGCCTTGGGCCTGGAAGAGGCGGAACCTGATCCACTAGTTGAGACATTTTTGTGATCAAGTCGTCTACTGCTTTGACATAGAGCTTCCTCTTCAAGATCAAGTCGAGCTCATTTTCTGGTTTATCAAAAGCTGGTATTGACACAGTGAGGTCATGCTGATATTTCTCAGATTCATTTTTATCATAAAACATATCCGTCCGTAGAACACCTCTTGGAACATCTTTACCCTCCACTAAGACGACAATGCGTCCAAGTGCTTGCTGCAACTCACTAACTGCTGTGGACTGCTGAAACCACTGAAGACCTTGAGAGTCATGAATGCACTTCACAGGGATGGAATAGTGAAATTGCTGCGGAACCGTCGGCGTTCCAGTGTTCTCAAAGTTTAATTGAGACATTTCCAATGGTTTTTCCTGTCGTACAATATATTAAGAAGCTGAACTAGTTTGGGTGTTGATCTGCCTGGTGGCATTCAGCTATATTTTGATAGTAATTCTGATGAGATGTGCGGGTGTTATCTTGAAGCGATCAACGAACTGTTACTCTTCTCTGCAAGAAGTCACCGATGAGAAACAATAGGTGAGGTTAATTGCAAAAGAAAGAAACATGAGCGAAGAAAAACCAAAGAGAAACTTCCGTAGAAAGAGGGAAAATAACAAAGGTGGAGTGTCAAATAGATCGAAAAGTGTCGACTCGAGGGCCTGCAGTATCACAGCAATCGACTCAAAATCCTCTTCCGGAACATCAAGAGCAAAAGGTAATGGAAATAGAAAGAGAAACGGGACACAGAAGGACAATGGCAATAAAGCAGATCCCAGATATAGCAGCTTAAAAAGCGTTCCCAAAGAAGAAACTCGTGATACTGAGCTCAAACTGCTGAGCCATAGAATCACCGCCGTTCCTAGGATCAAACTGGCCAACTCCCTCAATAAGGCGAAGGTTTACTCTGTGACTTTCGATACTAATGAATCTTACAAACTCACAATACCCATCATCAGAAGACTGCCCCTTCAACTGCAATCCTTTTCGGAGAAAGCTGCAAATCCATACGTCATAAAGAACTTTAACAACAAGGCAAAGGCCAATGATAAATCGCTGTTGTTCTACTTCAATCTACTCATAAACGATTATGACCATTTGACTCTCAAGCCTGAAGATTTCAAGCTTTATAATTTAACAAAATCAGAGATTTCAATTGAACAATCATGCCCTCAACAAATTCCAGCACCAATCTCTTCTCAATTCGCTACCATAACTGGAGACTATCCATATTAAGACAAGTTGCAACCACGACCTTGTTTAAGTTATAATGAACAATGACTATAATTAAATAACAGCTAGCATGCAAAAGCACAAATGTTTGAAAAACTATAAAATCATGACACATCGATTATACGAATATACAGAAATGCTCTTTATGAAGAGCACAGTCGTAAACCATCAAATCTCCACCTTCCTCTTTTTTGTAACAGTATCTCTCATCTCTAAGAATCTATAATAACAGACCTGGGAAGCAAAAGAAATCAGTTGAAAGTCTTGACAAACTCTGTGGTCTTCTCAGTCTCCTCATCTCTCTTAGCCTGGTTCCAACCAAGTTCATCACCCATGACCTTAACGACACCGTCGACAGCTCTCAAAGCGGCCTTGGAGTCCAAGAACGCCAATCTAGTTCTTCTGCACAAGAAGTCCACTGGGGTTCTAGTGTACTCGTATTTTAAGGAATACTTCAATTCAGCAACGGAGAATGGGTAAGCGAAGTTCTTGTAGTCGGCTTCAGCACTGTCAGCAGCAAGAGCAACTGGAAGTTGATTCTTCTTGTCTTGCTTGTACAGCTCCAAAATCAATGGAGCTCTGGAACCGTAGTTGTTAGCTAAGTGCTCAGCCAACTCAGAGCTGATCTGGTACTTCTGAGCCAATCTTGGGGCAACGGTGACGTCAAAGTTTTCACCGCCAGCCAACAAGAGAGACTTGGTGGCACATGGCTGAGCAGGAAGATTGTGAACCTTAACAGCCTCATCAATGGTCTCCTCAGCCATTTGTCTGTAGGTAGTCCACTTACCACCAGAAATAGTAGTCAAACCGGTCTCAGAAGTCATCAACAAATGGTTTCTAACCAAGTTCTCAGTACCGTTACCAGAGGACTTGACTCTTGGGTCACGGACCAATGGTCTAATACCGGACCAAGCAGACAAAACATCCTCACGTCTAACTGGGAACTTAATGTAGTGCTGTAACTCGTTCAAGATATCCTGAATGTCAGCTTCTGTTGGTGTTGGGTTCTCTGGAATCTTCTCCAATGGAACATCGGTAGTACCAGCAAGAACCTTACCCTGCCATGGCAAGAAGAACATAACACGGCCATCAGAAGTCTCAGCATCAAGAATACCCAAATCCTTTGGACAGTAGTAGTCAGGCAAGATAATGTGAACACCGGCCGAAGGAACGACCATCTTTGGTGGCTGCAATTCCTTTGGAGCCAAACCCTGTGGGTCCTTGTCCATGTCCAAAATAACATCAGAGTAAGGACCAGTAGCATTGATCACAGAGCTGGCCTTAACATTGTACTCCTTACCGGTCTCGCGGTCCTTGGCAACAGCACCGACAACCTTACCGTTCTCCTTCAGCAATCTAGTGACTTCAACGTAGTTCAAAACAGTAGCACCATTCTCAACAGCAGTAATAGCAAGGGAAGAGTTCATTCTAGAGTCATTGAAAGAGCCATCGTGGTAAACCAAACCGGCCTTCAAGCCCTTGCCGTCAAGCATTGGACAAGCAGCAAGAGCAGCGGATGGGAAAAGCAAGTAGGACGATCTAAGGTTCTGCTTACCGGCAAACAAGTCGTAAACCTTTGTACCAACCCAGAAGTATGGAACCTGCCACAATTTGTAGACTGGAATCATAATTGGGAGGACAGAAGCCAAGTGAGGAGCAGTTCTCAAAACGCTACCACGCTCGTCTAAGGCCTCAATGACCAAGTCCAACTGGGACTTAGACAATTGCCAAAAGGCCTTCTCCAAGTATCTAACACCACCGTGTGCCATTTTGGTGGATTTGGAGGATGTACCGCAAGCAAAATCTGTTCTTTCAAGCATGGCAACATTGAGACCTCTAGTAGCCGCATCGACAGCGGAACCAGCACCTGCAGCACCACCACCAATGATGAGCACATCAAACTTTGGTGTGGACTCAAGCTTCTTTAACATCTCCTCACGGGATGGTGGAGCTGGTCTAGATTCAATGAGAGGTGCCAAAGAGGCCTCATTCTGGAGCTGTGTAGTGTTGTTCAAGTAAAGGGAGCCTGCAACAGCGGCGGAGGCAGCAGCCGTAGTGGCCATGAGCCCGCGCTGTGTCAATCTCTTGAATGCAAACGACATTGTTTACTTTGCTTGGTCACCCAAAAAACAGTAAGCAAAAATAAACTAAGAAGTTGGGAGCTTTAGAAAGATGCCGGATGTGTGTTGGCCTTTATAAGAATGCCTCGGTAAGTGAAAAAGCGGAACCAGCTGTAACTCGTGTTGGTCAATTGACGAATAAAAAAAAAAAAAAAAGTCTTCCGAGTTCCGGCGCCCGGACGCGAATGACTCAAATTCCTTCTTTGGCCGGGGTGGGTTTGGGTTTCATAGTTCTATTATATGGAAACATTCTTTATAGTTTCCTACTTCGGGCATAACAATGTAGCAAGGTTCATATAGTGCAATTGAATCCTTTTATTTCCTGCAAAAGGAGGGACACTCACTGTATTCCTAAGTAGATATATAATAGGTATGGCTTTCATATGGCCGGGAAAATCTGGAGTGCGTTTTACCTGTTCTTTACTATATATAGTCCTTTCAAGAAGAGATGGGATTTTTGGTTCTACAAAGCAGTTGTCCTTATCCATTATATATTATACGTTCTAAATGTTCATTTCAAGCGGATAGACAACCCAAAATCAAAAATAAGAGAATAGAACAGTATGATAGAAATTCTAACTCTAGGCTTCCACCCCTCCCCCGGAAGACCGCGTGTGAACGCGTTACTATCCAAGACACAGGCTACGCTGGCTGAAACATACTCACAAGCACAGAATGTACTGATGTTTCTTATAAATACATCAGTGGGTTCAGTGGTTATTCCAAGAAATCACTCAAATGGCGTTTAGTGCACACACGATTCTGGATCCCGTTGTTAACCTCAGCTTCATTGTATTTGCTCGCTTCTATGTATGTTTGTCAACCTTGAGTGCGGGGTCCGCCCACCACAGGAGCAGTTACACTGGAGAGGCTCTCAGTCTGTTACACACGAATCTGTGTTCCATGAACAATCACTCACGTTGACTCAAAACACACTATTTTTTAAATGGTCCATAATTGCTCCCTATTAAAGACTCACCCATATTGCTAGAAAATGCGAAAGACATCAGCTGACCCCATAGCATAATCATACTGTACGTGGGAGTATCCATCTTCACTGGCTGTGGCCTTACGCGCACAATCAAAACCCCCGGGTGAAAACCCCAAGTCCCGGCGTTTTTTTGGACAATGGAGACGTTGGCCTTTGCCTACTTGGTATATAACGAAATATTCTGAACTTCAGAGAGAAACCTCCAGTTTTTTATATTCAATGCTAAAATCCACCAGCTTGATCTTGTCTGCTCTGTAATTTCCTCTTTTAAAACACCCGATTACCTTCAAAATAGCCTATCGGCTCGCTCACTGTTACATCGAAGGAAAAAGAAAGCTCCGGGAAACTGTGGAAGTCATTTTTTCCGCTGTGGGTCTTTTTTCTTTTTTTTCTATCTTTGCTCTCCGGGTTAACTATTATCGTAACACTCCCGGCGGTGTTACGTAATCTGAGATCCGGGAAATTCCATCTAATAAGAATATGTGCAACACTCGCTACCAAGGGCTCTTCCAACACGGCTTTTTCCAAAATTAAATGAATTATGTATATATAAATTCTCGTATCGTAAATTAATCATAACAATAGGAAATGAGTAAGTAAACAAAATAAAGGCCAAAAAAGAAAACAGGGAGGAAAAGCAGCGCCAACTGAAACTCCATATACAGATATACGCAAGTATACCATCTGAATATTAATCATTCGCAATCATTCAAAGGACACACTTAACGCTTAGTCTTTTTCTTCTGGTTCTTCCTCTTCACCACTATGAAAGGACACGGAGAAACATAGTTGGCTAACTTGTCAGAAGAAACCAACGTTGTATGAGCAATAACAAACATTGCAGGCTCCAGGTACTTCATTAATTGGTTCAGGAAGTGCTTCGTATACTTGCGGTAAGTGCTCTCGACAAGAACATGTAGTTGGAAGTTCTGGTCGTACAGCTGCTTCATATAATCAGTTACACTGTTACTGAACTTCTCCACCTGTCTCTTGAAATAGTCCAGCTCCTCTTCATACTCAGAAGTATGTATCACATAAATGACATCCCCAGATTTCACTAAACATCCAATCGTGTATTGGATAGCCATTAATGCATCTGTGCTGTGATCAACGTAGATAATAAATGATCTCACAATTTTTGGATCTCTTTTCTCGGCAAAATAATCACCCAATGTAACGCTTCTTGAAGCTCTAAAGTCTTCATGGTTGAGGCCAATCTCAGAGAGCACGATCTTTTTTCGATCGCTAATTTGGATCAACTCCTCGGATGGTTTCTTGGACTGTTTAATAACAAAGTTCTTGTAATCCTGAGTTGCCTTGTCTTTAGCGTTTTCCAGCTTAACCAAGTCATCAGTCTTGGTAAGGCCCTTATACCCGAGCTGATCTAATTCAGCTCTGATTCGCTCAACCATATCAGAGGGTACTTCGCTGTTCATCTCTTTAGCATCTTCCAAGGCCTTTTCCAAAGCCAATGTTTCTGCCAGTCTCTGGGTGTCCAATCCTTTACGTTTGAGATTCTCAACTCTTTGTTCATCCATTTGCAATCTTTCAGCAAATGCACGGGTCATCTCTGTTGGTGTGCTTCTCTTTTTGTAGTGATCGTTGATAGATGCCAAAAAGTTTGGCAATTTTGTCTCGTTAACATCATAATTTGTATCTGGTTCATCATCACTGATCTGCTCTTCTTCACTGAGGTCGTCATCGTCATTTGGTGCGCCCCATGGCTTATCATTCTTGGGCTCAAATCTTTCGTAAGGGTCATGGGTCAAAATGGACCATCTAAAATTAACATCTTCACCTTGTGAGCGGGCTCTGGACTTCGAAGAACGGCGAGCGAGTAAACTCCTGGAACGGTCTCTGTCACGCCCTCTTGAATTGGAGCGAAGCTGGCTACCAAAGCCGGCTTGAGTTGGGGACAGCGAAGAATTTCTTCCTCTGTTAGACATAGAAGGGTGTAAGTGGGGAGAGACTGTGTAGGGGCGGGAACAGGAGAGCAGGCAATGGATAAGCTACTCCTCAGAATGGATGGGAGCGTCGCTGCTGGTGTTTCTGTTGCTTTCAGCAGGTCTGGACGGAAGTTGGGTGATCAAACGAGGCACTAGTAGGACGGCGTCAAAGGACTCAAAAGTGTATGTGTGGATCTCGTATATAAACAGCTGGAGGCTCCTGGTGAGTAAAACGTCTGCAATCGACGTGTATTGAGGCTCTTGTAGTCCTTCTGTGTGCGTGTGTGTCCGGTATGCGTAAAATGTATTGTTTGGCTGCCACGATATGGTGGGCAGTGTGTGTGCCGTTTTGTTGCCTTTCCAGCGATGTACCTCCGCCAAGACATCGACAGCACTCTCTCATGCTCCATGGGGGGAACAGAACGAGAAAAGGGAAAGTCCTCACATCAAACGAGTTCGCGGAAAAAACCAAAATACTAAAAAGTGAAAACGAGAAAACGAATGACCAGGGCTTATAACTGGTTGGTGGTGTGCGGGTGGTTTCTTTTTGGGTTTCTGCCGCGGCTTGCGCAGTGCGCTTTCCAGCCGAGGTTTCTGCCGCAATTGTGTGGAGAAGGCGCGAAGAGGGTTTGGGCGGGCTGCGATTGTGCCACGGTCATCTTCTCCACACTCTACCATAGAAACCCCTCTTGGTCCGGACCTTCTTTGCTTATAAAGTGCCTCTGGCACCCGCCAGTTTTGCGGATTTGTGGCTTGTGACGTTGAATCCTCACAACGAAACAGTAATAAGAATAATGGAGAGACTTAACCAGATCAGCGGACACTTGACCTCGTCTACACACACCGCCAAGATCACGCAGAAGAATGACGATGACGTTGTCATCGTTGCCGCCTACAGAACGGCCATCACTAAGGGTGGAAAGGGTCTTTTCAAGGATGTGAAGTCGGACGAGCTCCTCTACAGATTTGTGAAGAAGTTCCTTGAGACAGTGAAGGTAGACCCTTCCAAGATTGAAGACGTGGCATGTGGTAACGTGTTGAACAAGGGCGCTGGCGCCACAGAGCACCGTGCCGCCGTGCTTGCCGCTGGTGTCCCAGACACCACTCCATTTGTCGCCATCAACAGACAGTGCTCTTCCTCCTTGACTGCCGTCAACGACATTGCAAACAAGATTAAGGTTGGCCAGATTAGTTTGGGTTTCGCTTGCGGTGTCGAGTCCATGACACAACACTACGGCCCAGGAGCTCTCACTCAGCTCTCTCCACTGTTGAAGAAGGATGTTGACGCAAAGAAGTGTGAAATCCCAATGGGAATCACCAACGAGAACGTTGCCGCCAAGTACACAATCTCCAGAGAGGAACAAGACAAGTTTGCTGCTGACTCTTACAACAAAGCTGAGAACTCAATCTCAAACGGCCTTTTTAAGGAGGAAATTTTGCCTTTGGAAATTGAAGTCACGGAAGAGGACGAGGATGACGAAGGCGAAAATGTCACCAAAACTACAAAGAAAGTTACTGTTGACACTGACAGCGGCCCAAGAAAGGGCGTCACCCCACAGTCTCTCTCCAAGATTAGAGCAGCCTTCAAAAAGGATGGCAGCACCCATGCTGGTAACTCCTCCCAGGTTTCAGATGGTGCCTCGGGTGTTTTGCTTGCTCGTCGTGACGTTGCTCAGAAGATGGGCCTCCCGATTATTGGTAAGTACGTTGACTTTAGAGTCATTGGTGTTCCGCCAGAGATTATGGGGGTTGGTCCAGCTTACGCTATTCCCCAGGTTTTGAGGGCAACTGGATTAGGTGTCAATGACGTCGATATTTATGAAATCAACGAGGCTTTTGCCGCTCAGGCGCTCTTCTCCATCAGACATGTTGGAATTGACATGAGCAAAGTGAATCCGCGCGGTGGTGCCATTGCATTAGGCCACCCATTGGCAGCCACTGGTGGTAGACAAATTGCCACTTTGATGAGAGAGCTTAAGCCAGGTCAGATTGGTATCACCTCAATGTGCTTGGGTACCGGTATGGGTGCTGCTGCCGTGTTCGTCAGAGAGTAAAGTATGGATTAATTTGTCAGAAGAGAAGAAAAGAGAGAAAGAAGACATACAAACGTAGATGTATGAGGATTGGGAAAAATCTATAAAAGAGAAATAGTATGAAGTACTTACTCTTATGACATGTGCACGACATATATATTTATCAGGTGTTAATGATTTAATAAATAAATAACCACATACGATATCAATTCTTGTAATAAGAATACTGTAAAAGATGAGCTGCTGAAAGTTTTGTGTGGTGATGTACTTCTATCTGCAATATATATGTAAGAAGCCAAAGGCTTTGTGAACAATTCAAAGCAGCTCCATGGTGAAGAATCGCAGCTATCTCTCCAAGGAACTACAGTTGATTAGTAAAACACACTCTATTAAAGCCGGATATATATTTTTTCAGCTTAGTTATAGGATATAGAATTAATCTTGATGATTAATTTGTTGGTATGAAATAAAAAACAAGTAAAAGAAGTTGGACTTTTTTAGATCAAACTTCGTAACCATTACGAAGAATCAAATTTCACACACTGCATGACAGCAAAATAATGACTCATCAATATCATTTGATAGGCTTTGGCCTATATTACCTTTGACTAAAAAGCTTTCTGCTTTTATATAACCCATTAGTGTGGTGTACAGGTGGTCAATGTGTGAACAAGTAAAAATGTCCGGGTGTGCATAGTAGATGTCCACATGGATGTGCAGGTATGTTCTTTACAGTATGAGGGGGCCCATTTGGTCCCTGCTTCAGATTGGAGTATGTATGTACTGTTTGATACAGAACTAAAAAACATTTGCAAAATCAATATTAAACTAAGTCATCATGGCGTCATACAAAAACAATATAAAAGAATCTTTATTGTGTTTAAGCCTTGAGCAACTCCTCGATCTGGGCCTTCATGCTGTTTGGCTTGGTGATAGGAGCAAAACGGTGAACAACCTTACCGTTCTTACCAACCAAAAACTTCTCAAAGTTCCACTTGATACCGTTTAAGCCGAAACGTCCCAAAAAGGTAACCTTCTGGTCCTTCAAGAATTTGTACAATGGGTCAGCCTTGGAGCCATTGACGTCAATCTTCTTCATAATTGGGAAGGTGACACCGTAGTTCAACTGACAGAAGGACTGGATTTCAGAGTCGGAACCTGGCTCCTGACCAGCAAACTGATTACATGGGAAACCGAGAATAACCAACCCCTGGTCCTTGTACTCTTGGTACAACCCCTCAAGCTCTTGGTACTGTGGGGTCAAGCCACACTTGGATGCGACGTTGACGATAATGATAACCTTACCTTCAAGGTCCTTGAGTGGGAATGGCTTACCAGCCTTGTCAAGAGGAGAGAAGTCGTAAATGGTGGACATTTTGTGTTGATAGGTGGTGCGAAAGAGGAGGAGAAACGCTGCGGAAACGGAAGGAGCCCAACCATGCGAGCCCTGCTTATATATACTGGCAGTTCTATGAAATAAACAGACAGATATCCCTGTAAGGCGGCGGTACAGACGCCTGCCCATTGCTTTTTTATTTCCGTATTAGGATATGCTGTGGCTCTGACCAAACGGTGAAACTTTCGAAGCGTTTTCCGGCTTTTGATGTCTTAGCATTATTTACATTGTGGTAAACTGGAAATTTAGTATGGAGATACAGTTCGAAATTGACTAAAGGGAGTGAGTAATAAGGGTAGTGGTGTTTGGTGAAGCCTGGTTTTGTTGTAGCGAAAACTAGTAGATGGGCAGCACGTTGTCTCTACTCGATGCCTGCCGGATGCACTGTTTTAACCTCGGGCCATGGTCTTGGCTGGTGCTTCCGTTACTTGACAATGAAAACTTTTGCGTAGACAGGTGGATGAGGCTGCCTTCTTCAGATAGACTAAATAAAGATCTGATGACAAAGAGATACATGGTCTGGATTCTGCAGCCTGAGTCACAACAATACAGATAAACTTTTGACGTCTCGAGCTGCTAATAAGACGGGTCCCTAAGGGGGAAGATACATCGACCAAACCTGGAAGAGTTGCACCAGCACATGAATGAAGATAAGAAAGCACCAACGATGGGCTTTGTCTTGGTCTTTCTACGTACAATGACTCACACTAAGACAGCCTTATTTTCTATTTTATACTGAAACGTATTGACAGGATACCTAACGTATTTCTATGGCAGAGATACCTCCTTTATATCAGTTGGTGAGGGTCTATAACCTAACTCAGCACACCCGGACAGTTCATTTTAGAGATTTGTAGGCATGTTCATCATGCTAACAACAAGCGCAGTCCAACCATAGAAGTGTTTAGCACCCTGTCCATCGCCGGTTATGTCGTTGTACTGCTCAAATACATATCCTGTTTTATCCAAGTTGCTTTTAGCGTTGTTGACAAGATTCACTCTCAGCTCTGAGTAAGTCTTATTTGCTAAGGTTCTAGTAGCAGGATCCAACATAGCACCATTCTCACCAGATCCATAGTATCGCAAGGCCTCCAAGATCAGGTAGTTGATGTTGTACCAAATAGGACTTCTCCAATAGTCCTCGCCGCTCTTATATAAAGGATCGGACTTTGATAATGATCTAATACCGAATGGTGTGTAAAGTTCCTCAGGATCACTGATTAAGCGAACAATATCACCAATGTGTTTAGAACCAGGTTCCATATGCTTCAGCAAGAATGGAAACAAGGAGATGTATCCCTTAAAACAGAAGAACTGATCTTCATCTTCGTGGTTGACTGATACATCACAATATGTATTATCCTTGCTAGACCAGTGCAAATCCTCAATGTTTTCAATGACCTCCTTTTCAATTTTGGTATACTTTTCAGCATCATCCTTCTTACCTAAAAGCTCTGCCATTTGTTTCATCGATCTGGTCATAGTTCCTATCCAACTGATTAAATCAACATTTAACTCAGCAATATCCGGTATTGGTGCTCTTGGATAATCATCCAATCCGCTTGGGAGACAATGAGAAAAAGTACGTCCTCTCCATCTATAAGCCTCATTTGGAGATGAAGGTTCACGGTCAAACTCGTCCAACTCACCTTTTTGAGTTTTTCTGAACCACTCATAATGTCTTTGCAGCTTTGGATAAATTTCTTCAGCATATTTCATTAATAATTCAGGATGCCTCAAATGAGCATCGGTCACACCTGTGAAATCGATTTCTTCAGAATTGTCAGCAATTTCAGGTTCTTCCAAGTCACCAAACAATGCAAATGAATCATTAGCCATATTCTTAGCTTGAGATAACAGATCAACAAATACAAGCATAAGCGTAGGTGGATTGGCAATTTTTGGACTCTGAACTTGGAAATCAGAAGGCACCTTTGATCTTGCCTCAGGTCCTAAGATTTGCTCACGTGCAATCCATCCATCCTCATCAATCAAATTGAACCAACTTTTCAAGATTTCTAGTGTCAAGTCGACGTCATACTCTAGAATTGGGATCAAGTGAAACCCTTCGTCCCAGTAGAATCCTCTAGGGAAGAACGTGCGTGAAGGACAGGCACTGAATAATTCTGCAGGACCTTCAGTAGCACCATCTAGTTTTATCTGTTCATATGTATCTTCGTTTAAATCGGAGTTTCTATCGACCAAGTGATCACCAAAGTAGTAACCAATACCACCAAGCAGATTAGACAGCACCTTTTTACCAAACTCTTCATGTTCTGGGGTATTGAAAGGCGGTTGCAAGTCGAATACTTTTTGGAATTTCTTATCAAACTTGTTCTTCATGTCATTAATTAACGTTGGAATCTTCTCTGATGTGATTCTCTGCTCCGACTTCTCAGAGTTGTAAATAACATCAAACTCAAATTCTCCAACAAATGTCTTTTGCACCATATGTAAATTTCCCTCAAAATTGTTTAAGTTTCGTAAAACCAGTAATGAGGATGGGTGTGGTGTGATATCCGTATCATGATGTTTCTCAGCTAATGACTTGATTGATTCTTGGATCATAACACCAAATATATCTTTGACTCTGTAGCCCTGGTCAGCTGGAACATTCATGGACATATAATGTGTTCTGGCAGGATCCAAGGATGGCTCCAATAGGTGTTTTCTTCTAATAGTTTTGTGTTTGTTTGAATCTGGACCATCATTTATCTCTAAATCAAAACCATCAAGTTCTGTAGATTGACCAAACAGTTTAATTGCTTCGCCTGGCGCAAAACCGTCATATGGAGAACCAGAAGCAGAGGTGAGCATACCATCAGGGCTCTCTAATACTGAATAAAACACAATTGAGTTCGAGTCTTTTTCATGGCCCTTTCTAGGAACACCTTTGATCCTCATAGCCCAATTAGAGTCTTCAGTTTTGACAAATTCTATGGAAATATCAATGCCAAATTCGTTGTCTCTCATTACTTGGTGTCCTCCCAGGCGAGGGTCGTAGTAATCCCATCCAAACCCTTGGAAATCCAGTCCTTGGTCACAAAAGTGGCGAATATTTTGCAAGTTCTCCATCTTGTCAGCATTGAACCACATGAATCCACTCAGCAGCGAATGTGGTAGACGTGGGCGTATCCCCATATAGAGGTTTGGCCTGTATGCCCCCCAGAGTAGTGATTTCTCAGAAGCTTTGTTATAAGCAGAAATGAGTTCCTCATTTGGGAGACACTGCACCAGTTGTAGGATCAGAGTACCCACAACAAGTGTACACCAGTTTTTCATCCCTTGCTATTGTTCTTTGCGTCTTGGATTGTTTTTGTTTGCACATTCGCTGTGTTGATGAAATTTGTTTGAGGCTTGAACTTCTTTTCGTGGAGTACAGCTAAGCAAACAAATAGCGATGAAGATGATTGAGCTCTCTATTCGAACCATACTGCAAATTTATTCAAAAAACGGTCTAAAAACGACAATATAAGTAAATTCTGTATTTATAGAGCATTTATCCTCCACTTTCTTTATGTATCCGCTGGCACCATAAAGGAATTCAAGGTCACAGTAGAATTGGCTGATCTACAGAACCGTTTTCTTGGATCGTTGACTGTGGAGTAAACCCTGTGTGTGGTGTATCCACAGTGTTCTTCTTGGTATATGATCTCTTTCTCACTACTTTCTTCGCAGCAGCTGCAGCCGATGTAGCCGATGCTGATTGCTGTGTTGGTTTGATTGAAGGCTCCAGCTTATCTGGAACCTTGAGCTCCATGTCTCGTTGAACAACATCTAACAGCGGTACGAGCTTCTTATAACGCTCAACATAATCCTCCAGCGTCTTTTCAAGTACTTTTACTCTCTGTATGGTCTCTTCAAACATCCTCTGTGCTGTTGAATGTGGTGTTAGTATATAGATCACAGCCGCCTCTTCTCGTTCCTCCTTGGACGATCTAATACTTACGTTTCGCTGAGGGTTGAATATTTGCTAGCCCTGTCAAGAAGTTGGCCATCTGCTGCCTTATTGTAGAGATCTGATTCTGTTAGTGACAGTACATCCAATAAGACACTGCGTATCTAACTCACCTGCTGTTTTAGATAATGAACCTCCTCTAGAACGTCCTTAAGTTTAATTGTCCCATCTTCAAAGTGTTTGGCGCTTAGATTCGGAATAGAGTTGATCTTTTCAATGGCCTGGAAGCTCTCCATGTTTTCTCACTAATATTTGCCGTTGAAGTTGCTTGTATCGTGTATGATTGTTCTGTGTATCCAAGCGTGTTTGATTAGCACCTTTTCAACGGGTGCGCGGCGGTTTGGGCAGCAAAATGTTGATAGCTTCTTAATATTTTTGGAACGAATTATTTTCTCTATAAGTAGCTGTATATTCATAAACTATCAATTTCTTTCACGTATGACTACAGTGGAATTATCCAATCTCCAGCTACAGTGGTACTGCTGGATGAGTTCTAAAACACTCATACCGAACATCTTGTTAACGTAGGACTCTGGCAACTGGAAATAAGACTTTTGGATGCACTTAATGGCGTGCTCAACCATTGTCGACTCCCCAAACTGCATAATACGGTATCGTGATACATCGTTCTCCTTGTGGTATGTTTTAAGCCACTCACTGTACTCCAAATTTCGGAATGAGGTGAGCACCTGTTGTAGATGGAAGTCACCGGGACAATATTGTAATACCAGCTCCAATGCCTTTGTGTGTTCCCTGCTGAAATGGGACAAGTGTAACGCGTACAAATAGGCAATCTCATGTAACTCACTTTTGCTGAGAATGGTGGAGTGTCTCAAGAGGTAGTTAACGCTGGGAACATACGTCTGGTAGTGCCCAACACGGGCAGCAGTCCTGATAGAGAATAAAAAGACCGATTTAGAGAACTCGTCTGGTGGAGAGTTCAATAATGCTTCTCTTAGCTTTCTCAACGACATCAGCACGTTCGACACTTTCTCCTTCTTTTTTTCCGCGTCTTCCGCCTTTGCTTGTGTTATATGTTTGTTTCCAAGGTTCAAACTTTCGAATGAGTGTCTGATTTCGGATACATCTTCAATTGCGAATACCTCTGTGAATTCTTTGCTGATTTCCTGGAAGAAGGCACGTCTCGCCTGGGGATCTCGCTGGAGCCTGTTATCCTCACCTCTGCTTAGCAAACCGTAACCTGTGTCTTTCTTTATCACCGCTTCAGTCTCAAATCTTTGTTTCCGTTTCTCCAGCTCGTCAGATGATCTTGCCATAGACGAGTCAGGCACTGTGCTATCGTGATTTCTGTCCCGAGGCACCAATGATGATGCCGTGTAGTTAGCTGGCCCACCTCTTCCTCCTTTTGTTAGTTTAGAATTGGGACCCTCACGCTTGTGAGGTGGTTTATAACCTTTATAAACATCCATGACATCAGAGCCTTCTAGGGGGAAGATTGGATCTCGAATTATGTTGAACCGAGCTGATTTAATGATTTCCCTAAAATTGTTTTGATCTTTGTGTCAAAGGAGTGGCTTTACCACTGTATTACATAATCGAGCACATCAAAACATATAGATGGTTAAAATACATTGTAATTCAAAGTAAGAAATAAATAAATTACCCTGAATATAAAAGGCTTAAGAAAGTACTGGATCGTAGCATTTTTTCTTCACAAACGGTCTTACGTTAATCCAAATCACTAAAAGGATGGCCACAAATGCAAACGCAGCGCTTACCAAGAATGTCTCATCGTAACAGTCATGCCCCTTTGTACAAACTCCAACACCCGAATCATGATCAACCACAAGGTTGTTATCATAGTTACTTCCAAAAAGGTGTGTGAAGAAGTACGTGGGGAGGATTGTACCCATGTTGATAAAGCCCCAGGCAAATGAGAAGACATTGACACCAAAATACTCTAGAAGTATTTGTGGAACACAACTCCAAGTAAATCCGTATCCTATACCATTGAGTACCGAAGCAACCCACAGCTTATCATAGTCAGTTACTGTGAAACAGAAAGCTTGAACAAGGAGGAGCACAATCGTTGGAACAAATACTACCCAACTTCTTTGTTGTTCATACTTGTTTGCTAACAAATCACCAAAGGCACCACATAACAGGCGTCCTGCACAGTTAAAAATAGAGATTAACGACACCTGCGATGATTGAGCACTTTGAATAGTAGATTCTTCACCATTATGGAGTAGAGATTTGATCATGAATCCGACAGAGTAAATATAGAATTGTCCCAAACCGGCAAGGATGCCTAGAATGCTTAAGAGGATCCAAAATCTGGAACTCTTAATCACCTCTATCTTCGAGAACTGATGACTGTGAAGCTTCTTTTCTAACACTTGTTTGCTTAGTGGAGCTTCGCGATGTAATTGACGAGGGGAGAGGGTCTCCAGTTCAATTGATTGAGATGGCGTTTGTCGACCACTTATGACTGTACTTGTGCCTCCTGTAGCCATTTGTTTCTTAACATCCATATCAGCCATGTAGATCGCTGGAAGTCCAATTAAAGAAATTACAATTGTAGAATAACCCAGTAGCCCAAGGAACTTTGAGGTGTTGGAACCAAAGAGATAATTTCCAACAAAAGAGTATGCGAAAGCACTGAGCCCATAAGATGCAACTGGAAAACTTGTTGCAACACCCCTGTTTTCCGGTAGCGTCAAAGCTGCACACTTTATCATTGCAGAGTTGACAAATGTTGATCCCACACCAATGAGGAATGCCAGTAGAATACTGACAGTGACATCATCTGCCTGTTGATCGAACTGGCTCTTGAGTCCAATGTAGCCGGAGGAGATGCAGAGAGCACCTATAACAAGTGCCAAGGCTGAACCACGAGAATCAATAAGAATTCCTGCTGGTATACCACTTAAAGATACACCTATGGAGCCACAAAAGGCAATGAGAGACGTCTCGGTTCCTGAGTAGTTCAGTCGATGTGCCAGTTGTGGGCCATATGCAGAGAAGAGATACAGCGTTCCAGCCACTAAGCCGACCGAAGTCGCTGAAAAAAGTGTAAAAAGCTTTCTCTTATCAACCATTGGGGTATAACAGATAGCACACAATGAGCAGAGTATCACAGCATCTAAAAAAGCGTGCTTGCTGGACTGGTGTTGGTGCTGATGATTTTCAACTGGTACGGCTGATTGATCAATTTTCATACGCGTTTCGGATTCCTGCGCTGTGTCTGAAAGTAGAACGGGGAACAACAATAAAGTTTAATACCTACTCATCTTGATTCTGGTAATAGTCTATGAAAATGCTTTTAAGACGTTACTCTCTTCCTGATACACTGTTCAGTCAGATACAGAGATATTCCAGTTCCATTTCGGCACCCCCAGGTGCTCTGAAAGTGGCATTCTTCGGTTCGGATGAGTTCAGTACGAAGTCTCTCAAGTTTCTTTTGGAGTCACAGAAGCACGACATTAGTCTTATAGGCCATATTGATCTCATTGCCAAACACCCTAAGGCTACAGGAAGGAACTTGAAGGAGATTACTGATGTTCCTATTACGAAGTTTGCGGAGCAAGAAGGCATCAATGTATTCAGAGCTGAAACTAACAAAGAGATCAATGATCTCATACCCCAGAGGTACGACTTGGTTATTGCAGTGTCATACGGAAAATTAATTCCAAAGAAGTTTCTTGATGCAATTCCATATTCACTGAATGTGCACCCTTCTCTGCTTCCCAAGTACTCTGGTGCAAGCCCCCTTCAGTTTGCGTTGTTGAACCACGATACACACACAGGTGTGACAGTACAGACGTTGCACCCTACACACTTTGACAAAGGTGCAATCGTGGCACAAACATCTGAGATTGCAATTTCAGAGGATGAAACGCTGTGTTCTCTGAGAGAAAGACTCTCAGTAGAAGGAGCACAACTTTTGGTGAATTCTATAAAGAATGGGACTTATAAGCATCCACAGTTTGTGTCAAAGTATGAGTTCTCCTATGCGCCGAAGATCACGTCACAAATGAGTCAAATTGATTGGAGCAAGTCCTCAAATGAGATTGTACGACAATATAACACACTTGGTTCTCTTTATACCTTTAAAGAATCAAAGATCAAGAAGAGAAGAAAACCATTGGTGCATAGCTGGAGAAGAGTGGTCCTCCTCAACATAATAAAAGCAGACAGTGTCCCTGGCCTTCAACCAGGTGAGTTTAGACTTGTTGATGATCGAGTAATTATTCAGACATCAGAAGGAGCGATCAGTGTGAACAGGCTTCAAATGGAATTTGAAAAGGCCGAGGAGGCAACAAAGTTTATGACAAGTTTGCTGAAGCGTGTTGGTGATACACCAAACATTTTTATTACAAGAGAAAGTATAATATCAGAAATTAAATAACAATACAGATTAGAATAGTTGTTTCACGGGACAACTTGACAAGTCTTGTTGTAATCGCTCACTGCAATACCGATATTTCTGTAAAGGAACCTGCGTGAATCAGTATGTGGAAGAGGGATGAAAGGGCCTTGTTTTAGATTCAATCCAATCTTAATACCAGTCTTCTCCTGTGTGATTGACTTTATCTGATCAAAATCAATGGCCCACTCAACATTCAGTGTAGTTGTAGACATCATCAAGATGTTCTTGAAAGTGACAATAACAGCACGCTCCTCACCAGGCAGCACAACATGAGCAACATAGTCTTCGTTCAAATATTGTCCACCACCAGCAGTCTTTAACCAATATTGACCCTGTGCTTCTCTCTCGTTGAATTTTTGAATAAGCGAATTACGAGAAACATGTCTCGGAAGACGAACCCTATCTAAACCATCATTGTCAAATGCAGTTGTAGAGTTTTTGATACCCTCACCAACTTGATTAGCCATATCAAAGATTCCAATAGCAGTTTTCGTAGGGAGTCCGATTAATCCTCTGCCAATTCCCTTGAAAAAGCCAGTAGTACCTTCCTTTGTGGCACCTTGTATTGGTGCTAATGCAACACCTGTAATGCCACTAGTGATACCATCAACAAAGGAAGTAGCACCATTTTGGAACCCATAAAGCGCATGCTTTGGTCTGTTTCTACGTTGGGTCAAACGACGGCGATCCTGGAAGTCTTTGTCCAGTGTTGCAACAGTCAATCCTTTAGCAATAGAACCAGTCATTTTAGCAAAACTATCAGAGAAGCCGTAAACGGTCTTCTTCAAGAAACTTAAACTACCCTTAGCAAGACCAATACCTAGCTCTTGTGGACGATCAGTCATTACAAAGCCTTGATATGGCTCATAAAAGATGTCCATCATACCAGAACTGATGTTATTGAATAAACCAACGGGATTACCAATAACATCAGCAGATCCAATCACTTTGTGAATTTGAGAGAAGAAGGCCTGGCCGTAATGTGTCTGAATATGTTGAACCAAAGTTGGAATAGGAACTCTGATATTGTCAATCAACAAAGCATTTAACTTAATCGATGCGTCATTAATGTTACCAATAGCCATGGTCAAAACATTTAAGAAGAACATGATAGCGTTTTGAGACGAACTCTTGTCTTCCACATTAATTCTCTCAGTACGGACAAATGACAAATTCATGCGTATTGGTTGCAAATGCAATGCTTCAAAGTAGATATCACTTCCAGAGGATAGAGAAGAAGGCTCTGGTAATTTGATGACCTCATCACACAACTTATCTTCAATATTCTTATTCCAATCAGCACCAGGAACCTTAGAGAAGTCCAACAACGCAAATAAAAAATCTTCATCAATTTCAATGGACATCTCCTGCAGCAACACCGTGAGGTACTTGATGTAAATAACTCCGTGAGAATCATCCTTAACCCTTGTAACGGAACCAGAAAAGGCAGGATGGTTATTCATCTCCTTCGTGGACTGGGGGAGAACAGTTGGGTAAAGCACTATTGGGAAGATGCCTCCAAACAATTGATTATCAATCTGTAACCACTTGAGTTTGCAACTGAAAGTCTGGTAAATATCTGAATCATTAAATCTTAATTCAATACCATTGACAGTTACGTAACACAACTCTTGGAGACGAGTATTTATCAGAGAAATACCGAGTCCCTCAAACCTGAAGACTACCTGAGTGGTAATTTCTGAGTCTTCTTCGGTAACATTAAAACGATCAGAGTTGGCAATAGAGGTCGTAGAAGCAGACTGCGAATCGCTCAATTTGTAAAGACTGAGAGATGGGTCGTAGTTGGAAATGACAAGAGTTTGTGTAGGGCCATCAGCAACAACATTCAAATCAACAATCCGATTCGTTTTCGGAAGCTTCATTGGCCTCAGACCTCCTATTTCAGCCAACTGAACACGTCTCTCACGTCCTCCAGCGCGTAAAACAAGTTCTTTGTGAATTCCAGCAGGATAATCCCAAGAGTATGGCATCACACTCTTTGGCGGAAGTTTGTAGAACAATGGCTTGAATTCTTTCCCATCGCCTTGAACAATTTCATCATTTTCGTCAACGTTTGGGTCAGACTGGTAGAACAAAAATTCTTGGTCACTGAAGTTCCGAATAGAGAATGGCCAGTGATTCTCAGCATCAGAAATATGTATAAATAGGGATGACTCTCTCAACATCACGTCAACCTTAAAGAGAACAACACCGAAGTTTTGTTTGTATGCTTTTAAATGAATAAGACCAACATCTTTGATATTGAAAGGTGAAGACCACTCTGATTTTCCACCAACAAGTCTTAGCTGAATCTGATTCCGTGTGACTGCTGGCAATCCATATAAAGCTTGGTGCTCACCAGCCTGAAGTCTGAATGGCTCAGAAGAACCAACAACTAGACATTCAATCTCTTGATTATAATTGTTGGTCAAGATATAACGTGGTGCCAATGTGACAACCTTTGACAACTTGTACTTTCCTTCACCTTCCTGAACCGATATACCAAGAGAAGCATACGCCTTTCTATCTCTGAAATTCATATCAACCTGTGACAATTGACCAATATTTTGGAAACTGACAGGCTTGCTCCAGCTGGAGTTACCAAATTTCACTAATGCTCTTGATTTAACATCACCTTGCTGATCAAAAGAGAACATTTTTGGAACAGTACTCTTCAGATCAGCATCATTACTAGCAACCTTGGACTGAAGCACATTATAGTTTTCGCTGATGTATAAGTCCTTTGATGTCCGATTCAAAACAATATAAGGGGAGTAAATCGTAACTTTCAGACCACCGCCAGAATGACTTTTGCTGTAATGGATGCCAAGTTTCAAAGATTGTCCGTCCTCATGCTTTAAACATAAGCGAGATTCTTTTTTAAAATCACTGCTTTCGGGACAATTGATAATAGCAAAATCACTCTTTGAGAATCCAGAATCTACTGGTTGTGCGCTCAACAATAAAAAGTGCTCCAGTTTAACGACATGGACAGGACTGGTATTTCCCTTCTTAAGGAAATTTCTCCAGTCCCGCTTTGAGCTTCTGTCATAAAGTCTGTATGAAAGATCATATGGCAAAAGATTCTCAATCTCCAATGGGGCTGAGAGAACAACTGTCATATGTGGATATATCTTCGTGAGCGGTTCAGTCTTATTGAATTTTGCATCAGCCTGGAAGTAAAAGCTTGTTGTATCATCAGAATCAAGAGAGGGACATCTGATGGAGACAGAAGATTTGGTGAGTTTTTTCCAGTAAAGTGAAGTATCGGACCACCCAAAAGGAATTTTGATGTCTGGTTTAATACAGAAACTGGAGTCAAATACCTCATTAATAGGAACTGCCCTTGAACCACCGGCTAAGATAGTGTATTCAGACTTCCCACGAATAACCACATTAACTTGAGTAGCATTTTCAACAACTATGGTTGATCTTAAGGAGATGGTTTTTACGTTGTCATCACCCAATTTTACCTCAGCGCTAAGTCTGTTGTGGTATCCATCAATGGAAGGCTCCAACATGTATAGTTCTTCACCTTCACTTGTCACAGGAATAGTCAACAGATCAGCGTACCCAGAATCCAAAAATTCAATCCCAAGAACACCCTTATTGTTATCAGCATCCAAATTCTCACGAACCTTTCTCCACTCCTCAAATTCCCAAGGGACACAGTCTCCGTCCTTAATCATAGTCAAATTTTGACGGGACGAATCAGAAGATGATACCCAGACGTTCAAATTAAAACCAGTTTGATTCAAAATTTTGTATGGCTTCAACGTACCCCGTGGTTGAATTTCACCTTCGCCAGAGATGGAAGAGAATACATGCGAGAGCAACGCAATAGAACGAGAGGAAAGGGTGATCTCTGCAATCTTTCTGGCAATCATATCAACAGATAACTGTGGTCTTGGAGAATGTTGCTTTGAAACGTGAATTGAGAATGGCCATGGTTCCACCAACGGTTCCCAAGATGACTTTGCGTAATTGAAAATGTTCACAAATGATTCAATAGTACTATCTAATTCCAAGTCAGTAGACCAATTCTTTGCAGTAAGTTGGAATGGGTCAACAGACATATCCAAAACAGGAAGCTCATTAACGTTACCAATCAACACGAGACGGACACCTTCAATATCAGCATTAAGCTCTTCAGCTTTGATGATCACTTCTCCTGGAACCAGAGAAGCACGCCGAGATCTAACACCGGAAAGTGACGTAACGACACTTGGTGCATATTGACTGATCTTTCTCTTAAATTCCTTAGTGAATGTGGTGTATGTTCCTTCTTCGGGGGTGGTCCCACTGTTCACGTCAGCGCTGTGAAGTTGGGATAGCTCAGCTGCTTTATTAAAGATTGAAACAGCTAATTTGATATCAGCCAAGGAAACTCTCAACAAAAGAGGTTCAATGGCAATCTGTATGGAAGTGAGATAGCTCTGTGCTGTGCAACCCCTTTCATCTATAGTTATGGATGACGAGAAGTCATCAATAATTCTAATTCTGTTGCTGTTGAAACTGTCCATCTTACACAAGAACATTCCCACATTGTTTGCACTTGCTGTTGTAATATTCTGCTTGGATGCAAGGAGTTGTTCAATTTTGAAAACAATAGCTTCTGAACTTTTCGAAG
This sequence comes from Petasospora nakhonratchasimensis, assembly GCA_030572335.1. Taxonomy (NCBI): domain Eukaryota; kingdom Fungi; phylum Ascomycota; class Saccharomycetes; order Phaffomycetales; family Wickerhamomycetaceae; genus Petasospora; species Petasospora nakhonratchasimensis. The sequence goes on from JAJLZS010000006.1 coordinate 856,552, forward strand.
TCGGATTTGCCAATAGAATCAAGGAAGTGTTAACTATATTAACAGAGAACCCCAACCGAGAAATGGGTTCAATGGTCGTCAAATTATCAGAATCCGCATTAACCATGGACGTATCAATAAGAGAATCCTCGAATTCGTCAGACTGTAGATCCTTCTTAATTATGAGCTCTGAAGGAAGGCTCAAGCCTTCATCAATGAACGATTTCAAGGCAAACAGGTAGTCCATTGCAAAAATGACATTTGGGCTGTTCACAGTAGCCATAACAACAGTGTTCTTGTTATCAACAGGTCCATTTGTTGTCACAGTGGCACTGAATTGGCGATCAGTTCCTGAAATTTTAGGAATAATTTCAGTGAACTTGTTGTCATTGATTTCACGAATATCCTCGGCTGTGAGTGAGCCAACGTGGAAATCAGCGTCATAATGGGTACTATTCTTCTGTTTGAAATCCATGCCAATATCAGCTAAACAAAACCTGGAAATACCTGCACCAGATTCTATAGTGCCCTCCAAAGGATTTTCACGGATACATAACGAAATTTCTGGAATTTCAAAACTGAAGACTACCTTCAAAGCATCTAAATTTTCAATAGGCGAAGAATCAGTAGATGGTCTGGAGATCTCGTCTTGATTAACATGGTACACAGCATTAGGTGCGATGACTTTGTTGGCATTAACAGCTGCTTCTTCAATCTCAGACAAAGATTTGGAATTATCGAACTCAATTACTTTTGGAACAGTTTGCAACAACCCATAAATATAAGACAATTGCTTTGCTGTTAAGTCCCCAGAAACATTGGTCATTTTGCCAGTTGCCCGCAATGGTAGATCATCAATGGAACCCTTTGATATTTCAATGTTGAAAGAAATATCCACATCATCAATAATCTTGAGAGACTGAGAAGAGGCGCCATTGTGGAAGTTGGAAGTTAACTTCGTTGAACGGAGACCCACATTCATTTTGTTAAGGTAACCCCATGTCTCTTTCTCGAAGCTGTTACAAGCGTAGAATTCACCCAAGTAAACGGTTATATCGTCATACTTATCCAGAGAAAAATCTATAATTTTTGGGAACATAATTATAGGTGTCTTAATAACAACATTGAGTTTCATATTCTGATTCTGGAGATTCACCTGATTGAATGCCGAATCTCTAGCAGTATCAAAATAAGATTTCATCTGCTGGAATTTGCTGAAAAATCCTAAGACCTTATTCAAAGGTTTATCAACGAAGTTCAACCTCATAGAGCCGGCCTTGAAGTCAAAGCTGGAGGAATACTCTAGGTTAGAATTAGACATCTGGTCGTATGTTTCATAAGTAAACTCGGCTAACTCTTTACCTTCAAAGCTTAAGAGTTTTCTGACAACCGATTCTCTGGATGTTCCCTCGTTAACCTCATCATGTAGAGTCAAATTACCAAGCTTTCCATAGACCTTCATCTTTTCTGGTAATACCAAAATATCAAACAGGGCAGTAGAGAATTGAATAGTGGCCAATTTAATACCATCATCATTCAGAACTAAAGTAATACCATCAAGACTGATGTTGCAGCGGATTTGCTGGGGAGAAGTCTCCATATAGGAGGCATCATTGTGTCTTAAAGCGTCTGCAGGAACTTCTGGAGGGTTTGGATCCGTAAAAGTAGTCAAAATGAAGTTCAAAATAGTCATAAAGCTCTTGAGGGTAAGAATACCTTTCAAAGCAGAGAGTTTTAGATCAACATCCTGATCAAAAAGCTCAATCTCTTTCCCATTATGATTCACCACTCTGCGTACTCGGTCGTATTTTAATTTGAAAATGTCCTTGCCAATCTCAACACCTTCTGTATCCAAGAAATTGTTCGAAGAGATTAACTTTCTGAACTCCTTTGGCCCTGATCTCTCAATCCAATCTTCTATATTGAAAGTGGAAAGAGATAAATCTACATGCATATCATTCTCTGTTTTGAAAAAGTCAAGACACAATCCCTCAGCAATAATATCAAAAATCGAGTCAGAACCCATAGTCTTACCGTCAGTACATTTAGAGAGAGACAATTGAACTTTGTCCACAGTGAAATCAAGTTCAAATATGTGCTGTTTTTCTAAATCTCCGTCACCAATACTTTCATCCAAGGAACCGGTGGTATTGCTGAGCTCATGGATCGAGACGCTATCCTCCGTTCTCAGACCAACATCAAAAGGAATAGCAAACTTCTCTTCCCTTTCAGTTTCACTTGTGGGGGAGAAATCCGGAATACACTTATCAATTAACTGCATCATGATCTTATACTGGTAATCATTCATCTTTGCAATAAATCTGGGCAACTTTGCTTTTGTCCTAATTTTGGCAAGATTAGCAGAATTAGGCATCATTGATAATTCAACAAGAAGCTTCATGTCTAACTTCTCAAGAACCAGAGAAGAGTTGTCTTTTCCAGAATGAAGTTGTTCAATAGTTGATCTGATTGTTGGACCAATAAGAACTTGGGTATCCTGTAGGTGAAGGTTGAACTTATCATACATGAGTGTTCTTAATTCTTCAATGTCAATTTTATCATATTCCTCTGGCGAGAGGTCCTTCATAGCCTTGGTCTTCTCTCTATCGGTGAGGTCACTGGTGACACTGATATGACCAGCATCAACGACAGCACAAGGTGATGTCCAAGAGTTCGGATCTAGGGGAAGAATGATCAACGGTGCCTGAAGATCAAGTTGTGTGTTAAAAGTTTTGTGGTCCTCCCAAATTGCCTCAAGGCCCATTCTTGTTTGTGCAGTAAGACCTTGAACTGTTGCTTCAGCAGCGTTCATAATAGCATTTATAGTTTCAAGATGGGCCTTTGGAGGAGTAAAGAATTTAATGATTTCATTGACAAAATCAACGTGGTAGAAAATTGTCATGCTTCTTAACTTAGACTTTAAGGCGACATCAGCAGAAGCGTCCAATGGGTTGTTTTCGAGGGATACCTTGAAGAAAGGTTCTGAATTAACATCATCCAGCTCCAGTTCAGGGTTCAATGGTTTAACACTAACAACATTTTTGTACAGTGTGGATTCAGTACCGTCTTCAACTTTGAATTCTTGTAATGTGAAAGTGGACAAGAAAGAGTCAACTCTTTGATAATGCTTACCAGAACAACCTTCCCAAACAACATTTGCAAGAGGGCTAGCACTCCCCTTGTTTTTGATCGAAAAGCCACCTCTTTTCAACTGTGCATTTAGCTCAAAGTTTACACGATCTCTTGGGACATTGATGGAATCTGTAATAGCACGAGTCTCATCAAATTCAATAGCATTGTAAAATTCCTCACGTTGTTCATCTGTCATGACCAACTTGTCATCAGAGCTATCATCAGAAGGTTTACTCCACCAACTAGATAACCAACCACCCTTGTTTGCTTCTTGTGGTTTAGATTCTATGACATTTGCTTCTTCATCAGCGGCGGCAAGCTTCTCTTTTCTCAACTCTGCTCTAGCAAGCGACCTGAAAAATTTGATATCTTCATATGATAGCTTTTCTTGAAGAGCAAACAATTCATTATTATCTTCAATATCGTCGAAATCCTGTGAAATATCCGGGAGGACGAGTTTCTGCTTCCACAATCTGATGTATGCCTTTCTGTCATCACGTCTTTCTTTGAGATATTCCCAACTCCAGCGGTAGTTTTTCTCATGAATCTCGCTGAGAACAGCTTCACCAGCGTAACGGAACCATTCTTTGGCATGACCCTCTAACGAGACATCTGGTTTAAATCTCTTGAACTTATGTGTTTTGTTGTACCAGTGGAACCTTGAAGCAGAAAGTAGGACGTCTCTGTACTGGTGCGAATCCAAATCAACACTAAACTCTTCGAAGAATACTTCTGTTTTGATATGTGACTGTGTCTCGGTGGAGCCTAGTTTGTTGAGTGTTAAATGGCCGACGCCACTCACTGGTCTTAAAAGGAATTGTATTTCACAAAACTGATCAATGTTATTCTCATGAATGATGGATTTCTTAAATTTCTCAAGAAGCTCATCATGATCGTCTGAGTAGATAGATCCAGACTCTGTGTTCCAGTATGCACAAAGAGATTTCAAGGTTAGGAGTTTATGGGTTAAGTGGCTGGATACTGAAATAAAAGAGGGAGACCAATTCTCATCTGTAGAAACAGCTGATAACTCCTTTAAAACGACACCAAGAGCGTATGGAGAATCTGTAAACGCACAATCAATATCCTCATATCTGACATGGATGTTCTTAATAGTAACTTGGAGGTTATCCACAATCTTGGTTACAAGTGACTCCGTGAAGGATTCGTTTTTTGCAGCATCCTCATCCGAGAGAGCATTCGTGGGATTTGCTCTTGTTCGGAGTTCAAGGTCTACGAGTCTCCGTAACTTGAGCGCCAACTCTCTCTTGAGTTCAGCTTCATAATCGTATGTGCCTTGAATTATTGGTGTCGCAAGAAGATAGACGTCTTCAATTGCAACTTTCACTGGTTTACCTTTTAAGTTAGCCCATGGTATTTGTAAAGTGAGAGAGCCCAAGTGACCAAACTTGACATCAATAGGCAATTTGAGTTTGTCTAGAGACTCTTTCTTAAGACGCAAGTCACGCAACTTGACATCCCCGCCCCAGATCCCAATGTTTAGCTGTTTGGGATCAAAGTTTTCAACATAGTTCCCCTGTTTATAGTGTTAGCAATTGTTGTTCTGACAGTTGACGGCTGACCTCTTGACGTTTGAGAAATGTAGGCTAAGACAGGGTTTAGCGCCCTGCTCATCTCCTGGTCGATTCCTGCGAGAAGGAAGGGGAAAGAGGACAACCACAGGGACAGGAAATTCTACACTTACCAAGAACCTGTTAAGAATGCTTGCAACGAGAGACTCAAGCATAGAGGGCTTTATATGTGATGCTTTGAGTCTTCAATGCCAATGGTCTCCGTGTTCTTATTGCCTATAAACTTGTTACAGGTTCTTCACGAAAGTTGCTGGGCGGTTAGAGATCTCTTGCTTGCCGCCTGTTTGTTGACGTTCCGAAGAGGTAAGGACCACATATACGCGAAAATGTCCCTATTTGTAACCTGGGGTGGAGATTATGGATGGTGGGGAAAACTGTCCCGTGCCTATTTCCTTTCTTTATGGCCAAGTAAGCCCCTATTTGTTTTGATATTCTGTGTCACAGAGTATCAAAATACAATAACAAAAATGTCAAGCATCTTAAGAAGGTGCTTTATTTCAGGAACATTTTTTACTATTGGCTTTGTATCGTTTGCCAGAGCATGGACTGAACATCCTGATCCCTTAAAGGACAAACGTGCTCTTCAAGAGCAGAGAGTTGATATTATCGAAAAGATTAAAGGACTCGAGAGTTATAAGAAGATGATCAATAACCCAGATTTTATATCTGATGTTCATTCTTCTAGAATTCCAAAGGAACATCGGAAACATATGGTGTCGCAAGGTCTTCTTTTTGGACCGAATCACCTTGAAATAGACCCTATCGTCTTCATCAACAGGAAAGAGAGCGAGCTACAGGCTTATTATCACTTAGGCAAGAATTTGACTTCATATGATGGAGCAATACATAATGGTGTCCTCTCAACAATTCTTGACGAGTCCCTCACATTCTGTGGCTTTCCTCTTCTTCCCAGTGGTAGAGGCGTTACCGCAAAACTCTCAATTAACTTTCTGGAACATGCCCAACCAGATACTACTGTGGTCCTCAAGGCCAAGGTCAAAGAACACAAGGGGCGCAAGGTCGTCATTGACGGGTTCATTGAAACGCTGGAGGGAACACCATTGAAGTTAGCCCAGGCCGAATGCATCTTAGTGGAGCCTAAGTGGTTCAAATACTTCAAATGGCTACAAATATTTTAACAATTTCAACACTTCCACCATTTATTAAAGTTCACCATAGCGAGTTCATCCAATCTCTCACCTTTACTGAATTATAGTCTCCATGTCTGCGGGAAGAAGTATCAAGACATTTGGAGTTTGAATTTGCAGCTAACCATTTTAGCAGCAAAAGAATTTATGACCAATTGAACATATTTTATACAAAGAATTCATATTTTCTATATTATAAGGACTATCTCCAAATGACTTAGACCAACTTGTACAGAACTAATTTTGAGCAGATTATGGTTATCAGCTTCAGATTAAAAATAAAAAAAATGCTTCCACTGAGATTCGAACTCAGGATCGCCACATTACTAGTGTGGCGCCTTACCAACTTGGCCATAGAAGCTTCTATAGTAGAATAAGCATTCATTCTATTATCGATCAGAGATACTTGATACAGACACGACACGCTCTTAGGTAACGGTCTTCTCGAAGGTGAAAAAAAACAGCTCAGTCGACATACCAGATCTTTGGTAAATGGCATCAAAAGGGTAAGTGCTTACTGGATTTAAATTCTCTTGGTTTTAGAGGCTTCGTTTATTTTTAGTGTATGATGTTCACTGTTGGCCGTATTGTTCGTTTGAAGGCTACTGGGCTTTTGGCTAGCCATACAGCTCGTGTTTCTGCACCAGCTTTTAAGGGTAATACTAAGGTCATGGTTGCAATTGCTTCTCGTTCTCAGAGCTCTCGGACTATTTCAGAGTCGACAGAACAAGAGAATGCAGAGAATATAGTGACTGCAGAGACGGAAACTGTAAATAAAGAAAGTTCACCAAAGCCAGAAAGAAGAGCTGATCCAGTGCTGATGAAGGCTACTACTGAGATCAATGAACAATTGAGCAACGGTGCATCCACTAAAGAACTTCTTGAGTCTCTTATCCAACACTTAGACGATCTAAATAATATTGGTTCCAGAGTCAGACTGGGTAGAGAGGTTGTTATCCCAATTATGCAACGGTCTGTCCATGAGATCAATGACCCAAACCAGACACAGCTGATTCCAACTCCACAGGACATTCTAAACAAGGTGATGACCTACACGGCCGCTCCACAGGCCGCCTTTCCATATGTTGCAAGGTGGCTTATGAGAGAAGGTCACTCTGATGAGATCCTGCCAATGTGGGTGTCATTCTTAGAGTATAAAGCTGATGTCAAATTCAACAATAAGGACGCTGAGGAAAACCTCAAGAGAATAACTCTGTTGGCTTACATCGAGTCTGCTGGTGCTGGTGCTGACACTGATATTATTCAAAAGCTTCTCCAAAGTAAAATCTCAAATTTGAAGTTTATTCAGGGCGAACTTAAGAGGGTTTTCCCTCAGGAGACACCACGTTGTAAGAACTTACGTGTTGCCATCGATAACTTCTACTTGAAGACTCGTGATCCTAACTCGCTTAAGTCGTTAACTGACGCTTTTGAGTCTGCTAAAATTGGTCGTTCTCAACCTGTGTTCTCTGCTTTGAGCACCGCACGGAAAATTTCTCTGGCCAGCGGAGAACCATTGAAGGAGGAGACTATTGTGGCATTTATGAATATGTTTAATACTTTAAACTTTTCCAGCGAATCTATGAAACTCTGGAATGAACTTATTTCTGCTGGTGTTTCTCCAACCACGTCAGCCTGGAATTCTTTGCTTTTGGCTGTTTCCAAGACTGGTCCGGTTGCTAAACGTCTTGGCCAAGTTGAGGCTGTTTACCAAAAGATCCCAGCACCGGATTCTGAAACAGATGCTGTCTTGATTCAGATCTACGCTCGTGCTAAACAGATGGAACGTGTTGAGGCTATTGTGAAACAGAAGCTTGAGTCTTCTCCTTTGATTGCCCACTCTTATGTGCAGGCACTCGCCATTAACAACGACTACGAAAATGTCCAAAAGACGGTGGCTGATTTGAAACAAAAAGGTATCAAACTGAATACCGAAACCTACAACAACGTCCTATCACTTCTTTCCAGAACCAAGAGGTACAGCGAGGTACGTTCATTGTTGGATGAAATGACATCTTCTGGAATCTCACCAGATGTTGCTACCTACACCATTTTGATTGATCTCAGACTCAAATCACTGCGTGCTCGTGGTGAAATTCCAACAGATGAGACATTCAGCCTGTTTTTTAGTGAGTTGTCTGAACAGGGTATTAAGCCAAATGAGTACACCTTAACCGCCATAATGGATGGATTGTTTAAGACTGGTGCCATTGGTACTGCACAAAGTTTATTTAAGCACTTGCAGAACTCTGGCCGCGCATCAGTTGTAACTTACACTTCTATTATTTCTGGTGAGTTTGATAACAGACGTGTTAAAGAGGCCGAAGCTCATTTTAGAGAATTTTTGAGCGAAGGCTATCAGGTTCGCCCACAACACTGGGCTGCTCTATTTGAGGGCTTCTGCCGTAACGGGTTGACCGAAAAGTGCTTGGAGTATTTGGAGGAATTGGATGCTGTCAATCAAACTGGTAAGATGTTAAATAGATTTGCTTACTACTTCATTATCAGAGCTGCTAGAGATAAGAAGAACGCTGAGTTGGCAGAGAAAGTGTTTGAAGTTCTCGAGAAAAATCGGGCTCAGAGTAACTTGACTGCTACAACATTACTGGCGGTAAAAGACTTGCGTGACCAAGGTATTACTATCCCTGATTCTATTCTTGCACGCTTGTAAATAACAGACAAACAAACAAACAAATATCCTATATTGCATCTGAAGCATTTGAAGTGTGATCCTGGTAGGTTTCATAACTTCTGTATATAATTGAAAAAGTGTATATAATCTCCAAGGAATAATACTGTTAAAATGTAAATTATCAGACACACACACATATATATATATATGTATGTATACCAATGCGTAAACCAAAGTTATCATACAAGCAGCAGTAGCAAAACTATAATTGAAAAATGACGCCCAATAAATCGTTAAAACATAATTGATCATACAGAGATCACTACTCCCTGGCGTTATCCACAGCACTCTCTAGAGTGGTAACAGTGTTTCCCATCGCCTTATCCCACATTGGCTTAGCCCAGTGTACGAATCTATCCTTGGCACCACCAGCACCATCTAATGCTGGTCTAACATCTAGGAAAAACGTTGGCATGCCTGCTTCATCATCTGGGCCGCCGTAGTAATCGATGACGTATCTGATTGAGTCCCAACCACCAGTCGATTTATTTGCTCTAAGGATGTACCAGTCATGTCTATCAAAAGGTGGTTCTGAGTTGAAGGAGCCTGGGAACAATTTGGATAGTTGCAAGTATATCATAGCTCTTGGAGAGAGATCATGGGGTCTTCCAGTAAACTGTTCCAAACGTGGCATTCTACCGCTCTCTTCAATGTGTGGCTTCTCCCACTCCAAGATCTCCTGCCAGGCACCCTCATTCAAGAAATTGTGTACATCTACCATGGATTCCACAGCATCTTCTGGGATATCTTCGCCTTTGCCCTTACGAACCATAGCATTAAACATTTGTTGTGGAGATGGGTATTCCCAGACACCTTCAGACTCATCAGTACCACGAGGGATAGTGGAGAAGGTACGTTGTGTTGGTAAGTCAAGCTTTTGGCCTGGCATCTTGGCATCAGAGATGACATGAGGCATGTTGTTCAGAGGGTTATTTGTTTCTTCAGGGTTACTGTCATCTTTTTTATTCTTTTTCATTGGGCACACAGCTGGAATATCCTTCTTCATCTTTGGCTTCATGGGACAAACAGCTGGTGTTTGTTGTTGCTGGAAAGCCTCATGATTCACGGGACATTTAGATGGTGATTCCTGCGTTCTCTTGGAGGCACTGTTTATGTCCTTATCAGCCCAGAACCAACCCATTTTATAGTACGATATTTAAGCTCTATGTTATTGGGAAGCAATGAGAAGATGACAAAGCACTGCGAATATTTGTTCTTCACTCCACACCCTCCCCCAAAGCAAGCGGATCAGTTTTTTCTCTCCCTCTGTTAATTCTAGGGTATATAAAGAAAGCGCGGGTCTTTGGGCCAATTATAACGCGCAATAATGTCATCTACTTGCGCACAGAAATATTGATAAATCGTACCAAATAGTTTGGACATGAAAGTGGCATGAAAGTAGCATGAAAGAAGTGCTAAAGAAAACAAAGAAATTCTGAAGCCTTGAAGAGCAATGTTTGGCGCCATTTGGTTAATGTGCAAAAATGGTTGGTACTTGAACAGACGCAAAATACTACTGTAATAGTATGCATTGTGCCCTAGAAGAGAGTACAACCCTGCCGACTTGGGGCTAGAAACAATTTATCTTTCTAGATCTCTTATAAAAACAATACCAAGAAAAGACAATTTCTAAGAATCCAGGAGACCAGCGGCAAGACTCTTAGGCGGTTGAGCATTTATTTCGGTTGGCATCTGATCTTTTTTGGCATACAGGAAACATATTTATTAACATTTGGAAACCCATGGGCTTTTCCCACTAAACCAGTATGCACACCAGTGTTTGGAAAACTATATAGCACTGTAGTGACTACAGTGCTATATAGTTTTCCAAACACCGATGTGGAGTACGTTCATAGCTCTATCCAGAGAAATTAGCTACCCCATTTAGAGGGTTCTAAGTGAAAAAAGCAGAAATTCTTGTCTGGTGGGGTTTCTCACTCAAGCATAGCGCCCAGCGAACCAACCCACTGCCAAGTAGTTGACTGTTTCAGGTGAATTGGTTGGTTGGCCTCTTGGGGCACAATGTATATATCCGACATTTTAACGAACTCCATATAATTATCTATAAACAATAAAAATGCGTTCCGCACAGTTAATGGTACTTTTGTAAGACCCAGCTGAGGTAAAAGACAACCAACAACACCACATCTTGGAACTTTTTCCCTTCAGTTTCTGAACCGGTTTGAATCTTAATATGCACATAGATAATTGAACCAGAGGGAAATGAATATTTCAGCTTTGAGACATTCTCTTTTGTACTTTAGTCATGCTGGAAAAACGCCATATGATGCTTTTTCAAGATCTACTTTTGCTGAGTCTGGATTTCATGTTCCACGATTTGCCAGTGCCCAACTTACAAGAGCTTGCACTAACTTTTAGCTTTTACTACTATTTTGGTGCTAATTACTTTAAGCAAACAGTTCCATTTTATTTGATGTCGAAAAGAGTTTAAAAACAGAAACAGCTAATTTTCATAGCGTCGGCATCTCTTTGCAGCTGGGAATTTATATGATTTGTTTCTTATTTCTCCTCTCTGTTGGATTTCAACCCGCTCTACATTTCTTTATCTCAATTTTAGCTAGAAAAAAGATCTATCCGGTTTAGCAAAATTCAATTTTAAGGAAAAATTGTTAAATTACTATATATATTTATTTCTGTCAAGTATTGGCTGCTATCTTGTCATGATCACAAGTAGTGCCTGATCCGGGATCTGAAAAGTGCGGAAAACTGCACAAGCTACACAGCGTTTTCACAACTGGATGTTTTGAGGTACACCGAAGTGTGCCAATTTCTAGAGCTTTCAATTAATCTAGCAGTTAGTAATTGGGCCGTGAGTTCACAAAATGTTCACAGATGATCTGTAATAATTCAATGGTTCATTTGTCTGTGTATTAATAAAAATTGATCTTCTTATACAATAATGAGATGATAAGCTTAGTAAATATCTAAATTATCAGATTGGTCTTTTTAATCTTTTTCATCGAATCTCGATATGCAAGCTGTAACTAAGACACCCAAATTGCATTTTGCCAACCCACTTACGTCAATTTAAGAAGAGTCTAAAAAAAGTTTCAATTACAGCACTACCAATATACGGGATTTCTTTTTGGTTTTCATTTCTAGCAAGTTCCAAGACCTTATTTATTATGTTTTATAGGCTCAAGATATATTGCGGTTTGTCTATATAAATTAGATATAAATTAGCATGTCTTCCCTGTCACTTCCTCAGATTATCTTATAAATCTCTTAGTTATTTTCCAAGAGTAGACCTCACTGTACCAATTCTGAAATAATGACTATGGAGATTCAAAAGAACCTGCGGGAGCCTAAGATATCCTCAGAGATATCCCTAAATGACAAGGATACCCAAGAACAGTCAAATGCTTCTACTGGTACAGACTTGGATTATGAAGATACCATTCTCATAACTATGAGAAAAGCTGAGATTATGGCCAACCAATACAAAGACAGTTGGTTTTGGACCGGAGTTCTTCTTTTTTCTTCCCTCATCATTGGTTATAGCTATGGTCTTGATGCAAACATTCGTTATGTTTTCACAGCAATGGCTTCTGCTTCTTATAATCAACACTCCTTACTCTCCACTATTGGTGTTGTTAATGCTGTTATCAGTGCTGCAGCTCAGATGGGCTTTGCCAGATTGTCAGATGTTTTTGGTCGCTTACCACTACTGATTGTCTCCATTATCTTCTATGTTATGGGTACCATTATTCAATCCCAGGCTTATAATATTCAGAATTACTGTGCAGGTGCCGTCTTTTACAACTTGGGTTATGTTGGTGTTTTACTTATGGTTCTGTTTGTTTTATCTGATGCTTCCAGTTTAAGATGGAGATTGTTCTATCAGTTCATTCCAACTTTACCTTACATCATCAATACTTGGATTTCCGGGAACGTTACATCTACAGTAGGTATCCTGAACTGGTCTTGGGGCATTGGAATGTGGGCTTTTATTTTCCCATTGTCATCTATTCCATTAGTTGCTTGTATGATTCACATGAGATATTTGGCAAGTAAAACATCAGAATGGAAGGAGCTCCAGGAACGTGAAACTTATTATAAGAAACACCGTTTGGTAAAAACAGTGGTTGAATTGTTCCATAGAATTGACCTTATTGGTATCCTACTTATAGTTGTGATTCTTGGATGTATACTAGTCCCATTAACATTGGCTGGTGGGTACTCCAAGAAATGGGATTCTGGTAAGATTCTTGGTCCAGTGATTTTGGGTATCGTCATGATCCCTGTATTTGTCCTCTTTGAATCTAAGGTTGCTAAATGCCCATTGGTCCCATATGGATTAATTAGAGACCGTGGTATCTGGTCAGCTATTGCTTTGTCTTTCCTTTTGAACTTCATTTTCTATATGGTAGCAGACTATTTGTACACAGTTTTGATTGTTGCAATGAACCAGTCAGTTACATCTGCTACAAGAATTTCCTCGTTATCATCTTTTGTTTCAACTGTTTGGTCTCCACTATTCGCTATTCTTGTTGCATACATCAGAAGAGTGAAGCCATTCATTATTCTTGGTTGCTCTTGTTGGTTCCTTGCCTCTGGTTTGCTTTACTATTTCAGAGGTGGTCAAAGTTCCAAAGCAGGTGTCATTGGTGGCCTTGTTGTTTGGGGTATCGGTACTACCATGTTCTCTTATCCAATCAGTGTATCTATGTAGTCTGTAACCACTCATAAACACTTGGCTACTGTTACAGCTTTATCATGGACCCTGTACAGAATTGGTTCAGCAGTTGGTATCTCTGTTTCTGGTGCTGTATGGACTCAGTTGTTGCCAGCTCGTTTAGAGAGAGATACAGGTAACGCTACGCTGGCTGCGTCAGTATATGCTGACCCATATACTTTCGTCGCAAAGTACCCATGGGGTACACCAGAGAGTGCCAGTGTTGTTGAGTCTTACAAATACATCCAGAGAATGGAAACATTGGTTGCCCTCTGTTTCTGTTCCCTGTTAATCATCTTCTCGTTCTGTCTGAGAAATCCAGAACTTACCGATAAATATGCTCACGATTCTGAAATTGGTCAGGAGAACTATGTTTACACTAAGGATGATGACAAGATCTTCGATATGGTCTTTGGAAAGTTCTCAAAAAAAAATAGAGACCCTGGAGATAAATCATAAGATCCATTTGCTACAGGAAAGTATGCTTATTAATAAATAAAATATGATAGTGACTGAAAAACAGAAACGAAATACAGAAATACATGCCTTGAAATCAAGCAAACCATCAGTCTTGATTTGTAGTTTGGATACAGAGGGCATCCTTGCTAGCCGACTCAACGTCAGTTGGTTTCAAAGAACTGTCATCAATTTCATCAACAACTCTTGTTGGAGGTTTATCCAATGCAGTAAATGGTGTACCTTTAATTTTTGATAAAACCTTCAGCAAGATGAGTCTCAGGACACAAATTACAACAGCAATTGCTAAACCACCAAATGGAGCCACAATAAAAGCAGCAAAAGGACCCCAGTCACCACCATAAATACCATTTGTCACCAAAAGAAGCTTACCACCTTCTTTAGCAGAGTGATAGTAAACAGTACCAAAGATGAACACAGCTAGCAGACCACCTAATCCTCCACCTATAACTTCCCATCCGGTAAGGAAGAAAAGCTTGTCCCAAAGACCTAGCATGAGAACTGGGATAACAGCAGAAGAGAGTAAATCAGCAATGAAGTAAATCTGGAGAACATCGTTTGCGACACGGAGGCCAACAACAATTACCGGAACAATGATCAGGACAACAATAAGACGAATGTAAACAAGCGGTATTCTGTTTCTGAAGAAATCGTTGGAGATGGTGGATGTTAAAGACGACTGTAATGAACCTAAGGTGCACACGGATATCGCAACAACAAAGATGAGAGCAAAGGCAGATACCCAATCTGGAATCTTTGACAATATAATATATACCGAAGCAGAAGAATCCACAGAGCCGATATCTACCCAACCAGTCCAGACGGTGACAAGTCCAGCAACTCCAACAATGACGGCAATAATAGTGAGGATAAGAGCAGCGAGAGAACAACCAACCCACAGGTCCTTATCAGAGCGAGCGGCAAATGTACGCAGCCAGAAACCGGACAGAAACAAGTCATTTGTAAATATCGCCATTGGAAGAATGTAAAGTAATTGCCAGCCCACCAAGTTAGCATTAAGGAGACCTGATGGCTTGATAACGGATGTATCAAGCTTGACATATGCGCCAATAGAAGCGGTGACGATCACGAGCATCAAGAAGACAGCTGATATTTGAAGAGTATCGGTAATAAAGGCGACCTTAAAACCACCTGCAGCAGTATAAATGGTGGTGACCACACATTGGACAATAGCCACTGGGAGAGCATTGAGACCAGTCAGTGTCTGAATAGCGTACTGGAGTGATGCAATCTCGGAGACCATAAAGAGGAAAAGTGTTAGGATGGTGCATGCTGATAAGTATAAACCTGTAATAATACCAAATCTTTGAATCACCCATTCTGTGAGCACGAATCCTTCGGGACAACGTCTTCGTAACATAGGTCCAAAATATGCGAATAAGAGCATCGGTAGACCACCTGAAAGAGCGTATACAAGCAGACCGTGGAGACCTGCAACGTTTGCCACTTGCGGATATGTAGCGAGAATACCACATCCCATACCAGAAGCCACAAAGTTAAAAGCCAAAGGAACACCTGTCTGAGTTCTATTGGCAGAGAGGAAGCCTGCTTTGCTGTCCTTCACTTTCCACGCAATCAAGAGACCAGTGACCAGGAGCAATCCGTACGTAACGTACATAATTGCATTAGATGCCTCGGACGAGAGCATTTTGGATCTGTTTTTCAAAAAGGTTGGCTGGTGTGAAATATTATAGTTTACAACATCATCTCTAGAAGTATTGAAGCAATGGGAACAAGGCAGATCAATCTCTTTTATGTGTAGTTTATGATGTGAAAACCCCGTAATAACATTATGCTCTTAGCGCGACAATGGGAAGTTTGCCTGATGTCTCCTGCTCAAATATGCGTAAATGAAGATTCAAGGGCAAAACTAATCAATAAAGAGAAATTTGCAAAATCTATCAATAAATGCATAGACACAATAACTCCAACATATGTATTTCACAGTACAGCACCTGCTATGAATATAATGTCATAAAAATTAAAAAAAAAATTCACATGAACGTCTTCAACAGCCTAGTTGCATGAAAAGAACTGGTATCTTCTTCTCTGTACACTGAAAAAATCCCCAAAAAAGAAACTTAACAGACATATTATGTTAAGCTACATTTAAGTTACTTTCCGTAAATAAGTTGATACAGCCTGACTACAATCAGTAATAAAAAATTAAAGAGCAGTGACTTTTAATTCAAGTAAAAACGACAAACGCCATCAGTTAACCTTTAAAAAATGGAGACAACTTAGTTCTCAAGGGAGGTCAAGATGTCAGAGTCACCAGCGTCCAAAATAGAAAGAACACCAACTCTGAAGAGCTTACCACAGGCGGTACCAAGCTCGTTGTTACCACCCTGGAAGTAGTGGACGTTGGTCTTGGACAACATAGCGTAGTACTCCAACTCAGACTTTCTCAAGACTGGAGTGTTGGCAGCAACAATGACCAATTTGGCCTTACCCTGTCTCATGGACTTGACGACAGACTTGTAACCAAGAGTGTACTTACCAGACTTAATAGTCAAAGCAAGCTTCTGGTTAATGTTCTCAGTGTTCTTTGGGGCCTGTGGAAGGTTAGTACGTTGTTACACCACAGTTATAGATGATCCGTAGATAGAAGACCTGTGATGCTAAACAGCGGCTCCGAAGAACCATACAGACTCAACCAGAGGAACCTTCAAGGAAAAGTATACTGACCATCTCTGTGAATTTGTATCTTTAAAACACTCCGGTCTTATGATGATGAAAGGAAACCCAAACTGAGCATTACCGTGTTATAGAAATCTGCCGGTACAAAGTTTTTTTTCACTGTCCTCCAGAGCTTTGCAGTAATTGGGTGTTCGGGTGTACTTACATAAGCGGTAAGAGCAACAGACTCAAAAGTTTTTCACAGTCACAAATTGCGAACTTCAAACTAATGTGTATGGTGTTTGGGTGTTAACGTTGAATTGTGCGTGGGTCTGTCTCTTACCCACACGCGCTCGCGAGGACGGTGTGCGGTTTTTCATCAAAAAGTTCACAAACAACGACCACGCACAATTAACAGCAAGAGGTTGTAGACAACAAGCAAACAAGTACGTACCGACACAAAGGTATAATGAGGACAGACAGAGACTATTCATCAAGAGCTGTATTACACAAGAGATGAACGTTATAAACCATTTCATTACTATGGTCTTTGAGAGACCCACATAAGAAGAAAAAGATACCCAGTACAGTGCAAGGAGACCCAGACACAAGGAGTAAGAGGCACACCTTTTGCTGCACGAGAACACAGAGAACACATTCCGTGGTTCTGAACTATATTTGGAAATCATAGTTATCCAATGTACTTTTACCCACATACTGAACTAAGGTCACAAATTAAAGGCTACGGATTAATCCTATCACCGAAAACTCTCTGAAGCCCACGAAACTCTCTGTCTGCTCTCACATTTCAGTAAATCAGAATACTAACAACATGAACAGATACAATGAAGGTCGAAGTTGACTCTTTCTCCGGTTCTAAGATCTACCCAGGTAGAGGTACCTTGTTCGTTAGAGGTGACTCTAAGATTTTCAGATTCCAGAACTCCAAGTCTGCTTCTCTTTTCCACCAGAGAAAGAACCCAAGAAGAATCTCTTGGACTGTCTTGTACAGACGTCACCACAAGAAGGGTTTGACTGAGGAGGTTTCCAAGAAGAGATCTAGAAAGACCGTCAAGGCCCAGAGAGCTATTGCTGGTGCTTCCCTTGAGTTCATCAAGGAGAGACGTTCCCAGAAGCCAGAGGTTAGAAAGGCCCAGAGAGAGGCTGCTGCCAAGGCTAACAAGGAGAAGAACAAGGCTGCTAAGGCTGCCAGAAAGGCTGAGAAGGCTAAGCTTGCCGCTGCCGGTGGTGCTAAGGTTTCTAAGCAGCAGGCTAAGGGTGCCTTCCAGAAGGTTCACGCTACCTCCCGTTAAGAGCTATGACATGTCTGTTGTAATTTAATACAAATATGTTGGAAAATGTACACTGTTTTTCATAACCTTTATTGTAGATAGTATTATTTACTCGTTCTTTTCCTCCTTTGCTTTCTCTAAGGCCACTTTTGCTCTAGCTTCAACCTTGAGCTTGTAATTCTTTGTGAATGTTAAAGTAAATGGAAGACAAATACCTGCAAGGGCAATCCATGCCACTAGAATACCAATATTCATCCCCATATCTCCTTTATATGTGTTCAGGTAGCAAGTTTTGAGCAACTCGTGCATACAATGCATTGGCATGGCATAACCATATCTATAGAATGGATTTAGAACAGCAATTGGCGAGAAGACAGGTGCAAGGTTCAAAACCATGAAAAATACAATCCAAAATCCAATAAATGGACGGTTCCATGCGAATATAAGTAAAGCCGCTATTTCATTTATTCCACCCATAGCGGCCACACCAAGATAGACCAATGCCCAGATGACCAAGAACCCAGCTTTTCCAAATGTAGCATCATAAGAAGAACCAAATGCTATTGATATCAACGTGTACACTAAGGATAGCACAATATATGCTAAGTGTGAAGCGATAATGTGGTACACCAAGTACTGTTTGAATCTAACCTGTTGACGGATGTGCTCGTGTAGTGCAGCAGCAAAGTTGAATTGATGGAATGACATGACGAGAAGATAGAGAAGGCCAATCTGAATAGGACCAACGATAACAGTCAGTGGCGATGGTCTGTTATCAACAAACGAGAACCATGGCCCATTCAGCAATTCGGGCGATTTGGTGATTATGGAAAGTTGATCCGATGAAGAGAATTGTGATACCAACGGCTGTGTGATATACTCAGAAATAAGGGTTGCAAACGACTTATGGATAGAGTTAATCGGTGTGATAACATAACTTTGCATTGATTGGGGTTCACGACTCATTTCATAAATCATTTTGATTGAAGCAGTGTTGAAAGATGTATTCTGTTCCTGTAGAGCTGTGAAATAGTCCACTGTGAGGTTCTCTGGAACGTAGAAAGCACCCCAATAGTGTTGATCATGTACCTCCTGAACAACTTGATCATACACTGTGCAGTTGTTCTTGTTAGCCTTCGCAGCAATCTCAGGGGATTTGAAGTGGAAGGTTCCGACTGCATGTACTGCTGATGAATTCAAGAGTGACGTTAATGTCTGTGAGAAAAGTGGCTGTAGTTGTCCAACTTGTGATTCATCAGATACCACAAGATACTGAATACCCTTAAGGTGGGAAGTACGGTGGAACCATGATCCCCAATATATGGACAATATACCAATGAACATAACAAAAATTAGAGCGTAAACTTTCAAGAACATCCATGCAGCCTTCCAGAGCGCTGCTCTTTTTTTCCTCCGTTTCACAGACCTTGTAGTTGGTGTCTTTACCAGTTCTGAGCATTGTTGATCGGATCCATCATTCACCACTGTAGATTCAAGGACAGGGGTGTTGCTCCGTAACTTCTCCAATGGTAGTGTGCCCATGGACGCTCTATGCTGTCTGTCTGTCTTGTACGGTCCCTCCATGTCCTCTTCGCCCTCCTCGATAGGCTCACTCGCTGGAGGATGCCGCTGTGTATGCAAGGCTGCATCCTCTCCGGAGTTTCGCTTCTCAGCCTCTTCGTTACTATCTCCGTTGTTGGAGGACGTGAAGCGACTGGCAGATGAACGTCTTCTGAAAGACGAGCTAGAGGTAGTCAGGTGGAGCCCCTCTGGCAGCTGCGAGGCACTGACAAAATCGTGGTCATTGTTGGTAAGGGTACGATATGCTGTGACATCAAGCGGGTCGACCTCAGAGAGCTCTCTGCGGCGGGTCCTTTCGTCTCCACTCGGCATTGAAAGTGCGTTGCAATTCTAATGCTTGTTTGTATGGTGGAGTTGTTGGTAGGAGCGGGAAAAATGCAATATGCTAATCAGTGGCTGCTTCGGCTGTTTTTATTTTACATATTATCCGCGACGAGTTGTTAGAGAGATGATCACAACCTTTGCATTTGCAACACAACAACTTACTGTTTCTAACTGAGGAGAACAAGCATATGACCCGTTTACAGAGGAAAAGCACAAACGACAGTGGCTCCAGTGATGTTAGTAGTCACTCGCTGCAATCAGAGCGTTCTGAGTCAATTGCAGAAGAAGTGCAACAACTGAACCCTGATGTTATCAATGCGGTGATGATGGATGATGACCTTATTGGAGGCGACGCTGTAAAGAGAACACTCACTAGGAAGAGCACGGATTTGGAGACACCGCAGTCAGCGAACCCATCAAATATGCAAAGACGTAGGTCGACACTTATCGAGAGCATTAGGCGGACATCAACGTTCCAGAAGTTTTCAAAGATTGGATTCTGGGACACTGAGTTCAAAAGACAGCGTATCAAAGTATACACCACCTTTCTCCAAAACTACTTGGTGCTGTCTTTGGTGCTGGCACTAGTTCTCTCAGTTATGTGGGGAGCTTACTACCACCGTGAAAAGCGCTACAAGAATATGACAATTATTGTTGTAAATGATGACCGATCTGTCGATGGTCTCACTCCAGTCATAGGAAACGCAGTCAATCACACACTGTCTTTACCAGCTGTGCGTTCCAATGGTGGATGGACACAATTTACACATGAAGAGTTTGCAGAGCAGGCCGCCAAACATAACAACACCTACCGTGAAGAGCTGGACAGATTGGTGCATCACCAGGAGTGTTGGGGTGCGGTGTATGTTCACCCAAATGTGACGCACCAACTCTACCAGGCTATAACAACCAATGACACTTCATTCAAGGTGACAGAATCTATGGTTGAAGTTATTTATGAAACAGGAAGAGACTTTTTGACCGTTGGAGGGTATGTCGTGGGCTTTTTCGAAGTATTTGAAGCTGCCTTTATGCAGGTGATGAAGGATCAGTATGGGACTTTGATCTCGGAACTGCCGAATGATGAATCAAAGTTGACAGCTATTTCGTTTATTTCCCATCCTATTTCTGTGCTGTACACCGATAACCGTCCTACAGACCCAATTTTGATGGCCCCACTGCAACTGGGGTTGACCTATCTTGTTGTGTTTACGTTTTTCCAGCTGTTGCTCACGATTAGAATTCAAATATACCTAGCGTCCATTGTTAAGGGCTTCCGGTTCTTGATTGTGAGGTCCCTAATGTCGCAGGTTGCGTACGTGCTGCTAGCTGGAGCGTTTGTTGTGCTCAATATGGCTTTTAAAGTCGGCGTTACTAGAGCGTTTGGTAATGGTGGTGGTTTTGTGCTGTGGGCTGTTGCGTACCTGACCATCGGCTCGCTAGGAGCTCTGAACGAGGTGATGGCATCTCTGCTATTCACATACTATCCTCCACTGATTGGTGGTTGGCTTGTGGCCCTGATGGCCTTCAATGCTGTTGCTGCCACTTCTCCAATGGTGTTAACAAACCCCTTCTACCGTTACGGTTATGCCATGCCGATCCACAACTCTTATGAGCTCGCCAAGGTGGTCTTTTGCAACACATACAAGGGGCAAATGGGACGAAACATTGGTATCCTTGTGGCATGGATGGTGCTATCCAATGCTGTCCTACCCTTTGTATTGATCCACGTTTCAAAGGTCAGAGATAAAAGAGAGCGGCAGGCTAAGGAGAAGGCCGAGACAGACAAGATGGAGAAGGAGTAGAAGCACTGTTCCTCGATCTGACGTCATTGATAAGGTGGGTCGCGAGAGCGAAGTCCAATTCACTGTACGCTTCCCCTCCGCCTCTGGATCATATATGTGTCAACCATATCAACACTCAGTAATAAACAAAAACGGCCTACACCTGTGTAAGCACCATTAGACATATAGAAAATACAGACACTAAGCAGGCCAGGGAGTACGCAGTTGCTGATGCCGGTGATAACGAATGGTCCGGCCAAACCTGTGGAACACCAGGGGAACATCTACACTGGTAGAGCACCATAACAACTCAGCAGCCAGAGGATGGTAAACACATGAAATTGTCACACCATTTTGCGAGGAACTCAATTGTACAAGTTCCATCTCCTGACGCGAGCTTAAAGCGCTCTTCCTCACAATGCTCCCCCGCCCCACCCCATTATGTACCTTCTAAGTACGGGTATGACAATCTTGTAGGAGAGCGCGGCACAGAGGGTTCGGCCTTCACCGAAAAGACGCGGGCTCATGGTTTGTACGAGAGGCATGGCGCGCCTGATAAGGAAGTGCGCGCTGAGCGCTGAGCTCATCGACAGATATAAAGAGCAAAGGAGTTCTCCCATTATTTCATTGCTCCTAGTCTGATCTTTGTGTATAGAAACAAGGAACAAAGCTACCACACAATGTCATATTCTGCTCTCTCCTCTTCCACCTACGGTAAGGACAACGTCAAGTTCCTCAAGGTCAAGAAAGACCCACTCAACCCAAAGAAGCAGGAGATTATCGAGGCCACTGTCTGCTGCCTACTCGAGGGAGACTTTGACGTCTCCTACACCAAGGCTGACAACTCGCCAATTGTTCCAACCGACACTGTCAAGAACACCGTCCTCATCCTTGCAAAGACCACTGACGTTTGGCCAATTGAGAGATTCGCTGCTAACATCGCTACACACTTTGTTGAGAAGTACGCTCACGTCTCTGGTGTCTCTGTCACCGTCACCCAGGACCGTTGGGTCAAGTATGACGTTAATGGCAAGGTCTCTGACCACTCCTTTATCCACCAGGGCCCAGAAAAGAGAATCACAAACCTCCACTACTCCAGACAGGGCGACTTCTCCCTCTCATCTTCCATCAAGGACCTCACGGTCTTGAAGTCCACCGGTTCCATGTTCTACGGATACAATGTCTGTGACAACACCACCTTGAAACCGACCGAGGACAGAATCCTCTCTACCGATGTCGACTCCACTTGGTCTTACAACACTAAATCCTTTGGATCCATCTACAACGTTTCTAAACTTGCCGACACTGGCCTCTTTGACAAGGTTTACGCTACTGCAAGAGACATCACACTCAAGAGATTTGCCATTGAGAACTCTGCTTCTGTCCAGGCTACCATGTACAACATGGCTACCGAGATCTTAGAGAACGCACCATCTGTCGAGAATGTCACCTACTCCTTGCCAAACAAACACTACTTCCTCATCGACTTGCAGTGGAAGGGACTGCAAAATGACAACGAGTTGTTCTATCCATCTCCACATCCAAACGGTTTGATCAAGTGCACTGTCGTCAGAAACGCCAAATCCAAATTGTGATTCAATCCCAATCAACTTGATAGTTAAATTATGTTATGATATTCTATAAATGTTACGATCGCTTTCCTTTTTACTATATTAAAAAAAGATAACTTGTATGTACAAAACTGTCTCTTTACTATATATACGTGATAATCGACTCAGAAGAACCAACTCGTCCACTTATTCTTCTTGGTAGCTGAAGTACCAAACTTTGGGTTGTTGGCAACCGCTTGAGCCTTGTCCACCACAGCCTTTGTGGCCTTATTCTTGGCCTGTTGTGCGATGGTAGTCATTTTTTGATTACCAATCTTGAAACCCCATTTGCGCAACTGGCCAACAACACCTGGGGTAACAGCAGCTGTTATTGGGACACGGATGAAGATTAATGACTTGTGAAGAGCATATGCAACAATTGCCTCAGTAACCAATGGTGATTCCCAGAAGCTAGTATCACCTGACGATTCTGGTTTCTCTTCACCTGGAACAGGTACTGGCTTTTGAGTTCCAAGACCAGTCTTCTCTTTCACCCAGTTCATGGCCTCTGTTTGATACTTTGCCACTTTGTCGGCACCAGCAGAATGCACAAGAAGGAAACAGCATGGGTAATCCAGAGCTGAAATCAAAAGATAAACACCCAGTGCAGAGTATCCATATTCCTGTATGAGTGCCTTTAATCCAGTTGGCTTCTTGGCACTGTTTGTAGACTGTGTAGATTGGAACCTGAACTGTTGTCTAAATTGTGAACGCATTTGCTGTTTCTGAGCCGCAAACTTTGGCTTGAAAGACTGAGCAAAACTCCTCCTCAGACCAAGCATCGACAGTCTTGTGAAAACCATCTTTAACAAATCTATCCTGTTTTTCACTTGTAAATCTAACAAGAGCAGCAGATTGTGGTACTGGAGCCCGTTACCATCCATAATCGTAAGAGCCCACCATCCGGGACGGACCCTTCATCAACAGAGTCGCGGGTGTCAGATGAGGGTTATGAGCCCATGATAAGTGCATAAAACTACAACATAATAAAAGCTCATCTGTTGTTCCAGCCTTATTTGATTAAGTGCATTGTTTAAAGACCTTTATGATATGAATTAATTTTTAGTAGATTAACTAATCCCCAGTTTTGTTGTTTCTTAAGTACTATGGTGTGTCACCTACAATGTCAATAAGCTAGGAACTCGAACGTTTGCACAAAGAAAAGGTCAGGACTACATTTGCCAACAAGTTCTAGACTTAACTATATTCGTAATGAACTAAAACAAGAAACACTGGTAAATGACCAATTTAATGCAGCATAAGCGTAAAGAAATCTGTACCCAAACCAAAATGCAACTAGAACTGAACTTGACAAAGAAAGATCTGTAGAGATCAACGGCCTTCTTTAAGGAGCTTGTTTCTTTTTTCTTTCTTACGCATTCTCTCGACCTTCTTTGCGTGCATCTTAGCAGCAAGAAGCTCATATCTCTCCTTCTCAGCTTTCTTCTCTCTTCTCTCCTTGATAGCGCTGATACGAGCGTTCTTTTCGTCTTCTTTTTCCTGTTTCAGTTCTCTGAGCTTCGCCTTAGACTGCTGCTCTTTAAGTCTCTGTTCCTGTTTCTTTGCCCATGTAGATTTAACACCCAACGACTTGACTCTGAAAGCATTCTTCTTCACCTTCCAGCTTTTTCCTATTGCTTGATGTTAGCAGTCTGTTTGCCTTAACCCAGAAGTTTACTCAAATGACCTACCGCTCACTCTGTCACCATCTGAGATTGATGGTACACTCTCCCTATTGGCCTCTTGTTCATTCATTCTGGTTAGAAATTTGCAGCAATAAACAGGCAATACGCTGGGGAAACTTCTTAACAGTCGAACATGAAGATGTGAATATGCCTCAAGAGCTCATCGCATTTTACAGAGCGCGATAGAGAATTAAAAAAAATTTGATACTGCGAGGTGTCCAGGTGCTTATATAATTCTTGAGATCTGCCTGCAAATACAGACTTGTTCATACAAGTAGTTCTCCAAGAGTCCCGTTTGTTCTAAATCTACTGTTAGTTATTGTAAAACTATGAAGCTTCATGATATGCCTCTAGATCAAATTCGGGTTCATAGGAATATTATATATATATATATATATATCTTTATTAAATACGAAAACGCGTGTAATCACACAGTTTCATCTCCAGTTGTATCACTATTATCCAGACGAGTGTCGGACTCTGCGAGGTCTCGTTGTGGTAACAATTCGGCCTCATCATCAATCTCATAATCATCATCATTGAGGACATCGTCCAAAATATCGTCTTCATCCCTATAGTCGGCAGCACCGACAGCCATGAAACCGTCCCCACTGGCAGTGTATCTGTTGTTTCTTGCAAAGACTCCTCTGAGCTTACCAATTAGGACAGAATCCAACATTCTGGCCATTTTGTAAGTGGCAATTACGGCAGCAACAATAGTGATACCACCTCTGACAATAGAATTCACAAGCTTATCGGTGGTGTTATTCTCAATGAGGTCGTCCTCGTCGCCAAGTCTAATTTCTCCAAATCTGGCAAATCCACCATTACGACGGATTCCCTTCTCATATACAAACCAGGTGGCACCAACAAACACAACAATAGGAAGGATAATGGCCAAGGCAAGACCTAACCCACTAAGCTTTCCTCCATTTCTGTCATAAAACTCTTTCTCTTTTCCTGGGCAAGGCACAGGGTTCCACTTGTCAAATTCTTTACCACCTGAGCAAGTAGACATTGGGATCTTTCTATAACCGGTTGGTTCAAAGTACTCATATGCGTTCTCATCAACGCGACAAATCTCTGACCGGTCTTCTGGTTCGAGACCTCTAACCAATTTACATGTTCCATCACTTGCCTTGGCATAGTTGTAATCACATTCAAAGTCTCGTCTGGTACACTCACAATCTTTCTCGATCTTGAAAGCATCACTCAATGGTGCACTACCAATGAAACAATCCACGCGATCACGTAACTTTCTCAGATATTTGGCCTTATGTCCAAACAAGCATCCAGATGGTTCAAATGGATGCTTTGGTGACCAGTACTCGAAATCATCCCGATCAGGATGATCCAAATCCAAAATACATTGTCTTGAGAAGACTTCCTCAAAGTCAATGGTAAAGGTTCTAGACTCATCACCCCTGCTAGTCTCGGACTTCGTAAGCAATAGGAACTTCTTAGATGTATCTGATGGCACAGTAGCTATATCATCAATTCTGACAGTGTCATTACTAAACTCGTAATCATTCCAGGTTGTACCCTCATCCAAGGAATAAAGAATTGTGTTGGTGTTGTCGACATCATTAACTAAAACAATGATAGAACCACGGTCGCCAAACTCCCATTGGTAAACACCCTTCTTCACCTCCTTCCAAGTGGACCCACCATCACTTGTAATAAAAGTGGCCGCGTCACCAAGTGGACCAAGAGATTCACCAACGTTACCAACTGCTAACAACAAACCAGTTGCTGATCCAGAGGAAAAAGTATCACGGTGGTCTTTTCTCTCTGTGTATCCGTGTAAATGTAATGAACACTCACTCAAAGACTTCCCAATGCATGGGTACTTCTTTCCCTCGGAATCTGTGGAAGGAGGCTGAATGAAATCCCAGTCAGAACCATCATTAAATGTCACCTTTGTTTGAAGTTTCTTCATTGAACCTTTACGGGCCTCATCCCAGTTTTGAACGGTGTTGATAATTGCAATACCTTCAAGACCTTGGATCATTTCGTAATCCACGTATCCCGCACCATTTCTGTTGACAAACTTTTGAGAAAGAACATATGATGTACCATTCGCATTAGATTTGAGAATAGAACCAAACTCTGTACCAGAACGGTCATTTGTTGTGACATGGAAAAAGATAGCGCCAGTTTCAGAACCCAACACAGTATATGCCTGCTGACGATGAACAACAAAATCTTTTGGAAATTCAGCTGCGGCAAACGTTATGCCGTCAAGGGTGACGTAAGCCTTCAAAGAATCCTGTTCGCTTGCAGCCACAACGGTAAAGTGAGTTGTTGAAGCAAATCCAACAATAGCCTCAAATGGTGTAGAAATAGAAGCGAATTTATCCGTGGAGGACAACAGAGAATACCCGTCGTCCTTCATAGTTTGACATATTATAGTATCCGAAGTTGGGTTTAGTTCACTGTTTCTGGAGCCTATAAAATCACATTTCACGGCCTTCTCCAATAAAATACTCCAGGTAGTACCGAAATTCTCAGTAATATAAGCAACTGGCCGACAAGATGCAGACCACCCATTTTCGCAACCATTCTGGCCATAAAAGATCATTTCACCAGCTGAGTCATTGCGGAAAGACAATATTGGGAAACCAAAGTTGTTATACTCAGATGGAAGATCAATAGAGGTAAAGGAGTATGCACGGTCAAGAGATTCATACATCATATTACCAGTGGTGATCAAATAAACGCAGTCCCTGTCAAAAGGATTAATATAGATATCAAGAACTTCCTCATTAGCTGCAAAGATGGTAAATGAAGAACCACCATCATGAGAGATGTACAACTGATTTAACGAGTTTTGAACCAAAACTGTCTCGTCATTCTTCCTGAACTCAGATCTCTCCAAGAACATGTAACGAACAATCTTTCCTGGGATAGAGTTCTCTATAGACTTAATACTAGACGTTTTAGTCAGTGACTCGTTGCAGTCGTAAGTGAAATCTTCAAGAATCACATTTCCATTTTCACACAAATTGCCTGGTATCTTTCTCTTCTTTGGAATTCTGACTTGAGACTTATCAGAAGCTGCACAAATTCTAGCGAGAGCAGCTCTATCAGGGACACATTCGCCTTTAGAGTTCTCTACCAAACCAAAGGAACATTCATAATCAAGGTCTTGGCATGTACATGGAACTTCGTCCATCTTCAAATCTTCATATGCCTTTCTAATGAAACATTTTGCATCTGCTTTTCTTCTTTTGTAGAGATCCTTGTGCCCAAAAATACAAGTTCCTAGATTGTCAGTCCCCTCGGATCTTCCCCACCAATTCTCAAAGTCCTCCTCACCACATGTCTTGTCAAACGCCTTACTAAAATCAAAGGAGTAAAGAACTAGTTCAGAGTTGTCATTTCCACCATCTTTCAATCCCCCATAGAGGAAGTTTGTAGTAGTTCCATCAATTGCGGTTGTCAAAAGTATCGGAAAAATCTTCTGCTCAACTTGGAAGGTCTCCCAGGATTCACCTTGGTCCAACGAAAAGTACAATTGATCGGTTACCATAGATTTTGACTCTCTATCGCTGACGAATGGAGAACCGACAATGATGTTACCAAGATCACCAAAAGAAAACAAGACCGGGACATCCAAAGTCTTCTTCCAATTATGGCCACCGTCCCTAGAAATATATGTTTTCAACATAGTAAAATCAAGTTCGACATCAGTTCCAGCGTGACCTATGCCCATCAAGATACCCGGCGTTGCACCCGAGGTACTTTCACCCTGCCCACTTCTCTGCTCGATACTAAGCAAATTCAAACTGCAGCTTTCATCACCAGCGCAGTCATCTGTTTTCAAATACTGCCATGAGTGGCCATCGTCAAACGAAATTTTTGATCTGATCTTTGGCATATAGGTAGTCTCGTTGTAACCTTGGTTGATTCCAGCAATCCAAACTCCTTCTACCCAGTCCACTTTGTCCAAATCAGAAAACCCAAGGGAGTCGGTTTGGATGTTATCTAACAAGTTTCTGAAGTTAAGGCCGCTGCTGTCAGAGGACAAGATATTGGACATGGCTACAAAAGATGTGTGACCCCAGACGCTAATGTGCAAAGAGTCTCTGGTAGATTCAAGAAATTCAAATCCATCGGCAACCAAATTTTCACTCATAATAGCTTTGTTGAAATTGAAACCATCTTTAGATACGAAGAGTAAAACATTGGTTGAATCTGGTGTCTCGTATCTGTCAGTCTGGACAACTGCAACGATAAATGACTGCACAACTTTGAGATTATAAACAAACCCATTAGCTAATTCATCGGAGGCGTCATTGATCACAGTAGGTTCAGTTTGGAAGAAATCTGTTGAGGTCAAAAGACGGGAACGTCTGAGATAACCGTGGCTATCAAAGTCTGTCTTCAAACATATGATTCTGGAATCGTCGCCCGAATCGAACACAGAATTAGATTTCGTGAAGAGGCAGGTTACTGCTGATTCCATTAGCAACTTTGGACTTGTCTTCAATCCGTCCATGGTGTAGTAGACATTGCTGTGACACCTGTTTGAATCAGGGTCGCAGTAGAGAAATGAAAACAACATTTGATCTGGTCTCTTGTAATTGACATTCACACCGTAGTTGGAGGCCTTCTCCATTGGAACACTAAACTGTTCCCAGGACTTACCTCTATTATTGGTAACGTAATGGGTAGAATCTGAGCCAAATGCAAACGCTCTCTCCTTCTTCACCTGATCAATGTAGATAGAGTTGATATTATCGAGCGACTTCATCCATGTCTTGCCAGAGTTCTCTGAAACATGGACCACCCCTCCAACAAGGAATAGCACCACTGGAGCATCATCAAAGTAAAGAAGATCAAGAGTCACATTCTTATAACTTGTGGAGTGTATTTCAGGCGAAAAGGCGGCTGAAGCTATTGTTAGCAACAGCGCAAAGGCCGCAAAGATTCCATAAAGGGATCTCATTGCTGTGTTATGTTTCCCTGAATGTGAGTTCCTAGCTGATTGGTTCACGTGTTGATGTCAATTGGTTCGATGTTACACCGATCTTCTCAACAGGGCGCACAGAAGAATGTATTTGGCTCCGGCAGATATATAAAAGTGGATAATCCGGGCTTGAGTAAGCGGCAGTCCACGTAAACGGAAAACGATATAGCCCTATCACACGCTCGGTTGCTGTATGCAATTGTAAGTGTACACGACAACGGCAAGATACGCTAGTAGCCCTTTATGCCTTTTCCCACCACTTCTAAAGTCTTGATCCTGTAGGAGTTAACGTCGTTGCAACCAGAGAATCCATCCACTTTTAGGACGTGCTCTCTCTTTCTCTCTCTCCCTTCTTCTCTCTGTTGTCGCGCTAGCACTCTCTCAGCCCCCTTTGTTACCCACGGAAGACACACACGCCCACAGAACGCATTCGCGCTATCACGTGATCTACACCCACACACCTGCTTGTTGGCTGCCAGTCCATCTGAGAGCGTGTATTTTTTTTTTTTTCTTTTTTGTTGCACCAGCACAATTCGCACAAAATGTATATAAACAGCTTTGTTTACCCTCTTGCTGGCCGTAGGTTCTAGTGCGATGATGCTTCCAGAAGCACAACCCCACACGAGTGTTTGACTGGTGCTACTTCTGTACTCTTTCTACAATTGTAACTGCTGCTACTTCTGCGGTTGCTCAAAAGTGAAAGAAGAACACAGGCGCCCTTTTTTGTTCTACGCTCTCTCAAAGGTTTTTGAAGCTGCTACTATCATATAAGCACGGTGCACACGCGCGCACACACGCAACCAAATCGGCAAGATGGCACCATATCTCGATGATATCAAGACACACTTTCCTGCAGCCCGCATTAAGAAGCTGATGCAGTCCGACGAGGACATTGGAAAGGTTGCACAGGCGACCCCAGTGGTTGTTGGCCGTGCGCTTGAGTACTTTTTGGCATCGCTAGTGGATGCTGCTGGCCAAGAGGCCAAAGCTGCTGGGATTAAGAGAGTCACCGCACAACACGTGAAGAATGCCATTGAGAAGAACGAAAACTTTGACTTCTTGGTTGATACAATATGCAAAAAGGACTAGGAGTAATAGCTTTTAATATTCTTTGTTACTGTTCTGTTTTCATGTTTGTTTGTTTGTTTTCGTTCTGTGGTTTTGTACAATATTGGGTATACGGAAAGGGTTCTCACACACACAGGTTATAAGCATTTTAATTTTCTGTTTTTTTCTCTTTCAATCAAAGGTGATCTTCTGTTTTTGCATGACTGTTTACAATTGTATACTCCAGAAAACAATGTACACTAGGAATTTTGGGCTCCATAAAAGCCTATAGCATATGGTTAATTAAGTTTGTAGTAACAAAATAGCCGAGCGACAGCAAGTTGGAAAGGGGCAAAATGAAAAATGAAACAAAAAAAAGAAAAATAAAAATAAAAATAAAATAAAAATCAAAGAGATAAGCACAAGCAATTTTCAATCCACAATTGAACGATAATAGCACCCGGCCCGTTTATCAATTGACTATAAATAACGATACTAGAACACACACAAAATGTCTGGTATTCTCTCCAAGAAGCTTAAAGTTGCCTTGATTCAAATCACCTCTGGTACTGACAAGACGGCCAACCTCAACCATGCCAAAGAGTTCATCCTCAAGGCGTTGAAACAAGATCCAAAGATCGACATGACCGTCTTGCCTGAGTGCTTCAACTCCCCATACTCTGTCAGCGAGTTTGGCAAGTACGCAGAGAAGATCCCGGACGGCGAGTCGACCAAGTTTCTCTCCGAGGTTGCCAAGGAGAACAAGATCATTGTTGTTGGTGGATCCATCCCGGAACTTGGTGACGATGGCAAGATCTACAACACCAGCATCACTTTTGACAGAGAAGGCAATGTCATTGGCAAGCACAGAAAGGCACATCTGTTCGACATTGATATCCCGGGCGGAATCACCTTCAAGGAGTCGATCACGCTGACGGGAGGTGACAAGGCCACCACGATCAATCTTCCAGAGTTTGGCACGATTGGTGAAGGCATCTGCTACGATATCAGGTTCCCAGAGCTCGCTGCCATTGCGGCCAGAGAGAAGAATGCATTCGCCATGGTCTATCCAGGTGCGTTCAATACCGTCACAGGCCCGCTGCACTGGCATCTGCTAGCCCGCTCGCGTGCCATCGACAACCAGATGTACACTGTGCTATGTTCTCCTTCGAGAAACCTGGACCTGGGCTACCATGCGTTTGGCCACTCCCTTGTTGTGGACCCAAACGGAAACATTATTGCTGAGGCCGGCGAGGGCGAGGAGATTGTGATTGCCGAGCTCGACCCAGCGGCCATCACCAAGACCAGGGCCGGTATTCCCGTTACTGTCCAGAGACGATTCGACATCTACGGCGACTGGACAAAGCAGGCCGAGCCTCGGGCACTGTGATGATCCCCAGGCAGACCTGTCAAAGTTTGTTCCCAACTAATAAAAGAAAAATAGTCACACAGTGTACCTCTCCTCCCCAGACGCTGGCTGTCTCCGTGACGGTGAGTAGTTTATAGAAGTGTTCCTATACAATCCACAGATTTCTCCTCTGTTCTAGTGTTCAAGCCTAGCGTCCTAGCTCTGCCTGCTACACCGGCGCCTGGGCCATCGTCCTGCAGGCTCTGTGAACCGCTTGCGAGCCGTTTCGTATAGCCCAATCGCACGCATCCAATATGGCCCACAGTCGTATATTACACATAGTACCGTTTGTAGACATCAACAGTTTGCCGGCGTCCCCCCCCCCTGGCGGGACAACTCTCGCGTTCAAGCGCCAGGGGCTTTTCTCCTGGGCACAAGCGCGATAGCAATGAAGTGGCCCGGCACGCGGGGGCGCGCTGTCATATTTACGGATGTGTGCACAGAGAAGTGGATATATAAATCGAGGGCCAGGCGAATTTTGAATTCTCCATTCCACAACAGGTGGGCGAAGCAAACACACAATCACACAAGCACCGAGACACACTGAGAGCGATGGTGACCACTTCCCGCTCACGCTCGTCGCTCACGCTGAACCAGCTCCAGCTGCTGCAGCACCCCCAGTCCATTGATACCTCAGTCTTCTATGTTGGTGTGGACGTGGGGACCGGGTCCGCCAGGGCAGCTGTGGTGGACAACACCGGGGCCATTCTTGCTCTCGCCGAGAGACCAATCGTGCGCCAGGAACTGAAGCCAAGCTACATCACACAGTCGTCCACCGAGATCTGGGATGCCATTTGCTACTGTGTGAGGGCAACCGTCCGTGACGCGGGCATTGAGCCAGAACAGGTGCAGGGTATTGGCTTTGACGCAACATGCTCGCTTGTGGTTATCCGTGAGGACAACGATGGGCCGCTCGCTGTGGGTCCAGATTTCACCAACGACGACCAGAACATCATCCTCTGGATGGACCACCGTGCCGTAGAGGAGACGGACGAGATCAACGCGACAGGCGATAAGTGCCTCAAGTATGTTGGTGGTACTATGTCCATTGAGATGGAATTGCCAAAGATGAAGTGGCTCAAGAACAACCTCGCACCAAAAAACATGAAGCTCGCGAAGTTCTACGACTTGCCAGACTTCCTTACCCACAAGGCCACAGGCTCGGAGGCAAGATCATACTGCTCCACGGTTTGTAAGATGGGCTTTGTTCCTCCTGGTGTCGAAGGCTCCAAAACCGGCTGGTCCAAGGAATTCCTTCAGCAAATCGACATGCAGGAAATAATTGACGACGACTACAGAAAGCTTGGTGGTGCACCAGGTACCACTGGAAAGTGGCTCTCGGCTGGTGATATTGTTGGCCCATTGACTGCAAGAGCTGCTGAAGACTTGGGCTTGACCGTGAACTGTCTTGTTGGCTCAGGTGTCATCGACGCATACGCTGGCTGGATCGGTACTGTTGCTGCTCAGACAGACATTCCAATTCCAGAGCTCGTTGAGCAGGACAAAACTGCGAAAGGTTTGGCCAAATCTGCTGGTAGATTGGCCGCCGTGGCTGGTACCTCCACATGTCACATCTCATTGTCTACTGACCCAATCTTTGTTGAGGGTGTTTGGGGCCCATACCGTGATGTCATGGCCCCTGGTCTTTGGCTTGCAGAGGGTGGTCAGTCGTGTACCGGTGCCCTCTTGGCTCACGTTTTGAACACACACCCATCCTATGGTGAATTAGCTCGTCTCTCTGACGCCTCGGGTCTCTCCAAGTTTGACTACTTGAACACCCGTTTGGAATCTTTGACTCGTGAGCATAAAACCAGATCTGTCGTCTCTTTGGCTAAGCACTTGTTCTTCTACGGTGACTACCACGGTAACAGATCCCCAATCGCTGATCCAAGAATGAGGGCTTCCATTATCGGTCAGTCGATGGATACATCCATTGACGATTTGGCCGTCACTTATCTTGCAGCTTGTGAATTTATTGCTCAGCAAACAAGACAAATTGTGGAGAAGATGGTAAAGGCCGGCCACAAAATCCCGGCCATTTTCATGTCCGGAGGTCAATGTAGAAACGGTTTGCTCATGAGACTCCTTGCGGACTGTACTGGTCTGCCTATTGTCATTCCGCGTTACATTGATGCTGCTGTCGTGTTTGGTGCAGCTCTTCTCGGTGCCGTTGCTGCTAAGCAGAAGGGAAAGACGACCCAGTCGCCAGTTGAGAAGCCAAAGTCCTTTAAAATTCCATCCGACCTGAAACCACTCAGTGCTCACCACCCACATGTTCTTGATCTAGCCTCCCCATACACTGCACCATCTGCTACCGCGTCTACTACAAATATGTCCGCCATTGCCCACAGTTCCAGCTCCGCTGGCTTCCCATTCCCGTTGACTCCGGCCCAGGAGGTTTTAGGTGAGGATGACTCTGACGAAGAGGACGAAGCTGCAATCTCCTTTGGTGCTAAGACCAAGCCACACGAGTCGGTGAGCGAGAAGATGAAGGGCCTCAAGATTGAGGAGTCCAAGAAGAACGGCGAGCAGTTGTGGGACGTTATGGTCAGACTCACTGGAGGAGGTAAGGTTGTTGTTCCATCTGCAGAGAGCTCCGCTGATAGAATGCTGCTCAACGTGAAGTACAAGATTTTCCTCGAGCAGTCTGAGACCCAGAGAATGTACCGTGAGATGGTTGATTCCGTTGAAGAAAAGACCACCACGGCATGAAAAAGATCAAGCACCCGGGGATATCGCTATAGTTTAAGCCATGGACTGCTGCCATTTGCTTTGTTTTTTCTCCCGCCCCTTGCCTTTAAGTTAAATATACAACACACTAATTTATCATCCCCTCTATACTCGGCCTCTCATACACACAGCGCCTTCACTTACAATAGTATGCGGTCTGCCTTTCTTGGTATGAGCACGACCCCGCTAGTGTGTTCACTGCCCCCGGAATTGCAACTCCGGAGCAGTGGTGTTTATAGCGCATGTTTCCTCATTAGGAAATTTGTAAACAGCTGCAAGGCAATATTGTCTGCCTTGTTACCGTGGTAACAAGTACTCCAAATTGGGTCCAAGGCCAAAATAAATCAGACGGGAAGCAGGGCCATTGTGCTAACATCTTCAAAAAAAAAAGTGGGTTATAGAAACAGAACAGCTGGCGCTTAATCGAACAACCACAACGAGCAGCAAGCTTATAATCAAAAGAGAGTATTTCACTCCCTTTAACGCTCTCTTTCCGTTCGCTCCAACCGACTACTCGCTACCGTTCCCCAACCTGCCCAGGAGCAGCTTCTCACCACCCAGATCCAGCGTCCCGCGGACAATCCACAACTAAACCACCGGGTGTGTGTATCTGAACTACAATTGACCAGGCTCCACGCTCGCTCACAGTACTTGTCGGCAGTGCTTTAGACCTCACATCCACACGGCTCTATTCGTCTCGAGAGTCCGCTCTCCCTCCCCCTCTCTCTTTGCATCTGTATATATACCCTGCCTCTCCATCGCAGCATTCCCCGTTGGCATAGTCGATCTTAGCACCCGCACCGCCCAGCCCACACACAGGATAAACAAACATATCCGAGACCGATGAAGAAGACGTTCATATCACTAGCACCTGTGCTGATATCAGCAGTGGGTGCACAGCAGCTACGGCTCGAGAGTGTACCTTTCCCCCAGCTGGACCTCTCCTCCTTTAAAAATGAGGAAATAGGTTTCCTCGGCGACTTTGATGCCATCTCGCAGTACAAATACAATGGCGCATCCAACTTCACGAACCAAAACGACCTCACAAACAACCTGTATTACACAAGTGGGCACAATAATAACTTCTTGTCCCTAGGCGAGATCAGTGGACAAGTTAGCAGGATTCTCCCCATTACAACAGACACATTCCTCTTATTGGGGGATCTCACAAGCATAGGGGACCATAATGTCTCGGCCCCAACTATGCTCAATGTTACATCCAACACCTTCACAGATCTCGACACAGATGGGTTGATTAACGGTACTGTGACAACAGGCCTCTACGATGACACACAAAAATTAGTTTACCTGGGCGGTGATTTCACTTTCAACCGTACAAATAGCGCTGCATACTACAACCTCACGAGTAATACACTCCACACCACGCTTTTTGAGGGATTCGGTGATCACTCAACAGTCAATTCGATCATCCAAGCCGGTAATAGCATCATCTTCGGTGGTCAATTCGACACACTGGGTCTCCCACAGTTGCTCTCAGCTACTTACAATAATTCCAACATCTCCGTCACAACGGATCAACTTCTCAGTCTAAAATACGCTACATTCTCTTCTTCGGATGGCAGTTCTTCTCCAGAGATATTGGCATGCCCTAATGGCGATGAGTGGTCTGTCCCAGGTACTACTGCTGCAACTTTGGTTATTAATTTACCTTACACAGTATACCCATCGAAGATCAGAATTTACAACTCTAAAAACGAAGACAGTCAAGTGAAGATGTTTAGATTGATCACCAGCCCTGCTTCCAGTATCATGAATTTGACATACGTTGATCCACAGACTGGAGAACTTGAAATTTGTGATGCTTGGTGCCCAATTTTTAATTCTTCATCTCTGAGTGATGCTGCTGCTGCTAATACTGATTCTACAGTGCTCCCATTCTACGACACAAGTCTTAGTTGGGGTATTGACTATCAAGAATTTGGGTTTGTTAATCAGCTTGATGTTAATGGGTTGAACTTCATGGCCTTAGATTCATATGGAAGCAATATTGCTTTGGCCGGTTTCCAAATTTACCAATCTTTATTCTCAACATATGCCAACAACTCACTAAATGAAAATTCTTGCTCTGGAGCTGGTAACTACTCCATGGCTAATTTGACTGGCACTTGGTCGTCTTCTCCAAAAGGTGAGTATTTAACTAGTACAGTTCAGGCCTCCAGTGATCTTTCAAATGTTGGTGTCACGTTCTACCCAAATATTACATATGCCGGTGAATATTCCATTCTGTTATACACGCCAGGTTGTGCTTCTGACGGCACATGTGACTACAGAGGTATTGTCAATGTTACATTATTTGATGACGTAACGGGTGAGAACCTTGGGTCTTCTTTGATTTATCAGACTAACAACGAAGAGAAGTATGACCTTATCTATGACGGTCATCTTGATAACCGTGTCAAAGTGCAAATGGACTTGTACTCCACAGTTCTCAGCGGCGATCCCAACAAACTCATCATGGTTGCTGACAGAATCTCTACTACTATTTACTCAATTGATCAGCTTGTCAGCACAAATGGTACAGTTCCTATTAATGGTATCTTTGAATACTCTCCATCAAACTTCACAAAGTTCAACGCTGCTAATCTGAGCGAGTCCTCTAAACTTATTGGTAACACCACTATTAACTTGATTGGTTCTTCTTTATCAGATGATGCTAGCGTTCAGTTAGCATATAATGACGGTAAAATTTACGTTGGTGGTGACTTTGAAAGTGAAGAGTTTGGAGACAACTTTTTTGTTATCTCAGTCAACACCAACTCTACTAATTCTACTCTCAGCGCTAATGTATACTCTGCAGATGGTGGTCTCAATGGTAATGTCACATCAATGCAAGCTGTCGAAAACGGTGTTATCATCCTTGGTGAATTTGACTCTACCAATAATGAGACTGACATCACAGCTTTGTCTCCTAACTCGAATGAGATTTCTGGTGCTGCTCTCTACAATGGCACTTGGTTCTCCTTTGGTGGTGTCCAATCAGACTTTGTTTCTAACTTTACTTTGAAGGGATCAGAATATTGGTCATTTGATAATGAGTCTTGGAGCGTTGATAGTACCACTTGGTTTACTCCATCCACTCTTTTAACCTTTAATGTCTCCAGGGCTGGTAAATCAGGTGATTCAACTCTTTTCACTGGATCATTGAGAACTGCTGATGAAATCTCAAACAATGGCATTATGGCATCGAATACAACGTTGGGAGGTAACATTACCAGTAATGTTTTAAACAATAGCACCTTCAACATTGGTCTCTTTGTCAATGATTCTCTCTCTGCTTTTGGAGGCAACTTTATTACAGAGTCCGGTATTTCTAACCTTATCCTCCAATCTGGCAATGATACAAGTGGTTTGGACATTAACTGGAATTCCAGTACTGCTGTCACTCAGCTATTTGCTTACCATGACAGATTATTCATCGGTACTTCTGGTGGTGGTTCCATTGATGGTGATGATTTCAATGGTGTTATTGTTTACAACTTGAACAACAAAACATTTGAATCCATTGGGTCTTTGTCCGGCTCTTCTGTTAGCGTTCATCAGTTTGGTTACTACAATTCCACTTATCTTGTTGTTGGTGGTAACTTTAACTCTGCTGGTTCTAAAAATTGCTCCGGTCTTTGTTTCTATAATATGAATGAAACTGCCTGGGACCAATTAGTTGATGGGTTCACTGGTAAGGTGAACTCTTTCAGATTCATCAACAACACACTGGTTGCTGGTGGTGATTTCAAGTACCAAGGTGAGGATCTCAACTTGTTTGCCTATGACTTCAACTCTTCTGAACATAACATTCCAGATCACTTCTCCGACCTAACCTCTGAAGTCTCAAAACTACTCCTTGTTGACAACACTACTACTGGAAGACTAATTGTCTCCGGTGAAAGCTTCGTATCTGCTTTTGATGGTTCCTCCTGGACCGATATTACCTCTGGGCTTGAGGGCTCCACTATTCTCGACATAGAATTGTTTAACCTTGGCTCCTCCAACAGTGAAAACAATGGTTCCTTCTTTGAAGCATCTCAGGTTCTTCTTGCCACTGGTAACTTGACTATTAATGGTTACGGTTATGCTAATGTTGCTTTCTACAATAGTACTATGTGGTTACCATACGCTATCACTACTCATGGAAGATCTACGGCCATTGTGAACTCCATTTTCATGAACAGGGACCAGTCTTCCCTTTGGATAAGTGGTACCACCACCAACAGTACCCGGCCTCCAACCACTACATCGTCTACACCATCAACTACCACTACTGCTCCATCTGAGAAACCTAAATCTGGTAAGATGGACAGGGGTTTCATTGTTCTGGTTGGTCTAGCTAGTGCACTTGGCACAGTAGGTGTTCTTGGTGCTCTTGGTGCATTATTCCTTTTCAGGAACAGGGAACAGGAGTACATGCCGTTGGAACCAAGGGTCAATGAAACTGAGATGTTGGACACGGTTCCACCTGAAACCCTGTTGAAGCATGTTTGAGTTATAAATTTGATTTTCTCTTTTTGATTTGTTATTGGTTTTTGTTATTAGTCATAATTGTTGTTTGTGCTTTTTTTTTCAATTTGATGTTTAATTCCCCTCTCTTGGACGATTGTTGATTTATTTTTTGGGTTCTACTTCACTATTTATAATACTGTTAATTATATCTCTTTGGAAGACTTAGTCTTGAATGTAGGATTGTCATTATATACTGGGAATGCGGCAAATGTATCCACTCATGGTGTGTTTACTAAGGATTTGAGAGAAGAATGTTGAAGCTTCTTGTAAAGACTCGACTGCCTTTCGGCAAATGCTAAACCTTGATAAACCTGATCAGTGCTGTTCAAGAGCAGTCTTACCTGTAATGGTTGGGAAACAGGATCCCAGTTTTTTGCAGCAAGTAGATTTAATAATGCTGCCTTTCTGGTCCTTGTGAAGCCTATCGTTGCGGTGTTCTGCTTAACAATCTTGATCGGATTTTGGTATTCCTCATGTTCTGGTTCGTCCTTTATTAGCTTCCTTGACATGATTATCTTAGCTTGGCTTGAAATACAGAGTGAGTATATGTATCCGATACGTTCAAGTAATAAAGATTTTCCTATCCTCCCGATCAACTTATCATCAATGGCCTTTTGTACCCATTTAATAGCAGCGGGGGAGTTCGACCAGCTGTCTCTCAAAGTACAGAATAACTCAGCAACAACCAAAATTGAACGAAGAGCGTAAGTCTTAAGACCACATCTTGCAAGATATGTGTAATTAGAAGAATCCAACAGTGGGTCAATAGTATCATTTTTCAGTTTCGATGTAATGTTTGTTGCACCCATCAGCAGGGATACAGCAGCCATCTCCTGTGCTGAAGCCAGGTACGACCACGCCTTGTCACCAAGGAAATCTTTTTTGATCAGCTCGTATGTTGTATATGCGTATCTATAATCCCTTAACATAAACGACCAATCTGCTAATTTGCGAGTGATTGCTTCATTTGCTGTCTTACTATAATACCCCTTTTCTGCATTGAAGTTACTTGTGTTTGCTGTTGGGTGCTGGTTCTTGTTTGAGCCAAAGTACTTTTTTGAAACATTAAAGAAACGGCCGGTAATGCTCTTTCTTGGGGCAATAACTTGCTCATCCCAAGTGGCAATCTTCATCTCCATATATGGAATGATCTTCTTTTGTATAATCTCTTTCAGAACTTTGTAGATCGATGTAATGTCTGATGCTGGGAGTGTCGGTGTTGTAGAAAATTTGAGATGTGAATTTTGGAGCTCTTCATCAACAGATAAAAGGACTGGAGGATTAAGCGAGATTGGATGTGCCTCTTGGTCAAGACTCAAAGGTAGAACAAACGTGTCAACGTACAGTTGCCTCTTAATATGCTCTCTCAATTGCTGTGCTCTTCCTTGTTTCTCTTCATTTGAATCATCACTCACGATCACAAACACTGGTATAATATCATCCACTGAGAGGTAATCTGGTACCTTGGACGACTTGAACTGGATCAACAACTGGCGTGCGTGCTCGTATGAATCTTCAGATGTCACAAACAAGAATGACGATATAGGGTGGTTAATCAGCTCAAATGGTGTAATTACAGAGCTTGAAAGGACCTTCGTAAAAAACTTCATGTAAATTGAGTCCTTGAGGGTATCTCTGAGTGGCTTGTTCTTCTCATCCTCTGCCTTCTCTAGTTGAGTATTGAGACTCTGAATGTACTCGCTCATTAGCAATTCCAGGGAATTTTGCATAAACAGTGGTGTCTTTGCACTCACATCTGCCTCCTGTACACTGAATATATCTGCCAAAGGGGAAACCAATCGTATAGAAAAGTCCTCTGCAGTGCGTGATACCAACTGTGAGTCCTTAATCTGAAACTTATGGTCGATTCTATCCCCAAAAGGTTTAATCATCTGTAAGAAAGAATGGAATCCAAAATTTGTTGCCAACTTATCCATGCTCTCTGATGCATACACAGTGACTTTGGGCGATAGTGATGATAGTGTAAGCCTCTTACAGTCAATCGAGCTTCTCTTAGAGCTGCCCTGTAAGGCCGAGGACGGTGTCGCCTGGCTCAAAAGCGAAGTTACCTCACGTCCCGCATTGAGATGAAACAGAACATTGTTCACAGTAAGTTCGGTCGCCATTGTTCACTAATGTCACTGTGTCGTAGCAACTACTTTTGGAATGCCCTCACCCCAAAAATCCATTGAGGTCCCGTCCCTATTTAGCGCCTTTTTGATTGTTGATGGAAGCTCGTGTGTCTTTTACCAATTCCATAAACACCTGTACATCCCAGTGCCTAAGAATTCACAGGTCGCCTACGTGGCCATTGATTGCACAAAAAACAGACAATTGAGGCGCAAAGAAAAATAATTAAGGAGGAAAGCTCGACTTTCAACCCTTCAGCACAAGCGCCGATATCTCAATCCAATGCAATTACTGAGCTGTGTGGCCCTTGCCTCCCTTGCTGCAGTTACTCAGGCATTTTACTTGCCGGGCACTGCCCCAACATCATACAAGGAGGGTGATAATGTCCCTCTACTCGTAAATCACATCACCCCGTCTGTGTTCCACGAAAGTCAATCGAAAGAGAACTATGTCTACTCATTTGACTACTACTACAAAAGACTTCATTTCTGTGAGCCTAAAACCAAAGAAAAGCAACCAGAATCTCTTGGTTCTATCATCTTTGGTGACAGAATATACAACTCTCCTTTCGAGCTCACCATGCTCAAAAACGAGACTTGCAAAGCCCTCTGTCCTAGCACCTACCCAGCCATTGACAGTACATTTGTGCACAAACTTATCAAGAATGGTTTCTTTTATAACTGGCTTGTTGACGGATTACCTGCTGCCAGAAGACTCCATGATAAGAGAACGAACTCTGATTTCTACGGTGCCGGTTTCGAACTCGGTTACGTTGACGAAAACAATGTCCCACACTTGGACAACCATTTTAATATTCAGATTGAATATCACAGGCGTGATGAAAATGATTACAGAGTTGTCGGTGTCACTGTAGAACCACACTCCTGGAGCAGAACCGAACCGGTTTGCCCTACTGGTGAACAAGTACCAGTTACCTTGGACCTACACGGGAAGACCACCGTCCAATTCACCTACGATGTCACCTGGATTGAATCTGACACATTGTGGGCCACTAGATGGGATAAGTACTTACACGTCTATGACCCAAAAATTCAATGGTTCTCCTTGATTAATTTTTCGTTGATTGTCATTTGCTTGTCCTTGATCATTAGTCACATTTTGTTCAAGGCCTTGAAGAGTGATATCATGAGATACAACGAGATGAACTTAGACGATGAAGTTGATGAATCAGGATGGAAACTTGTCCATGGTGATGTTTTCAGATCTCCACGCTACTTGCTCATTTTGTCCGTTATCGTTGGTTCTGGTGTGCAGTTGCTCCTGATGACGTTCACTGCAACTGCCTTTGCCCTTTTGGGTCTGTTGTCTCCATCAAATAGGGGTTCATTGTCCACTGTTATGTTTATATTATATGCATTATTTGGTTGTGTTGGTTCCTTTATCTCTGGTTCCATTTACAAATTCTTCGATGGTGCTGACTGGAAGATTAACATGATCTTAACCCCAACACTTGTTCCAGGTATGATCTTACTGACAGTAACATTGTTGAACTTCTTCTTGATTGCTGCCGAATCTTCTGGTGCTATTCCAATTGGTACTTTGTTTGCCATTGTTACTATTTGGTTTGTTCTATCCATTCCATTGTCTGCCTTGGGTTCTCTCTTAGCTTTGAAAAGAGAGCCGTTGTCTAGGCCTGTTCACACAAACCAAATCCCAAGACAAATCCCAACTCAGCCATGGTATTTGAAGACCTGGTTCGCTGCTGCCATTGCCGGTATCTTTCCATTCGGTTCTTTGTCTGTTGAGATGTATTTCATTTACTCTTCCTTATGGTTCAACAGAGTTTATTACATGTTTGGATTCCTTTTCTTCTGTTTCGTTTTGATGGTTGTTACTACTTCCTTGGTGACTATCTTAATGACTTACTACTCCTTGTGTGCGGAGAATTATATGTGGCAGTGGAGATCTATTGCTGTTGCTGGTGGTTGTGCTCTTTACGTTTTCCTCCATGCCATTGCATTGACAAAGTT
The DNA here is from genome assembly GCA_030572335.1 of Petasospora nakhonratchasimensis. NCBI lineage: Eukaryota > Fungi > Ascomycota > Saccharomycetes > Phaffomycetales > Wickerhamomycetaceae > Petasospora > Petasospora nakhonratchasimensis. The sequence goes on from JAJLZS010000006.1 coordinate 899,977, forward strand.
CCAACTGGGTGGTCTTGTAACAATAGTTTTGTACGTCGGTTACTCTATCTTGATCAGTTTCTTGATGTTTGTGCTTACAGGTGCTATTGGATTCTTGTCCAGTTTGGTATTTGTTAGAAAAATCTACACCACTGTCAAGATTGACTGAAGTGCTCTACCTATGTGCAGGTAGAGAAGGACGAACGGGGATTATTTGGTGCTAGCACCCAATTATTATATGTTTACAGAAGAATGAGCTGTCTTTTGGGGTATACTAATAAAACCCGTTGTATATATATATCATGATATCAACTAAGAAAGCCCATATAAATGAAAAGTAGAGAATAAAAGAAACAAATCTACGGTGGGATGTCAAATCAGGTATCTTATATGAGGCAATAAACTCTCAAACACTAAAAGAGTACGCCTTCATTCCTGCCTTTACATGTCAATCTATCCTCGCAACAAAGCGGCGATCTTACAGTTCCTACGGGTTATAATCGTTATAAATTAATCAAAAAGGCCAAGACACTGATTATTGGGTTGTGCACAATCCGCGGAGTGTCTGTTTAGTCTGAATTCTGTCTGATTCTAAATTAATTACATATGCCTGGGCCGCGCCGCCCATTGGACTACATTTGGATATGCAGATAATGCAAGAGAGAAAGGAAAGACAAAGAGAACAAGAACTTCCCAGAGTATATCGTCTGCTAAAGATTGAGATAAAAAAAGATTTTTTTGTAGAATCCAGAGCTCCTTCTCAATCAGCACATTGGCTGTATGAGAACCACTGTATGATGAATGACTCCTGCTACGAACGAAGTTTCTAGATGACAGAACTTGATCTGGAAAACGTTTGGGTCTAAATTAAGCTGTATCAGATGTGGAGGTGCTTAGCTGCGCATGTTTCCACTCAAACTAATCTCAAGAACGAATCTGTTGAGAGATGCAGTGTGATGGATTTGTGGATTTGTCGTTTGCCCTTTTTCTGGATTAATGCGTTAAAACATTATGCCAAAGGGGCCGGTCCGTCGACAGTAATCCCTTAAGTTCGTCTACGTATATGTATCTCTATGTGTGTATCTGTGTTCTTCAAGAAAATCGCTCACTCCAGGTCAATAACGCATCGAATAACTCTAGGCCTCTCCCGCGCGTCCACCTAGAGAAGATCGATCTTGGCCTCTTTCTCACAGCCACACCCTCTTTCTGTGTCTCTTTCTTTCTAGATGGCTCTTTAGAGGCTGTGTTGATGATTGGCGAAGTGTCTTGTGTAACTAAATCACCTAAACTTTTGTAGGATTTAGATTTTCACATCAGAGGAAAAAATTGGGAAAAGGGTCTGGGCTGGGAAAAGAAGTGTGACAGCTGTGCTTCCGACCCACAATTCCCTGTAGTTTTCAGTCTCACCTCTGTTTCCCGATCTCGCAGCTCCACTATTACTCGTACTAAAAGTTTCCAGGACTCAACCAAACTGTCTATTTCAAAACAATGTAGCAAAATAGTTCATTGGGCATTAAGACTGATACAGTTCATCGACAGCTGTCCCTCTTCAGCCTTTCCTTACAGTCTTTCCCCCTTGCTCGTTATCCACCACGAAAGAGACGGGTGTCCAGCTCACAGGATGGCCATTTCTCATGTCACTCTTTTATGTACTGAGGTTGTGTCTCAGCTATGCTAGCGACCGTTTTTGTCTTGAAGTAAACCATTAAAAGCGGATTTCTGAAGTTTTTAGCATGCAAAAACTGCACCCGTCATTGGCAGCAGTTCCATGTGCACACGGACAGGATCTTAAGCTTGGAGCAAACGTAAATATGTCTAACATGAAAGTAATCCATATATATGAGAGGATAATAATGGACCACCAGACACATATCTATTGATAATAAAAAGAAAAAAATCGCTCCACATGCCTACTTCAAAATATAATTTGAGCCGCAGGCGGAGAATGAACTATGGGTGAGTGTACGAAGTAAAAGTACCATCAGCACTGCTGAGATCGTTTGTCTTTAAACGATGAAGAGACAGAAATCAGCGGCGTAATGAGGTTTTGATAGCACTATGCCCTCCACTCTTCAGAATCATCATATTGTTTCCCTTACAGGGCCCTCTGCCCTCCGCCAAACTTTCTTGTGCTTCGACGGCCACAGAAGAAACGTCCGCACAGAATTGCACTACTGCACACATACATACACTTTACAGTCTGCCAGGCACCGACCGCATCGTACATCTGTCGACAAAGGGAGTGCTGGGCACTCATATAAAGGAACATATAACACAAGGGTATCCCTGGAAGAGGTTAAATTAATGGAACTTATTCATAGCTCCTCCCGCAGCACGTTTTCCTCGACTGTTTTTCGGTGTCTCAGTGTCTTCCCTTTTCCTCGTGTGCTCGTTTTACTGTTTTTCTGGGGCTGTGGTTAGTCTTTCACTCTCTTTTCTCTATCTTTCTGTCTTTGACACTCACTCACTCCTTCTCTTACTCCTTCTTTCCCGCGCTGAGACATCTCCATTCCCAGTACAGGGTGGACTGTACACTCCGATATAAAACCAATCCCATGGCAGAAACCATCATCGGCATTCATTCCACATTCCGGAACTCTAATATATATACAAGCACAATGCCCCCAAAGAAACTGTCAGAGGGCGGCCCAGGTGAGTCTGTACAGACACCTGAACAAGATGAAGATACACTTCCCAGTGGTGTAAATGAATTCATACAGAATGCCCCTACAGAATCCGAGACCGCATTGGCAAGAGATCTAACAAGCACAGCTTCCGTAACGACATACAACTATGATCCCCGATCATCGCCCAACCAACACAAGCCTGTGACCCATCCCTCAGCACATCATTATAGGCAGCATCTTCAAAACCATCCTTATACTCAACCACCTATAGGTACTGCAAAGCTGCCTATATCGCTGGCTTTCAAGCGCGCATGTTACAAGTGTGGTAATCTGGGTCATCACGCAGATGAATGTGAATCCAAAGAAAGGCTGTGTTACAATTGCAAAAAACCGGGGCATGAATCGTCCAGCTGCCCCAATGGCAGAAGTACCCAGTCAAAGCAGTGTTACTTTTGTAAGCAGATTGGCCATATTCAATCCGAGTGCCAGCATTACAATGCATTAAGACAAGAGCGCAGGTTCATACCGCAGGTGCCACAACCACCGCTCGAACAGATCATCTACTACTCGCAACTGAGACCACAGCACCCATCCCCACATCCACATCCTGGGCTCAGACATGCCACCTCCATGCCTCAGCTCTACTACCCTCATCAGATGAGGAATTACCGGGAATATGGCACCCCGTTGGCACCGACACAGTCCAGTAATCGCTATCCTCCACAGATGTTCTATTCGCAGAGCATCCCATCACAAGCAGACTACGTGCTCATTTCGCCAGCCACACAGCACTATGGAAACCAGTTGATATCAATGCGTGGGTATGCTCCACCGGCCCGACAGACACAACTCCCGATGCCTCAAACAGGTGCCGTTATGTGCTATGCCTGCGGTGAGCAAGGCCACGAGAGTAAAGACTGTCCCAACAGCAGAGCATGAGCATCCACCCACCTCTATCTGTATATACAGGAACTAAAACAGGCAGTCACACACGCACATCCACGCTTAACGTATCATTCAGTAGTAACTTCTTGTTGTTATAAAGAGAAAAGGCGTAGATCTAGAATCTGACACTTATGCGTACAATATAATTTAGGTTTATTGTATTTACGTTTTCGTACAATGTAGATGCTGGCGGCTAAAGTATAAAAGGGAAGGGAACAGCGCCCTGTCTGCTAAACTCTCCGCCCCCCTCTTCAGACACACAAAAACAACAAAATACCACTGATAGATACCCAGAATGACAGGAGAACAGCCTGAAATCATCTCGATAGACGAGCTTCAGTCTCAAGGCGTGAATGCGTCTGATATTCAGAAACTCCGCGCAGCTGGCGTGTGTAGTATCCCTGTGCGTATCTACTGCCTTGCCAGACGCGTCGCTCACGCCAATACAAGGACCGGCCCCGCTTAACACACGAATGTACAGGCAATACTAACTGCCCAAAAACTAAAGACAGTCTTGTCTACCACAAGACGTAACTTGCTCAAGATCAGGGGCCTCTCAGAAGTGAAAGTTGAAAAGATCAAGGAAGCTGCCAACAAATTGATGGTAAGTTGTACTGCTCTTGTCAGTTGAAGTTTCATTTGCATGGTTTGTTTGCACATATACGGGCACACGGTTAACGGTACTTATATCTCCGTATCTCTTCGCTTGAACGACTTAAAACACCGCCACCGTATCCGCACACGGTGACAAGAAAATTGAGGCTTGGGATGTGCCCTCACAGAACATGACCTCAATCTGGACTGTTGTGCATCACATCCTGGAACCTGGAACCCCAATAATATCTTACAGACACCCTCTGCAACCTAAATATCGATACTAACTTTTGTTTCACAGCAAGTTGGGTTTGTAAGTGGTACCTTGCAAGCTGAGATTAGGCGTCGTGTGGTCTCTTTGTCCACAGGAAGTAAGGCTCTCGATGCTGCCTTGGGTGGGGGCATCATGAGCATGAGCATCACTGAAGTATTCGGAGAGTTTAGATGTGGAAAAACACAGATGGCACATACTCTCTGTGTCACTGCACAGTTACCAAAGGTATGCTGCCATTGAATTTTGCTTTTTCTCTTCAACTGTTCCAAAAGAGTTCACCAGAATACTAACAAAGTTGTATCATCGATAGAGCGTTGGAGGTGGTGAAGGCAAGGCTGCATACATTGATACAGAGGGTACATTTAGACCAGATAGGTATGAAACAACTACCAATTCTCTCCCTGCTTGTCATATTGTCTTTTTCATCTTATATTGAACCCATTTGCATTCAAAATGTACTAACGTGATGTTTTCTAGAATCAAGTCTATTGCTGAAAGATTTGGTGTTGATCCAGATGATTGTCTCGAGAACATCACTTATGCTAGAGCCTTAAACAGCGAGCACCAGTGTGAATTGTTGGAAGAACTTGGCACGGAATTATCCACTGGACACTATAGACTAGTTGTCATTGACTCCATTATGGCAAACTTCAGAGTTGATGTATGGATATATCCCACTAAACTTTCTTCTATTAATTATTCTTTTCTCCACCAGAGTGATACTAACAAAATATCCTTTAGTACTCTGGAAGAGGTGAGTTGAATGAACGTCAGCAAAAGTTGAACCAGCATTTATCCAGGTTAAATAGAATTGCTGAGGACTTTAACATTGCTGTATTCATGACCAACCAAGTCCAGAGTGATCCCGGTGCTTCCGCATTATTTGCTTCTGCTGATGGTAGAAAACCGTGAGTGCCAGAATTTTTGGTTATTAAATTACTTTCAATGTCTCACTAACAATTACCTCAGAGTTGGCGGTCATGTTTTGGCACATGCTAGTGCCACCAGAATTCTTCTCCGTAAAGGTCGTGGTGACGAAAGAGTTGCAAAATTGATGGATTCTCCCGATATGCCAGAGAAAGAGTGTGTGTACATCATCAATGAAGGTGGTATCACTGACTCTGAAGGGTGAACTTGCAATTCCATAGATCTATTCATCTGCTACTAAGTTTCATGTTCTACAACTAGTCGACCAGACTAACGAAAACATCGTAATAATAAAAGCCCTTAATCCCCAATAGATCCATACCATAGAATCATTTCTAAAATACCTATTAATTTCCGAATCTCTCTGGCATCAGTACAGGAGCCATAAGAGACCACCCATAGATACAATAGCAAATCCATGCACTAACGATCTTGACCCAGGAGTAGAAGTATGTTCTTCCCACCGGAACAAAGTCACCAAAGTCATCCTGTTGGACATCCATAGTAAGAAGAACTGCAAGCCATTGAGTTGCAAGGAAGAAGATGATATGGAAAAGAGCATAGTTGTACTTTGTAGTAACTCTCTCTTCATCCTCTTCATCTTCATCATACAACCAACTTTGGTCATATAAAGCACTCTCTGGTAAGGAACCGACAGCAATAGCTTCCCTGATTGCCTGCATTCTCATCTCGTTTCTACCAGGTTCTTGTGTGACGTTTGATTCAGGTTCACCAATTGGCTCATCGTAATTTATGGCAATTGATCCTCCACCATTGTTACCGTTGAAAGCAGAATTTGCAGCGGCACGTGTTGTAGTGTAAGCAATAGTTGCCAAGGTGAAGATGGCACCCAAGACCACAGATGCAGTACGAGTTCCTCTGTTTCTGATGAGTGGATTGCATTGGTTACTGTCTGGTTCAGATGCACATGCAGAAAGGGTCAAGTATGTGCAGTACACAGTAACCATAGCAGCTTGAGCAAGGCCAGCATTTGGGTTGTATTCTTGAATTGTTGGGTTTAATGATAATGTTGTAACAATGAATCCCAAAATGATGTTCACGAATGCCGCTGCTTTGTTCATGGAGCATCCACTGTGGCAGAAGTATACAAAAGTGATAACGACCATGACAATGGAGCCAACGTACATAAAACCCGTACCAAAAATAAGCATTGTCTTCCAAGTGTTTGAATATTCATCCTCGGCTTCAACATGCTCAATACAAGTCTCAGCCCACTCATGGGCGAAGTCCACAAGCAATACCAAACCAACAAGAAGGAAAAAGGCTCCAGAAATCACTGAGACATACTTAGACCACCAGACAAAAAAACCATCCGGGATGAAGAATGAAACAACAATAAGCAATATCCACGCAAATATCTTCAGTGACCAAGCACCGTTCTGTAATTTAGATCTTGGATTTGTGGTAGAATGAACACCAGCAAGGAGCATACACAGAATCAAGTGCTCGATACCCAGAGCAAAGTTCATTCTGTGTACTGCAAAAAACCCACACTCAACACCCTCGCATTGGTACTTAGAGATTCTCTCAAGTTGTTTTCTTGCAAATTCTGTAAGCATTATCCATGATATGATAGCGTTAATGAGGAAAAGAAAAGCATAACTAAGACGGGTAGAAAAAGAAGATCCAATGGTCTTGAAGGACTTGCACACCAAAGAAGAAAACATGGAACCGCAACACGATGCTGCAGCTGTTCCAGCCATCTGAAGAGGCATGGAGACAATCACACCCATTTTGTTGTGTAATAAACTGTTTATGTAGTTAATTGAACAAGGTCTGTGAAGGGATTGAAAGGCTGATGAATGCGGTCTTCCTCCCTTTGATGAAATGCATTGAGGATTCCGGGGGCAAGTGTTACAACTCATACACCCAGACACCGCCCCTTATTGTGACTTTTTTGGAGCTCTTCAGGATAGCTTGATTACGTGAGAGATTCCACCTCATCACCCGTTAAGATAGGTTCTATATCTTCCTTATCCAAATGAGTCAGCAGTACTATCCAATTATTCTTCAGATTGGTTCCCGATTCATCAGGGCTGGATTTGCCGGTGATGCTGTGCCAATTGTACGACGCCGGACCAACTTGTATGACCTCGAAGGAGCACAACTGGCACCATTGAGGAGTACATCCGCTCATGATAAAGACATACCAGAGGAAAAAGAGCTTGGACCTGATGAAGACTCACAATTCCTCTGGACTCATAATCTTGTGGGACTTGATAGTGACAAGATTGAGTCGGTTTTGGAGAGAGTCATCTATGACATTTATCAAGCGGACCTGCTCATCGATCCAAAAAAATGTAAAGTTCTCATCATTGAGCACCCACTCATGCCCTTTCCACTGAAGAAGATTATTGTAAGGGTATTACTATTCCACATACACGCCCAGTCGGTAAGGTTTTTTCCAGAACCCGTGATGAGTTGTATAAGCTCAGGATCACACTGTGCACTTGTCATAGATATAGGCTGGAATCAAACGACAATCACGCCAATCTTTGACCTGAGACAGCTTTACACAAATATGAAAGCTACGCGAAGAGCTGGAAGATGGCTTCATGCAGCTGTGAGGATGGCAATGAATGAGAATGGATGTCTCGCAGGCGGATTTGAGTTTGTAGAGAGATTCATATCCGAAGCAATGTACTGCGGTATTTCCAATGCTTCATTAGAAGACAAATATGAATTTGAAGGAATTTCAATGCCATCAGCTCTCAGGCATAGCCCTATTGAATCTACATTTTATCCAGGTTCAAATACTGAAGATGAGGACACACGATCTATTGCAGATTTAGTCTCTGAATGTCTTGAAGAAATGAATATTGACCTTCGTGCTGTTTTGAAAGATAAAGTGATTATAACAGGCGGCGTTTCCCAAATCCCTGGATTCAAAAGCCTACTACTAAATGAATTGAAGGAAAAAGCTGGTGCACAGGGCATTCGGTCCCTTGGTGCTTGGGAAGGCGCTAGTTTGTACTGCAGCACGGCTCTTATGACTCCACTGTCAATCCAAGATAGAAAGAGATGGCCAGAACTCGCTAGAGATAACTATCTATCTGGTGAAAGCAAGGTCATTGACTGGACTGATGATCTATACTACAGAATATAATGATAATACTAATATTTATTAGAAAAAAGATAAACAACAAACGATTCGCTTTATATATTGATTCTCTTAGCAAGCTCTGATTCTGTAAACACAAGATCTTCCTCTGTGGAGATCGTTTGCCTATAGTAGTCCCTCTTTCCAGTAAATACATCACCTATTGAATTAATATCCTCAAAGTCCTTAGGGTCTCTCCATTGAAACTTTTGAGTGAAGATATTCTGTCTTCCTTCGATGACGTCAACAACATACTCACCAAGCACTGGTAAGAACTTGAACCCATGACCAGATCCACCAGTAACAACCAATACACCCAACTTTTCTGGTATAAAATCAATTATGAAATCGTTGTTTATTGTGTCAGTGTACCAAAGAAGTTGAGTCTTATGAATGCCTAATTCTATCAAGTCAGGGAAGAACACCTTGATGAAAGCTTTGAGCTCACTTATGACTTCCTTTGTCAACGAGGACACAGGTGGAACTGAGTTGCTTGTTACTGGGACAGATGTTATTGTACCATCACTGAGTTTAGTACTGTTGGTATACTTTTTTTGTCTCATAATGAATTTGACGATACCATCTGAAGTTACAGGGAACGCACCAAATCCACTAAATGGTTCATTTTCAAGCAGCTCAGTCATCTTCCACATTACGAGTGGAAAGTTCTCAGGTGAATACTTTACCAATAGATCCACCCTATCATCTGGGATTTTGATGCAGAGAACATTACCATTTTGTGCTTCACTAAGTCCAGCAAGTTCTGGAATCAACGAAGCAGTCCATGGGCCACAAGCCACGACTGTCAAATCAGCTTTGTGAGATATGCCATCTAAAGTCTTAATTCCTTTCACTCTTTTATCCTCCTCTATCAATGACGTCATAGTTCCTTCTTTTCCTGTTATAAACTTCACTCCATGAGATCTCAAATAAGAATTGACGTACAGACAAGCATTACACGCGGTCAGAACACCTGAAGTTGAATCAAATACACCAGTGAGACTCTTAAAGTAAGAATTTTTTCCTTCTTTGATTTTAAAAAAGTCAAGTTTATCCATTATTCCCTTACTTTTAGCTCGCTGGAGATCATTTTGATCATTGATATCAAACTGTGTTTCTCTTAATCCGGAAACTTCAAACTCCTTGAGTGACTCAATAAGATCAATAGTTAGCTCAGGCGCATCATTTATAGAAAGCATACCACATTCATCTAATATTTTGAGTCTTCCAGTGATGTTGTACTTCTGTTTGGCTTCTTTTGGGGACATTCCACTGACCTCTTCGTCCCAGACAACAAACTTCTGGCGAGCACGAAGAGCCAGGTTATGATAGTACTCCTTTCCATCATAACAAGCTCTAAACACCTTGTTAATATCAGCAGAAGCAGTATCTGCTCCGTTTTGGAATGAGTATCCCAGTTTATGTAAGTCTAAACGATCATAAACTGTTATGTTTGTATATCCGTTATCAAAGAGATGGAGTGCACTACTGAGTCCGAAAACTCCCGAGCCCACCACAATAATCTTAGAATCTTTTGAGATAGTGGGCATTTGCTGTTCTAATACAACCGTATTCTCTCAGTTCCTCTTTTACTGGCCCACGTCATATATGATGGATAAATGTGTAAGAAGCACTCTATTTAAATAATCAGTTTGTGAGACCAAACGCAAGGCAGCCCCGATCGAGCAAGACATGCAATTATCAGTAGATTTCCCCTAAATGGCAAAAGCACCGGTGAGCTACCCTCGCCCCAAGCACCCACAGCATAAGCAGAACTCACCAGTAAAAACAGGTTGTCTTCCACAACCGTCACTTGACCTGGTTATTTTATCTCTTTTATGGTGTTTTGTTAGAGATTCTTTCATTCTCAAAACCGACAGTTGTCACCACACATATTTATGTTTATGGGTATTGAAAAAGATTCCCTTCGTAAAAGTCGAACCCCTGATATCTCTTTTTCTTCATTTCTTTACACGGGCTCCATAACCACAGGGAGATCACATAAAATGTTAATGAGTATTTGTTCTCGAGTATTCGACGCATACTTTTACGGCTTATTTATGTGACCCAGCTCGCCTTCAAGAAAAATTACAGCTACTGACCCACAGATACAACAGAAATGGCAATTGACTACTCCAAGTGGGACCACATTGAGCTCTCAGACGACTCCGATGTCGAGGTGCACCCAAACGTTGACAAGAAGTCCTTTATCCGCTGGAAACAGCAGGATATCCACCAGAAACGTGCAGAGAGAAACCAGGAAATCAAGAACCTCGAGGTCCAGATCCCAATGTATATCGAATTAAACAGAAGAGTTGATCAGCTACTTCAGGACAATGACGACGAGAAGTTGGGTGATTACGAACGTATTCAGACTTACTTGTTGAACACCTTCGATGGCAAAAAGCCAGATGGCGTCGAAGAAGATAGCCCAACTTACAACGAAATGATTGAAGACTTGTTTGTTCAATTAAAAGGACAACTAGAAAAAGCTTCTCAAGATCCAAATAGCGGAAACAACCTTAGACAGGAAATTAAGCTTCACAGAAAGAAAATTGACGATGTCTTATTCCATCAACAAGACAAGTTGAAATCGCTGTACAAAGAGCGTGACCTCCATATCTCATCCGATGACATTCACACCGGATGGGATCGTTCTTTCATGAATAAGGGTGACTCAAAAGCTTCGATACACTCTCAAGCACCAATAACTCCAACCTCAGAAACAAAATTGTCGTCGCCAACAACTCAATCATACTCTATACCATCACCAACTGCGCCTATCCCATCTGTCACTTTACCAGTTGCAGAAACACTTCCATCATCAACTAATGAAACATCTTTGGAAATCACACAGACTTCTAATTCGACAGTTGCCACTACACAAGTCAACGAACCTGAAGAAGAAGAAATTCTTCAAGAATTGACACCAGCTACACTTGCTCTATGCAAGATTCCTGCTACACAAACTGATACCATTAAAACATTCCTCAAGAATCATCCACACATTATCACATCTGACCAAAAGGATGCACTTTTGATGTCGGCCTTTGATGCCCAGTTTGCCCATGATGATCATTTAACCAAACAAATCATTTCTCACTCTACATTGATGCAGTATGTGATCGATCTCATCAAGTTCAAGAACGCTAAATATCCGCAAGAGATTATTATCATTATCGATGGTCTCTTCTCTAAAATGTTTGGATCGAGATCCAACCCAGCACTTGAAGCATATCATGCAGAAGTTGAAAGAACTTTCCAACACATTAAGCAACGTGCTAAAATCCTCTCGGATGAAAACTCTGAACAAGCGGAACAGGAAATTCAACTAAAATCCCTTGACGATGATACAGAGCTTATTGTGAACCTTCCTGATCATAATTCAGATGATCCCGAGGAACAAGAGCGTTATAAGATTTTCAAGACATTACCAGCGAAAATGCAGGATGCGTTGAAATCAGGGTCTCTTGACGCCGTTAATGAGGTATTCCGTGGTATGCCTATTGAAGATGCTGAAAACATCTTAGAGATCTTTGATTCTTGCAATGTGATTGGTGTCCAGGCCGTCATTGAAAATGAGTCTGAATGGAATAATCTAAAGAACCAGTATCAGAATGAGACGGTTACTAGCGAACAACAAGTTCCACATATTGAAGAACTTGATATCCAGGAAGAATTCAACACTGCTGACATGGTTGATTAAGCTGTATATCATAGCCGAATTCTACTGTAATGGGTTCTGTTTTTTTAGTTATCTTTAATATCATAAAATTTTCGAATGTATGACATGATAATGAAGTAAGATATAAAAAAATTAAGACGGTATAAAAAATGAAATGAATCGAATTGAAAAAATGGTTCTCGTCCGAACTATTTATTGTGTCTGAAGTGAATGAATGTACTTGAGAAGTGGTCAATATCAGAGAATGTGGAATGAAGGGAAGGTTCTTCTACTCCAAGTATCAATATCCCACTTCATCAAACCCTTCTCATATCCAATGATTATGTGTGATCCATCTCTGTCCTCAAACCAGTCGACACCACTAATGTCACTATCGGAATATCCGTACTCTGGACCACCAACGCTGCTGGTAAAACTAGAAGTACTCTCTCTGCTTTCTCTGTTTCTTGAAGGCAGTGGAGTGTACTCGTCTTCGGACTCATCAAAGACCTCCGCATCCATATATGACAGCAGATTATAATTATTCATATTCCTTGTAGCATAAATGTTTGAAGGACTGATACCAGTCGTCTTGTTGCATATTCCTCCTTCCAGCGAAAGAATATCATTGTAATTCATGACTCTTGGTATGGTAAGTGTATTTTCTGAATCCTTCTGATCTTGCAGAATTATGTTTGTCGTAGTCATATTCATCATAGATGATGATCCGGTACGTGAACGTGATTGTATGGTGTTAATTGGAAGGACAATCACCTGGTGATTATTGAAATCTCTTGTGTCAACAACGTGAACTCTCCCAACATGTTCACTGATGAGAAGCAAATCGTCTGTACCTCTTGCATATTTAACACATCTGAAGGCACCATTAGAAATTTTCTGTCTTGTAGAGTAGATGCGCTTTAATGGTCCTGCTGAGATATTTCTAATATCGTAGATCAAACAGGTTCCATCTTGAAAACACGATGCAAATTGCAAGCCCGACGGATCAAATGAAGTTGAAAATCCAGAATCACAGGACGTCTCAATTACTTGGTCACGGTGTAAAGTTCTAGAGTCCTCCTGACCTGGGTGTAGTATGCATATGGAAGATGAATCACCAACAACAACCAAGTTCTTCTGATCATCTGACAAGGCAGAATGATTGAGGGGGAAGTCCAAATTTGCGGATGAGTTCACAACAATTGAGGAATTAGTAATCAACGTATTGTAGAGAGCCATATCATTATTGCACACAAAGGAACTATACTGAGAGTTTCCTATTTTGTTGATTGATGCGTTATTGTTGAGATATGATCCCAAGCGTATAGACATGGACTGTTGAGTTTCCCTATTATAAAAAGAAAACAAGCCTCTCCAAGTAGTTCCTGCGCCTGTGTTTCCGTCACCGAGTTCTGTAAAAGCCCGGTTTACAAATGAATTGGATCTGCTGGAGTTTACAGAACTGATGATACCCCCAGCGACTATTTTGTCATGTGCCTCCTTGAAACAGTGGGGACGGAAGTCCAGCTTATAGGCGGTGGTGACCTTCGCTGTGTCGCAATCTGTAGCCTTAATGGTGGACTCATTCGTATACAAGATTTCGTTGGTATGTCTCGATGATGGTTGAATCACGTCTCTGATCTGCCAGTGACTAAGTTTGAGGTTGGTTAATTTTTGCCTCGTTTTGTGTGGAGACGATCGCGGCTATCAGCCTGCGTATGTATACTTACTTGACAGTGACCTTTGCAGGGTAGAACTGTGCCTTATTAGATAGTCCTGATAAGCGCCTCGTGTATTTCCTATCTTGATCTCTGTTGTGTCTGTTAGTCCTGAGTTTACGTGGTAGTTTGATCTTCCCAGGGATAGATTCCACCTCCTTACACCTGTCAATTTGCCTTATCAGAAATTATCAAATTTATACAGGAGAATTCCCTGTCTTCCACTCAACGGCGTATCACGGCCGGTACTTACTGTATCCCTAAAGTACAATCAATAGTCATTTTTTGTTTGTCTGTGTCTGAACTTAATCTAAAATGGCCTATCTTCTGTCTCGTTATTACTATGAGGCCGATTAGCCGCCCAGTGATGATTATTGAGGTTGCGCGCGGGGGCTTTTTAGGAGTTAAATACCACAAAGTGGGCTGCTCTGGCGATGGTTACTGGCCACGACTATGACGTAACAGCCTGAAAGTTGGGGTGAATATATTGACACCTTCTATTTATACATAGAAATGTTGCTTTTAGGTGTATTAAAAGTGGTCTTATATTTGAGTTTAAGGTTATTGTCATCACCTCTTCATCAACCTACTGCGTTTAACGAGAAGTATATAATATTGCTCCATATGAACCACCCAGCCACGGTGACGGTTTGCGAGACTCTTCAACTTTAACGTGTGATGACTCCCTTTGGAGGAAAATGAAAAAGAAAAATATGGTTCCCAGCCCCAGAACGCGGGGTATGACATAATGATTGCACTTTACCCCCTAGCAAAAGTATCCTATTAGCCACCTCCGATACGTTATGTTCTTCCAGTTAAGGGTCTGGAATTTATGTACTACGGACCAGCAGTAGAGCTGTACATGGAGAAACACGTAGCACGGAGTGCGCCCCATAAGTAATCAGATGATCCTTCGAAATCCAGAACAACTGTGTCCTCAAGAAAACAAAAGAGAAACATATATGTTATTGATTTTTCTACTGAACACACGCCACCTCTGAAGAGAGCAGATTCGTTTTATGAGAAGAACTATAGTGCAATCATGAGATAAATTCGTTCTCCTCCCCGCTTGAGATAAAAACCCGATCACCAATGTATTTCATCTGAACACCACCCGGACACCGGGAATAGGACTATAGAATCCCTTAAATTAAACCTCCTATCTAAGTTATATAAATATCAAGTTCATTTAGTATTATTGATGATATTAAGAGGAAACTGTACGTTTTCAATTAATTGTATTTATGATGCTATTGTATTTTTATTATAAAGTAGCTTTTGGTATTGCTTATGAGATTTGTATAGGTCTATTTTGAAAATTATTGAGTAGTTTATTAAAACTAGTAACTATCTAATATCAAAAATGTCAGTACAATCTGAATAAAATTAGCATATATGTATCAAGATATCAACCCCCAAAACGGCAATAAGTGTTTTAAACATTAAACGACTTAATATGATCTATGCAATTTGTTCTTAACGGTATTCAAGGGAAAATCTAGTATAAATAGCTTAATAGTGAACACCACCATTCATGTGACGAGAATGGTAACTTAGAAGTCTTCAGATTTTGATTCGTCCATATTTCATCTACAATTTAACAAGATTATCCACTCAGTTGATTTTATTACGCTTTTCCAGAATTGGTTAAGTTAACCTTTCAGAAACAGAGTAATTCCTAGCCACATATGCCCGGCACGAACAATACAATCATCTATATTCTGAGGAGAGCCTACCAATAAGGATCCTTGTTCTATGCGAAACTTCTTTCAGACTTTATAATTCATTACCAACTGACGTGTTTCCTAGACTAGGCGAGCTATACTCCCCCAAAACATACCTTTGTGCCCATCAACTGCAAGACATATGGGTGATCAATAACACAGGTCGCTGCAATGGTTATAATGCGTAACCAAGGTGCAAGTCGTGGAATGTATATGTATATGTGCATGCCTAAAATCCTTTCTTGGGTTGTTTTCTTTTGATTAACAAATGGTCATGATCCCATGGCTTTCATGTGGATCTGATCACTGTCTGATGGATGTCTCTATTACGTTATTCTTTCAACAACTAGTCAACGTGTGATCAGATAACAACTAACAACTTATTAACCCGTTACAATTAGAAATAAGTTAAATGCGGCCTATTGACCATAATCTGTTTCTGGTCTTGTAATTTTTGCCTTACTCCTGAAAAACCCCTCCCCCCAAAGTGCCCATACTATGCGGTCCCTGCAAGGTGGCGTAGGAATCTTGCTGCGACACCTCTGGTCCCATCTACCATTTGATCAATCAATCACTCACATGTTCTTCTTTAATTAGCATCAGAAGAATTCACAGAAATTTTATTAGATTATTGCGTAGTCAAAAAGTGTGTATTCTTTTTTAGAGGTAAAGATCGTCCGAAGCGCATGCAGACCTAGAACATAGATGAGTGCTGTGTATTATGTTGAGATCTACGCTTGACACTTCGCGATCTAACGCATTCAGCGGTTTCGAGACCTTCGGTACCTCATCTACAGATTCAAGAATCCACGTCTCGGAATATTTCTTGGGAAACAAGAAGCTGATATTATCTGTTACGAGGGTATTAACAGAACAAATGTTTTAAAGTAGAATTTAAACTAGGAATAATAAACGCACAAGGTCCATTTTTTGTAAGCGCCCGCCTTGATAGCTTAAGAAATGCGGGGGGGGGGGTTTGCGATATACGGCCACATAGGCATTACACATTAGCAGGTAAGGTATGACCAAATTTCCTCATTTCATCCGCATTGACAATCCATGATTTCCATAACATACATATTTGGGATTGGTTGGTCAGAGTATAGATTATAGGTATCCTATTAGGTCAGTCCTGAGAGTTCACTTATATATATATGCGTTGTGCCGTACACCCAATTAGTTGCAAATAGTACTAAGCTAGAGAGAACGGTAAGGAAATAATTTGCAAGAAGTTAAAGACAACCACAAGGAAATATATGGAATACGCAGTATTGCAGGGATACAAATAAAAGACTTAATTGCAATTTCAAGAGGGCATATAGTTTAAGAGTTGGAAAGCTATAAAAGACGAACAAATGATCTTCTAAATATCAGGAGTTCAAAATAAAGTGCTCTAGTGTGAACCATCAGATCCTGATATAAATATAACAACCAAATAATTATTCAAATGAAGTTCTCTACTGTTGCCCTTGGTGCCACCCTCGTTTCCCTTTCAGTCGCTGCTCCAGTTGCGCTTGACATTCTAGGTGTTATCTTGCCAACCAGCATTGATGGCACCACTGCTTCTTTTCCATTCCAACGAGTCTTCCAGACCTTTCTGGCCTTTCTGGTCTCGCTGGATTGGGTTCTATAACTTCTGAGCCTAGTATTGATGGTCCGAACAATCTCACCACTGCTTTGTTTCAACCAGTCCATCTCTACTTTGAGGGCCTTGGATTTGGATAGCACCGATGTATCTCAGATCAATGTTGCTTGTCAGGCTCTTTCCTCTTTGTTGGGTGATGCTGACAGCTACTTTGACAAATTTGCTACAGCAGCAGTTGGAAGTGAAAACACTGATGTCAAGATTTTCGTAGACACATTGGAGGTCATTTTGGACACTTTCACTGAAGGTTTGGAGTATGTTTTGTCTTTCAGTCTGATTCAGACCGGTGCCGATTTGGCCTTGAACAACATCCCAGTTGTGATTCTTCGGTTGACATCCACTCTTTCCAGCCTCGCCGCCCATTAGATCAGATCAAGTTTCTGGGTGAACCATATTAGATTACAAATTATTCATCTTTTATCCAGTTTATTTCTACAGCAATAACATATTATTATAGATTTGAAAACAATTGTGATAGAGATATGATTTTTGTACAACGATTTTCAGGTAGATAGTGAGTTGTATCTACGTTATTCTCATATGAACTTACTAGGGAGTGTAAATCGGATAAATGAATCCGGAGTCATTTATATGGAGCTAAAAATTCGGAGTCAAGATGGATGACATTCTACTGCTCCAGCTACATACCTTATTGTTTAGATATGGTAGCATTTTACATGGTGATAGGCCTCGGAAGTTACCGATAAAGACAGCGGTGTGAATGGAAAGTAATAACGAACGCGGCGAATTCCTAATCAGGAGATGAATCCGGCATCTTACATACCCGAAGTCAAACAAAATGCGTATATTTTCATATATATAGCGAGGGGACGGAGATTGCCTGTTTATGGTTAACATAGTACATCACATCGTATTATATATCGAGCCATACTCCAAATTGATAATTGGATAATTGTGTAGTTGTATATTGTGAACAGATACTCCCCATAAGAGCTGTATCTAACGTAAGTATATAGATCGGCACAGTAGAGAGCGAGTGCCGAGTTACATGAGTGTACATCTCGCTCTCCTTAAAGACGGGTGTTAAGTTGTATCATTAAAGCATCCACAAACAGGTTGAAGAGATTGGGCCATATATGGGACCAATTATAGGATGTCAACAGATAAACACCAATGGCATTCAGACTCTGTGGAAACGCGCCCACTTACTCCCTTGATTGTGCGCGAACTGGTAAGCTGCGATGCCACAGCTGATAAGAATGTTCCAAGGACTTTAGGCTTTTGTCAGACTTGAAAAGACAGTGCCCTCCAGTAGGATTGCAGGCTGCCAAGATTTAGTATCGACCAAGCCTTTTTTATAATGCTGCTTTGTATGGTCCTTCTATGGGTAGGGCCTTCCTAAGGGTGAGATTTCAGAATAACTTTCAGGGGATCCACTTTTAGTAGCCAAGGATTGCCAAGGAGGTTGAGTGGCAGAAAGTGACAATGGGATGATACATTAAAGTTCACGCTGTTTAAATGTAGCTTGATCACAAACCGTGAATAAAGAGTTATTAGAATTGACAGAAAATCCCTTTCCTTTTTGTATATTGCTTTCACACAGCGGCATGTATTCCTATTTGGGGCGTTATCAGCAGATCCGCCCTTCATTAGAAAGGTTCTATCTAGTTCGCCGATCCATTTTGGCGCAACCGGCACCGGGGACATTTCAGAAGTACAGACATATATAAATGTTCCCGCTCATCGCCAGTTTTCTCTTTTTCATCTCAAATGATTTGGTGAATCAGTCTCACACACATATCCTCATCAATCACGAGATGAGCTCGGACGAGGAAAAGCAAATTGATACGAAACAGGATGACATGATTTCCCCGGTCATGTCCATAACAAAGGAGCAGATTGGCACTGGGGAAGTCATCACCACCGTTCTCTCTCCAAATGGACTTCCGGTTGAGGTTACAGGTGATGTTGATGAGGCCATGAAGTTAGCCATTGGTGAGCGCATTGAAATGACTCCGGAAGAATCTGCGCAGTTGTTGAGAAAGATTGATATGTACTTGTTGCCATTGCTCTGTTTCCTCTATGCAGTGCAGTTTATGGACAAGGTCACAAACGGTAATGCTGCCATTATGGGTCTTAAGACTGATTTGGGGATGACTGGTGATAAGTACACTTGGGTTGGTACTTCATTTTACTTGGGCTACCTAGCCTTTGAGTTCCCAGTTTCAGCATTGCTACAAAGGTTCCCATTGGTGAAGACTACTTCCGCTTTCATCTTCTTGTGGGGTGTTACTTTGTGTTTGCACGCTACTCCAAACTATGCTGGTTTTATTTTCCTTCGAACAGCACTTGGTGCATTTGAGTCTTCTGTTACTCCAGCCATGATGATTATCACTTCCCAATGGTACAGAAAAGAGGAACAGTTTTTCAGAACATGTATTTGGTTTGCTTGTAACGGTTTTGGTAACATCTTTGGTTCTGCCATTGCCTACGGTATTGCCAAGCATGTTAGCGGTTTCAATATTGAAGGTTGGAAAATTTTGTTTATTGTTACTGGCTTGATCACTGTTGTTTTGTCCGTTGCCATCTACTTGCATGTTCCAGACTCCCCAGCCGGTGCTTGGTTCTTGACCGATAGAGAGAAACTGATGGTTGTGGAGAGAATTCGCTCTAATAACCAGGGTTTTGGTAACAGACATTTCAAGAAGTCTCAGTTTATTGAGGCTCTGAAGGATCCAAGAACTTGGGTTTGTTTCTTCTTTGGTCTTGTGACTGATATTCCAAACGGTGGTATTACCAATTTTGGTGCTATTTTGTTGAAAGATGACTTCGGTTACTCCACTTTGGAATCCTTGCTTATGGGAATGATCACAGGTGCTGTTGAATTGGTTGGATGTCCATTGTTTGGTTCTTTGTCTCTCTACATTCCTCACAGAATGATCATGGCTATTGCTGCTACCTCCGTCACGTTTGCTGGAACTTGTATGCTTGCCTTTGCCAATAGCAGCAAGCAGGCCAGATTGGCTGGTTACTTCATTCAAGGTGTGGGCCCAGTTGGTATGATCTGTTGCTTGTCTCTGTTTTCTTCAAACGTTGCTGGTCACACTAAGAAGATTACAGTTAACGCGATCTTTTTGATCGGTTACTGTGTTGGTAACTTGATTGGTCCGCAGACCTTCAGAGCGGAGGACGCACCAAACTACTCTCCAGCTAAGATTACAATGGTTGTGTGCTATGCCATTGCAATTGTGTTGTTGTGCTGGTTGTACTACTCTTACTGGTCCGAGAACAAGAAGAGAGCTGCCATGAGAGCTGGGAGAGAGAAGAATGGATTCTACGATGAAGAGATGGAGAACCTGGAGTTTGCCGATTTGACTGACAAGGAGAACCCTCACTTTGTCTATGCCTTATAAGTACATATACGCTGGCTCGTATCGTGTTATTCCTTTTTACACATGGTTTTGTTAATTTTAAGTTTATGATGTCGTACTATTCTGTGTTGGTTTGTAACAGTTGATAGTGCACCTAGTAAGAAGCGGTCTTATCAAACGACTAGTCTCCTGGCGCTTGGCTTTCCTTATCGAAAGTTTTGAGGGAAAAAAGCGACACAAATTCGGCAATTGTGGCAGCCACAGGGGCAGGGTAAACAGAATCCTTATGGATGCGGAGCTTTGCGGAGCGGCCGGACAACGTGGGGCATAAAGAATCTAAGCATAGGTATGGGACTCCGGCGGGGACTGCGGAACCGGGACATAGTCCAATATACACCGAACCTTGGCGTAGTCCCATCTGCAAAGATAGGGAAACCAAGCCGATGGAGGAGGGGGAGGGTGAGTTAATGCATTGGTTAAATCGTATCTGTGTCTTCCGTCCATCTTTTGAGTTGTAGATTTCTCCCAAGCCATTCCGTGCGTGGTCAAGTCCGAGTCTGTTTGTTAATGTTGGTAGATAAGCCATATTTGCATTTGACGGGGCCCTTTTCTGTTACCCACGAAGCTGGGAAAAGAAGCCAAATATATATCATTTCTGGTTGTTAAAGAACATCCTTCTCAGACTGTCTCTCCACAGTAATGTGATGGATGCCTAACGCCAGTAGCATGGGATGCGGACTGAGACCGCATACCCCATACAATGGGGAAGCCGATAAGGAAAGCCACTGAGCTGCAGCTGTTGAGTTCTTTGACTCTCCCCTGAAGGCGTGGCCCGACAACTTAGTCTTGGACTCGGTCGTAAGACTGAATTTAGCAGCTGGACCCTGAATTGAACCACTGTGATTTATTACATGGGCGCAAATTTATACCAACATCTTCTTGTGTGTATGCTGCCAAGGAAATAAGTAAAAAGGTGTGTCTAATTGTTTCTGCAATAGATCATAATTCCCGTCCTTCGTCATTTATAAATAGCCAAGATGCCATAAATTCTGTAGACTTCTCTCCCCTCAGTGAAATATACCCCTCTAAATTGTTCATAAAACTTCTTCACAAAGAATGAGCTCCGACGAAGAGAAGAAAATTGATATAGAGCAGGATGGCATGATTTCCCCGGTCATGTCCATAACAAAGGAGAAGATTGGCACTGGGGAAGTCATCACCACCGTTCTCTCTCCAAATGGACTTCCGGTTGAGGTTACAGGTGATGTTGATGAGGCCATGAAGTTAGCCATTGGTGAGCGCATTGAAATGACTCCGGAAGAATCTGCGCAGTTGTTGAGAAAGATTGATCTGTACCTGCTGCCATTGCTCTGCTTCCTCTATGCAGTGCAGTTTATGGACAAGATTACAAACGGTAATGCTGCCATTATGGGTCTTAAGACTGATTTGGGGATGACTGGTGACAAGTACACTTGGGTTGGTACTTCATTTTACTTGGGCTACCTAGCCTTTGAGTTCCCAGTGTCTGCAATACTCCAGAGATTTCCATTGGCAAAAGCAACTTCCGTGTTCATTTTTTTGTGGGGTATTGTCCTCTGTTTGCACGCGGCTCCAAATTATGCTGGTTTCATCTTTTTGAGAACCATGCTTGGTGCATTTGAATCCTCCGTTACACCAGCAATGGTCATACTGACATCCCAATGGTATAGAAGGGAGGAACAGTTCTTCAGAACTTGTATCTGGTTCGGTTGCAATGGTTTTGGTAACATTTTCGGTTCTGCCATTGCTTTCGGTATCGCCAAGCACGTTCACAACTACTCCATGGAAGGCTGGAAGATTTTATTTATTGTCACTGGTTTGATTACCATTGTGGTTGCTATTGCATTTTACATCCATATCCCTGACTCCCCAGCCAGCGCTTGGTTCTTAACCGAAAGGGAGAAGTTGATGGTCGTGGAGAGAATTAGGGCTAACAATCAAGGTTTCGGTAATAAACACTTCAAGAAGAGTCAATTCATTGAAGCACTTAAAGATTACAGAACTTGGGTCACTTTCTCTTTTGGACTGATTAGTGATATTCCAAACGGTGGTATCACAAACTTTGGTGCTATTTTGTTGAACGAGGATTTTGGTTACTCTACTTTGGATTCCTTGCTTATGGGAATGATTGGCGGTGCCGTCGAACTTGTTGGGTGCCCACTTTTTGGTTATTTCAATAGATACATTCCACACAGAATGATCATGGCGATATCTGCCATTACTATTACCCTTGCGGGTGCCTGCATGTTGGCCTTTGCAAATGACAACAAACAGGCAAGATTGGCTGGCTACTTGATTCAGCCAATTAGTCCAGTTGGTATGATTTCTTGTTTGTCTTTGTTTTCTTCTAACGTTGCTGGTCACACCAAGAAGATTACAGTCAATGCGATCTTTTTGATCGGCTATTGTGTTGGTAACCTAATTGGCCCGCAGACCTTCAGAGCTGAGGATGCCCCATCATATTACCCAGCCAAAATCACCATCGTTGTCTGTTATGCCATTAACGTTGCTCAGCTTGGATTTTTGTATTACTCTTACTGGGCCGAGAATAAGCAGAGAGCTTCTATGAGAGCTGAAAGAGAGAAGAATGGATTCTACGAGGAAGAGATGGAGAACATGGAGTTTGCCGATTTGACTGACAAGGAAAACCCTCACTTTGTCTATTCTTTATAAGCAGCATGGGAGGCCCAAACTGTTTTTTTATATATACTATTTAGTTTACTTCTTTTTATTTCTACCCCAAGAGGCCTAGATAAAACACAATATATATTAACATTATACTTCAAAATAGATATAAGGGGAGGAGTGTCAAGTTCAGTTAAAGAGTAATTTTCATTTTTCAACAAAGAGATCCCTTGGCCCAGTTGGTTAAGGCGTGGTGCTAATAACGCCAAGATCAGCAGTTCGATCCTGCTAGGGATCACTTTCTTTTTGATTCTTTCTTTTCTTTTCTCCAATAACTATTCCAATAGCCATAATCCAATTGATCACACTATATATTGAACATACATTGGCTACTAATTCTGTGAAATTACATCATTGGTCTCTATGCATGATCTCGGTGTAGAGAATTGATTTCAGCTCTGGTATTGAGAGTTCATCTTTCATTTTATCAAACTCAAAAAACTCTTGTGGGATTGGTCGAGCGACAGGCTCGTCATTTGGATCATGGTAAGAAGAGAGGTATGGGTGCTCAAGAGCCTCGAAAGCAGTGATTCTTTTTTTTGGATCAAATGCTAGCATTTTAGATAAAAGATCAATGGCCAATCCATTTGCGCATGGGAACACCTTTGTTAACGGTACTTTTTTGTAGAAAGTGAGGGATCTGATATACTCTCTTGCTCTCTTGGAGGTAATACTTTGGTAGTCCTCACCAGTTGGAGAACCCAGAAGTTGGAAAATTAAAGTCAGTTGGTTCCTGTAGTCTTTACCTGGGAAAAGTGGTTGTCCAAGAAGAAGCTCTGCGAGTATGCAGCCAACCGACCACACATCAATGGCTGTGGTGTATTTAGAAGCCGTAAGCATAATCTCTGGCGCTCTATACCATCTTGTAGCAACATATTCTGTCATTAAGTTGCTTTTCATTTCTGATGCATTTGTACTTCTGCCCATCTTACGATCATCAATTCGGGCTAACCCAAAATCACAGATTTTCAAATCACAATTGGCATTTAACAAGAGGTTTGATGGTTTCAAATCCCTGTGGATCACATTTGCACTGTGGAGAGCTTTTAATCCCCTGAGGATCTGGTAAACAAAGTATTGAACATGGTCATCTGTGAGTTTTTGCGAAATGATAGCCCTGTGGAGGTCTGTCTGCATGAGTTCTTGGATGATGTATACCTCGTTGAACTCTTCAATAGAAGTTGGCCTTTGGATATCAAAAATCGAAATTATGTTTTCATGCTTAAAATGCTTGAGTAACTTGATCTCTCTAAGAGTTCTTACGCAAAAGAGTGCTCTGCTGAATGGCTTGATCTTTTTGATGGCCACTTTGGTTCCTGTTGGTTTGTGGAGAGCGAGACAAACAACTCCATAGGCGCCTTCACCCAGGAGTTGTTGTACTTCAAAGCAAGTCGAAATATTGAAAGTAATCTGCTTCACCATGATGCAAGAAGGGGCATATAATATATATGGTAGGTAGATATGTGTGAGTAGGAACCAATATAGCTTTTGTAAAGTGATTGATGATGCTTTTTTAGCTACAAATCAAGAGGAGGTGAATTCAGCACATCGGAATGGGATTTTTTAGATTTAAGTACCCTATCTAGACTGGATAGATAAAACACGCTCTAACCGAGGGAATGAGCCAAATGTGGTATCAATTTGGTGATTTGCACTAGTTGCGGAGTGTCGCCACAAAAAAGTGGTGGTTTGGGGCGCACTCTATGTTTCAAGTTAAAACACAAGGGGGATAATTGCTGCGCATAATTTAGAAATGTTTTCGTTCCACTATTTTAAAGTGAGCGATTTTTTACTATCAGGAGAAAGCTCTGCATATAAAGTTAGTGTATTAAATTTAATTTAGTGTAAGAAAATATACTTCTGATAGAAGAGAAAAGAAAGTTAGATCGATCTACTGTCAAGCGCATAGAACTAGTTCGCGATTTTGTTATAAGCCACTAGCTGAGCGATGAGCCTTTCAAAATTTTCGGGTTTCGGTACGATATAAAGGAATTTATATAAGTGATTAGCTTTGGTCTAATAAATCAAAAAGAGGATCAAGAGACTCACGAGTTAATAAGTGATGTTTAGTACATCTGTGGTACGATATCTGCGAAGCCTGGGACGAAAAACCCCAGCCACAAGCGTGAGGACTTTAATCGTTATACCACGTCAGAGAGCCAGGAACCCACAAAGAAAGAGAGCTCCATTGAAGAATAAAGATGATTCTGCTGACTTGAAAAGACAGCTAGAACTAAGAGAACTTGATAAGAAGCTAGAAGAAGTACGGCAGTTTACTAAGGCTCTTAAGCTTGATATTGCCAAAAGAGACGAAGAGAAAGTGAAGAGGGAAATGACCAGAATGGATGAGTTAGTTGGTCCAGAGTCTGAGGATATCGACATTCTCTACAATGAGCTCATTGGTGCAGAAACTCCCGAAAGATCTTTATTGTTATCAGATTCATCTGATGGTGGTGCAATTTCGTTGTTCGATCGACCTGCAAGGGGAACAAATATCCCAGTCACAGTCCTTTCCAGGATTGGAGACTCTGTGAAACACATTGCTGTGAAGAACAACCAGAACTGGAATCTGCTCATTAATGATCTACATTCTAGTCCTGAAGGACTTAAAGATATTCCAGACTCAGAAGTTTATGCTTTCTTGAACCAAATTCCAGTTGGCGGCTTGAATGAAAAAAGTTTGGCTCAAGTTCATGAAATGTTAACTGTTTCTGAAATTCCATATTCTGGTACAACTTGTGATTTCATGATGAAGCAATATGCTGAGCTCAACAATCCCGTGATAGTTCAGAAGTTCTTTGACTCTGCAATTGAAGCGGGAATTAAACCAACCAAGTACATGTTTGGTCATTTGATTAAGGTCAACTGCAAGTCCGAGAATCTGGAAAGAGTAAATATTATTTTGAACAAGATGTTTGAACACGGACTGGAACCAAGCAAGAAGGTCTATACAAACATTCTTCAAATGTTTGTTAACTTGAGAGATGAGAATCAAGCAGATGAAGTGTTCCAGATGATGAAGTTCAGATCCTTGAAATCACAACCGGACGTGGAAACTTACAACACAATGATCCAACTTACAGCTAGAAATGGAAATGTCCACAGAGCTCTTGATCTGTATCAGGAAATGCAAGATGCTAAGCTGCAACCAACCGTGTTTACATTCAATTGCCTTGCGCAGGCCTGTTCCAGAAATGCAGATTTCTACAGACGTGGCTGGGAATTTATTCATAAGATCCATGAGAGAAATTTAGAACCAAATGTGAACACATTTGAGATTATGTTGAGATTAGCAGCTAAGGATGGTGATCTGGAGCTGGCCCGTGCTTTATATGTGAAAGTCTTTGAAATGAGACCCACAATACCAACAGCTGGATCTGAGGCTTTGAATTATTTAATGATTGCATACAGGGATTACAAGCCTAACAAGATTCCACAGATTACCCTTTACAGAGAAGGATTTATTATTAGAAGAAATATCTTGAATATGGTTGACTTCCTTGGGTTGCATCAAACTATGGTCCACGATACTGAGCTCCAGAAAATTAGAGAAGCATATCCACCTATGTTACCTGTTAGGGGATTGCAGCGCCCTGAACATATCATTGCTGAATCCAATGCTGTTTGGTCTTTCAACATCATTAATGACCCAAATGTACTGTCGTTAGGTGCCTTGCAGTCTTACTTGAGAATAGCCGTTGAGAAGAATAATAAGAATGAATTTTTGAAAAGATATGAACAGTTTACTTTCCCTAATGGTGAGATTAGCAAGAACAGAATTGTGCTCGAAGAAGCTGATGAGTCAGAGATAGTTGAGCCAGAGAATGATACTACAAATGTGAGTAACCCAGTGGTACTTGCCGATGTGCAAAAGTTGAGTTATAAATTAGAGAGAGAAAGCTCACTGTATGTTACGCTTTTGTCTGCTGGAAGAAGATTCAAAGATGGTAATATGTGTCAGAAGGCATGGATTGAGAGAGGTCAGTACAGAAAGACAAGATCTTATCAAAACCTTGATCACTTGAAGAAAAAGAAGCTTGACTATCAATTTTCTAGAGAGATGATAAGTGCATTGATCGAGCTGAAACAATATACCGATGCTGTCGGGGTTGTTCTTTCGTCTACTCAATTCCCGTGGTCGTTCTACTACTTAAAACCATTGTACGTGGCGTTATTGGATCTTGGAGATAAAAAAAACGCACAGGTTATAAGTGAGATTTGTTCCAAGTCAGCTAAGAACACTTATTTGCAAGGACGCAAAAAATGAATATTAAGAATCGTCTGGACATGGTATTTAACGAATTTGTATATAGCCAAAAACTTGTAAATATCCCACATATAATGAATTGATGAGTTTCGAATTTAAATAGTTACTAGTAAGTATACATGGAAAAATTCATTATATTTTCGTATCAAAGTTTTGCTGTTGGTATGCCTATCTTTGAGAGAATTAACTAATCTACACCGACTATTAATTGGTTCATCTGTAATTCCCTTCGAAAAAGAAGACATATAGCAATTTACTGAATTGAGAGAAATGATATTCTTGGTTTTCATTGAGTTTTATAGATAGACTGTGAGGAATTACTTTTAATCAAAGTCCTTTCTTCTTGATTTCTTTTTCTCTGACCTAAATTGTTTCACCTGGAGTCTCTGCTCATTGGTGTTCTTCCTTACCATAGTCCATTTCTCTTTGTCCGCTTCACTGACTTCATTGGCAAATACCACGGTCTTTTTGATCTCTTCACACAGCTTTTTTAAACATAAACCGGCATTCTTCTCTCTGGATCTTGAAGCATCGCTTTGGATAACCCAATCACCAGACTTTGTAGCGTACCTAAATCCACTCTCTACCAGCTGTCGCTTCACTTCATGGGGAATCCAAGAAGATTCCACCCAATTATGGACTGATAGCGTTACCTTTGAGCTAGTCTTGTTGACCTTTTGTCCTCCGGGACCCGAGGACCTACTAAACGAGAAACGGATATGGTTCTTGGGTAAGGAGTGTGGGGACAAAACCCTGATCCACTGCTTTGCTTCTTCTACAGAATCACCGCCCGATGCAAACCTTCTAAACCCTTGCCACGAGAACAGAAATCTTTTCATTCTCAGAGCGTCCAAGTTAGTTGTGTAAACCTTGGATATCTGTTTCAGGCCTAATTACTGGAGTTCTTGAACCCGTGCAAGCCGCGAAGAGGTTCCATAGACCACTCGCACTCCGAAAGATCCCCTCATAAAACTGCAATCGTTGCTCTTTTATCCTGTCCACGCTTTCATACACTCAATTGGCCTTCGCAAAGTCACATTTAACTATTTGAACACAATGCTTTCCCGTTTTACCCTTAGATCCCCAGCTTCTGCTCGTCTCTTCTCTACTTCTCCTGCACGCTTGCTCAGTGCCGGCTCGTCCATCCCAGCTGTGACCACGATGAAAGAAGGTTCTCCAGGCAACGATGTTGACCTCGCAGAGTTAACCAAGTCCGGGAAATCCATTATTGTTGGTGTTCCAGGTGCCTTTTCTCCTGCATGCTCTGCTTCCCATGTTCCTGGCTATGTTAAGAACTTGGATGCATTCGAGGCCAAGGGCTACAAGGTATTTGTCACTGGTGTTAACGATTCCTTTGTCTTCAAGGCTTGGGCCGACTCTTTGACCGATGATGCTAGAGTAAGTATATATTTACCAGCAATTCGAATTGCACATCATATGATAATATTGAACATGGCTAACATTTACTCCCACAGATCCGTTTTATTGCTGACCCAGCTGGCGACTTCGCCAAAGCTTCTGGTCTTGCCATTGATGCTGCTCCCTTCTTTGGTAATGACAGAGCCAAGAGATTTGCTCTTATCGTGGAGGATGGTAAGGTCGTTAAGGAGATTACTGAGCCAGATAACTTTGGTATCTCTGAGACGGAAGCTGAGAAGGTCCTTAGTGAGCTCTAAACTTCAAACCGAGACATTTTGCGGAATAAACGTTCCAATTAGTTCACCCCGCTCAATATAAATTGTTACTTGAATAACCACAGATAGCAAAAAGTAGTCTGTTTTTGAATTAACTTCAAAAGTTGTATGATAGATATTAAGAAACAAGAGGCCCGTTATGAGGTCTATGTGTTCGCGTATATATACAAAATTACATCAACTCTAAAAAGTCAGCATTATCACCACAATTGACAGCTTTACAAGAAGAGAAAGACAGAGTTACAGTCAAGGAAATGTCTCAACAAACAGAGAAGCAAACAGAAGAGAAGCTCGCTTATGCGAATGAATTTTCACTGTTTACAAAAACACTCACATTCAACGTCATTGGTCGTTATGACCCCAAACTGACCAACCTCCTCTTCCACACACCGCATTGCCAGTTGTACAAGTTCTCGGGCTCTGAGGACTGGGAGAAACTTGATTTTTCCGGTGTTCTTGCTGTTTACTCTCGTGATTCATCGGAGGACAACTACGATCATGGAATATTTATCTTGAATAGGTCAACACCTGAGAACTTTTCGCTCGGTGTACTTTCCAAGCAGAAGAGCCAACAGCGCGGGATGGGTGAGATGAACATAGAGTTCCAGTCCGATTATATCATGATAAAAGACACACAAGGGAACGTTTACGGATTTTGGATTCACGATGTCAATGACAGAGAGAGTGTATTCACGTTGGCCAAAGCTTTGATATATGGAGAACCATTGGGCCCATCTCCACAGGCTGAACAGTAAATATACCTCTACACACAGAGCGTTTAATAATTTAATTGTACATTAGTAACACAAATTCATAACTGTAAGCATAATAAAAAACTATGGTTTTTGTTCAGTTTTTGGCTTCTTTTTATAGGAACCTCTCTTCTTTTTAGGAGCCTCCTGCAATTCACCACCTGGCAAGGTCTTATCAGCATATCCCGAACCTGGGACAGTCTTTCCTGCAACATTCTTTTGGGCTGTTTTCTTTTGTGCTGTTTTCTTCTTCTTGGACTTTTTATCATCTTCGGCAACACTTTCTACCATTGGCATGTTTTGTTGAAGTTGTTGCTGCGCCATTGCTTTTTGTTGTTGGATTTGTTGCTGCTGTTGTTGTAGTGATGTCAAATTACCTCCTTTTCCTTGCATTTGTTGTAGTTGCATTTGTTGCAGTCTTCTTTGCTGCAGCATTTGCTGCTGCTGTGGAGTTAAGTTTGTAATATTGGGAGTTCCCGTGCTTAAGGGCGACCTGTTTGAGAGGTTGGCGTTTATGGATACCTGTTTCATCTTCTCCTTGTTTAATCTTAATTGCTCCACGAATCTGAGTCTTGTAAACTGCGATGCTTCCGAAGAATCGCCCATGATGTGTTTGTCATTCATGGTCAGCATGAATTGTTCATATTCAGAGTTCTGTTGTGGCGACTCTTCGTGCAGCTCTTTGAATGGATGGAACGCCTTTGATCTTGGATCAGTACATTCCACTCTATGGTTATGTAGTATTTCACCTGTTGCTTTGACTATTGGGTATTCTTGGATTGGCCTAGTGTATGGGGTTGCCTTGTATGGATTCAAAGGTGTCTTCAGATTCAAGTTTCTGTTAGTTAACATTAAAATCTCGGTTTCCATGCTAGTAGCCAATGAGTCGCTAAATCTCTGCAATGCAGAGTCAGACTGATACAGAAGGTCATAGAAGAGTGATAGCTGCGTGGGCCTGAGGATGGTTCTGAAGGCTCTTGGTACTCTGTTTGACTCGACTTCAATGTAGTTTCTGTGATCAAATACTTTTAGAATAAGACAACCTTCATAGAACTTGATTCCTGCATCTCTCAATACTTCCACTGTTGCATGTGGAATTTCTCCTCTGGCGACATACTCGAGGAAGTCTTTCACTAGTTGATTGTTCTTGGAGATGATACCATCCTAGTTGTGAATTGTTAGTATATGTGTATGTTGAGGATCAAATGTGCTCGGAAGACGTACTTGGTTACCAAATCGGTAATGGTTCTCGTGGATGTGAAATTCTAATGAGGGAGGGACACTTGAGTGCTTCTTCAACAAATCTTCGGCAGACTCAGCAAAGTTGTAAACCTTCTTTTGCATATTTGGATTGTAAGCGTATCCATGGGCATTGCCATTGAGTATCGCCTGCTTCTGCTGTAGTTGAATTCGCTGCTGCTGTGACTGCGACTGTGCTTGCTGCTGTTGCTGTTGCTGGTTCCGAGTGGTTATAGTTCCATTTGCACTACCACCGTTGCTGTGGGTAGCGGCCTTCATATCGGCATACGACCTCTTCAAGTCCTGATTAGACATTTGTGTAGCCGTTTTAATGTGAGAACTCAATGACGAAGAAACAAAAAACTATTAAAATCCTCCAATTCGTAAGCAGACCAATGGCACCACAATGGCAGTAACCACAAATTCAGGATCACCAAAAGACAAAGGAACTTTCAGCTGTTTTTGTTATGTCTAATGAAACAAAAAAAGACAGAGGGCTTTGGGCTCGAATTCTTCAGCGTACGCGCGAGAGCGCTCCCAGACGACTGGTTGGGGCAATATACACCTGGACATCTGATAGCTAGTTGATGTTCAGCTCATCCCACACTACACGCGCTATATAGCAGAATTATAATCGACCTAGAGGTGCTCTCTATCATGTATGTGTGTATATACAAAAATCAGAATAAATGAAACACAGACAGAACCCGCACAGCAGGCACATTTAAGATAGATTTTAGATTTTGGTTGCAGACCAGATATCCTGAACACCAAAGATGGAGGTGATGGTACCAGCAAGGCCAATTGCGCCTTCGTTGTAATGGAGGAAGCCCAGGTTATTGAGGACAATGAAGAAGTCACAGCAGTCCCAAATGAGTCTCTTGGAGGCCTTGTGCTTCTCGAGTTCTAGTGTCTTTGTCTTCTCGTCTTCCTTCTCGGAGTCAAGGGACTGGAGCTTGGAGGTGGTAATGGAGATCTTTCTGAGATCATTTACGAGGCCGGCAATGAGGCCCACAAACCAGAACCAATTGGCCCACTTAGGGGCCTTTTGCAAGGTTTTCCCTGAGACCAAGCCACAAAGTTTGAACCAGGCGATGGAGTCTAGGGATAAGTAGCCAACGTAGGCCAAGTTCTTCAAGACAACTGTGTTTCTGATAACCTGGTCAGAGAGCTTGTTGTCGAATGCCTTAGCGGCATCGTGCAGGTGGTTCAGTGGCTTCAAGAAACGGAGAGCCTTTCTGATAAAGGTGGCCTGGCCCTGAAGGCTTTTGAACAGTTGAGCAAGCTGTGGAAGACCTTGCTGCGCGGCATGGAAAGAAAGGAATCTTACCAGGTACTGCACAAGACGGAGAGACTTTTCACGGCCCGCTGTGGAGTCAAGGTATTTAATCAGCTTGCGGAGCGAAGGATGGTAGACAGCAGTATCAAGGACCATTGTGTATAAAGTATATGTGTGTATGTTAGGACTTAGAGGTGGGATGGAATTATTCATTATTAAAAATCCAATAAAGCCAGAAAAGAGGGGCACCCCGGCCCTCTTTATATACGCGTACTCGCGTTTATGTAAGCTCCAGCAAAAATGACCCCGCGACGAGTCAAAACAAAAATGAAAAAAAAATCTGGGGCAGCGGAACCCCGGGCCTCGGCTTTTGGTGTGCGGATGTAAAGAAATAGCGGGGCAACTCGGGTGTGATGGCTGGAGGAGCCTCTTGACTATGAAGTACGTTCGAATCTGTAATCCCGGGGTTATCCATCTCATGTCCAAACGCATTTACTATGCTATACGTATATATAGATATACACAACTACAAATGATTTCCAAATGCAAAAGGGTGGTTAAACTACTGCACAATAAGGCGGGCAGCCTCTCTGGACTTCTGGATCAATAGGTTGTCAGCGAGGACGAGGGAGGCCATGGCTTCGACGATAGGGATGGCTCTTGGGGTGACGTTAGGGTCATGACGGCCTCTTGCAGCAAGAACACCCTTCTTACCGTCATACGTTGCAGTAGATTGCTCCTTGGAGATAGTGGCAACGGATTTGAAAGCCACGGAGAAGAAGATGTGCTCACCGTTGGTGATACCACCCTGGATACCACCAGAGTTGTTAGTCTTGGTTCTCAATCTCTGGGCCTCCTCGTCGTAGTAGAACATGTCATTGTGCTTGGAGCCTGGGATCTCGACACCTCCGAAACCGGAACCAATCTCAAAGCCTTTTGTAGCTGGCAGGGACATCATGGCATGCGCAATCTCGGCCTCCAACTTGTCAAACACAGGCTCACCAAGACCAATTGGCACGTTACGAATCACACAGGTGACGACACCGCCGATAGAGTCTTTGGAATCTCTGTACTTTTCAACCTCTTTGATCATGAGGTCGGCAACAGCTGGGTCTGGACAACGGATTGGTTCAGCAGCATCAACCTGTTCTCTTGTGATTGTGTTCAGCAGCTCCAAGAATTTTGGGTTCTGGGCATCCCTGTTCATCTTAACAGAACCAACCTGGGAGACAAAAGCAACAATCTCAACATTGTTGGCCTTCTTCAAAAACTTCTCAGCAATGGCACCAGCAGCGACTCTACCAATGGTCTCCCTGGCAGAGGAACGGCCACCACCAGAGGCAGCCTTAACACCATACTTGGACAAGTAGGTGTAATCTGCATGCGATGGTCTAGGGTACAGGTCGGTTTCGGAGTAATCGTGTGGTCTCTGATCTTCGTTGGCGACAAGCATGCCAATAGGAGTTCCAAGAGCCTTACCCTTCTCAGTACCACTCTGGATGAATACTCTGTCTTTCTCGTTTCTTGGTGTAGAGAGCTTGGACTGACCCGGTCTTCTTCTTGTCAGTTGTGGCTGGATATCTTCCTCAGTAAGCTCAAGGCCTGGTGGGACACCGTCGACGATACAGCCGACAGATTTACAGTGGGACTCGCCATAGGTAGTGACTCTGAACAATTTACCGAAAGTGGACATTTCGTTTAGTTCTATTGCTTTGACTTCTAGTCCCTTAAGGGTTTAGCTGGAAGCACTTAACGTTCTCTTCACTCTCTCGACTCATCCATCGCGCGCGAGGACGGGAAAAGAAAAAAAAACACAGAAGTGGCCCTACCATTGACATGCGATAATTCGCATACCGTTATAAACGTTGGCAATAGTCACAATCAAATATAACTGAGCTACTGATATAATCTTTTTGACTTATGAAACTGCTAGTACTTTGGCCCACAATTTATATATTATTTCACTAAATGATATTTAGATGCTGATGGCTCCACCAACTCTACAGGCAACGTCGGTACAGCTAATTCAAATATGTTCGTTCTTCTTCGCTAATGTGGGGGGGGGGGGAATAAACATTTATATTCAGTGGGTGATGGCACCCATAAGAAATAGTATTATTCATTATAAGTATACCATGATGTCATACACTACATACCAGTTTCAGTTTTGTCGCTTTGTTTTTTTTGTAATAATGCCCTTCACAGTTTATGAGATGATGGTGAAGCTCCTTCAAGAACATGCTCGTGCGTTCCCTTGAGTGACCAAAGTGCTTGTACCTTTTGCTTCAAATCTACACTAGGAAGTTTGTTCTCCAACAAAAAGACACTCTTCTCAACGATTCCAATTGGGATCGCAAGCGTGAAGTTAGGCATAACTTCACCTGTCGAAAGTTTCCCATTTGAGGTCATTATCCCAATCAACTCGTTTCTGCTGTTAAATAAACCCCCACCAGAAGATCCGTTCCAGCACCCAGCAGATACAATAATCATGGCCTTGGTTTTGGGTCCGGAAAAATCTAGATCTATCTCAATAACATTGTTGATTCTTCCCTCGGTGGCCAATGGATGCAAATAATCTCTTGAAAAGAACAACCCATGTCCAACAGATTTTACTGGTTGACCGATGCAGAGGGATTCCACTCTTTCTGTGAAAAGAGGACAAAGCTTTGCCGGAACTAGTGTGGAGCATGGATTCTTCAGTTTGATGAAGCAGAGATCAAAACCATCCAATGGCGTTTCATGCAAGGTCACATCTTTCAAAGTAAATGTTAATTTTGGTTGGAACGGAACCCTGATAAGAATATCCTTCAGAGTCTTCAGGGATTTAATAACGTGCTTATTAGTAACAATCAGATTCTTGGAGAGCACAACACCACTGCCCCAAAAACGGCCGTCACTAGAATGAACCGAAATTCGTACAACAGATTTTAATGGTTCAAAGGTCTCATCAGTTGTGGTCAAAGTAGAGTTTGTGGGAAGCATTGTTAATCCATCAGAGAATTGTAAGTCTGGATAATTCAACAATCCGAAAATAGAATCCCAAGATGCAATAAGAAGAAGTTCACCATCTCCATTGAGCTTGTTTAAAGACCCAGAGACAAGACCAATCGATTCTTTTTCTTGTGTGTCATGAAATGCCACTCCTCCGATAACGTCATCCAGATATTTTATGTCACTTAGGAAGCCAGAACCGCGAAGATTCAACACAAGAGACCCAAAGAGCTTGTGGTTGATGAAAATAGCGACGTTTGTGAGACTGAATGGACAGCACTGAATAACTACTTTGGATGGTATCCGGACGTCCTTAGATCTCTTAAAGAGAAAGGGAGAAAGGCTGCTGTTATTAAAGAATGATAACGAGAGATTATTCTCAACGTTGGCAGGGAGACGAAGGTGGAGAACGGCAAGTGATGTACTATCCGATGGCTTAAACTGAAAATGATCTTCTCTTTGTAAACCTTCAGTGAAGTCAATAAGAGCCCTTGGTGAGTCAGCGCCTTGTTCGTTAAGCCTCTTGGCGTCACAGAGGGTCAAGGGAAGCCAACTGATAGTTGTTGAACTGATGCACCAGGGACTCACGAACTTGTATCTGTAACGATCTGGATTGGGTATATCTGTGATAGTGAGGATATAGTGCTGTCCTGAATTTGTGTTTAAGAAGAAGGCCCCGCTTAGAGCATGCTGTTCACTGTGTAGTTCGAGGTGGATGGCCACCGAGGCATACTTCCAAGGCATCGAAGGGGGTCTATAAAGGTGTCTAACAAGTGTAAGAGCGGTTATTATGCGAAATATGGTCTGCAGAGTGATGGCAGTGTCTCATGCAGCGGGAGCGATCCTGAAGTGACCACTCCAAACGTTTTTACTCTTAGCCTTGATCAACTGAATCGAAGCTTTTGTGTATTGTGTGGATGCCTTTCTCCACAAAGATGTTCAACCGCACCAAGTTACCCTATTTGGGTAATTACCGTATTTAGAACTTAACATTGTTTTTTCGATCCACAGCCATCCCTTCATGTAAGTTTCAATGTGTGTAGAAGACATAAGTATCGCTTGACAAAAGAGTTCCGCTATTTCTACGTGTCTGCAACCATTTGAGTCGGTTTAAATATATTACGCACCAGAACATAGGAACAACCAGAAACATGACCCAGAATAACCCCTTCATTCTTCCAACGGAAAACGAGCAGAATAACTCACAAGGGCCACGGCAATCAACACTCCGTGCTTTGTGGGACTCCGCCAGAGAAGAAAGCCTCAAGATTTCAAGTACACTACTCAATATATGGTACAAGCAATCCATTTTGGGAAAAACTGGCATTCTGATAATTGGAGTTATAGGTGTGTTTCTTGGTGGTGTCATGGTGATACTTCATGAGCGTATGCTTGAAATGATTGTGGAATACTCTGACAAGTGGTCACAGATTCCTTGGGTGCCATTTGTATTGGGTACCGCTCTATTCATCATCTCATTTCCTCCCATCATCGGATTCAGTTTCACAAACACAGTTATTGGTGCATTGTACGGAATTACGTTTAAAGGTTGGTTCATAATCGCCTCAGGTTCTATTTTGGGGTCTGTCTCTGCATTTCTTGTCTTTAGACACTTCTTCCGTTCAAGAGCACAAGAATTGATCACATCAAACAAGAAGCTCTACGCGTTCTCCTCTGTGCTTCGTGACAATAATAGCTTCTGGCTCATCACACTCATTCGCGTTTGCCCGTTCCCCTACTCACTCACAAACGGTGCTCTCGCTGCCATTCCAGGTGTCACGACTTTGAATTTTGCACTTGGAAGTATAATTAGTTCCCCCAAGCTCACACTTTACCTCTTCATTGGAACAAAGATCAAAGACATTGGTAAAACAAAAGACACATCATCAAGAATTATTGACATCGCATCTATATTGTTCACAATGGCCGTGTTGACACTTACGGGGTGGTTACTCTTCACAAGAACCAGCCAAAGATTACAAGAGTTGGAGCGAGAAGGCGCTCTGCCTGCTAGCGCTATGGGTGCTGATGCCTTTGAAAGACATTTGGAAAACGATGATGAGTATAATGACTCGTTGAGTTTGCATACACAAGACGGTGGATGCGATGCACGCCCTTACACAGATTAAATAAATTATATTTGGCAACTGCCAAACAAGAAACAGGAAGTAATATTAATTCATAGGCATCATTTGCATTCATTAAATAAATAATATTTCATGAGATATGTGAAGTTAATTTAAGCACCATCTTAACGAGATCATGATTTCTCTGAACCAGAGTACTCATCAACCTTCTCAGCATCTTGTATAAGCGATCTTTCCGAACTTGTGATGGGTTGAGACTTCGGGGTAGACATTTGAAACAAACCATCAGATCCATCAACATTCCTGTATTCCAGTTTATTTCTTTGATTTCCCATAAAGAGTTTTTCTGAACTGGAGGAGGCCGAGTTGACTCCATTATTCGTCTTCCGGAATGACAATGAAGTTGCTGGACCTTTCTGTAATGGGGATGATCCTAAAGGTCCGAAGTTACCATCCAGTGTACATCCGTGAACCTGTGGATTGTAGATATTGGAGGCATCTGGTGAAGGAAGGGAGAAGTTTTGTGGAACAAAGAAACTTCCAGTTTCATCATTAGAAGCAGAATAGGATCTATGGTATCGTCCAACAACAGAGGAAGTGCTTGATTGTCTGAACTTGCTACCGGGGACGTAAGCACCATGGCCTGGTGTTTCAGCATTAGAGTGGACACTGATGTTAGACTTGACTGGTCTCAATGTTTTTAGCTTTCCCACAGTTATTGTTTCAGACCTGTGGCGATGATGATTTCTATCCAACACTGAAAAAAGGGGATGCTTTTCACGAGTGCCTTCTGCTTTGGTGTCTTTATCAGGCTCATGATCTGATTGTGGAATAACGCTTGGTGAGTTAACCAGTGCTAGCGATGGATTAATATCTTTGAAGTTGCGGCCTTTCAATGACTTGATAGCACGATCTAACGAAAACTCGAGACTGCAATGGTTCTTTATTATAGACAGTTTAGGCCATGTTGCCCGAGCTCCCTTCATGGTGTAGTGTAGTAAGAACTCCCGGGATGGATTCTGAAGCATCTTGTCTAATCTCATAATTTCATTGAAATCAGGGAGAATTGTAATATCACCTGAATATTTCTGAGACATGATTGAGCAAAGTTTGGTACATAAATTTCTTGAAATTCCCACTTCAGCAGACATCTTCAGGTAATGGGCGACTTCAGAAGACCAAATTTCATAGAGCTGACCCAGCTTAGTTTTGAACCTTGCACTATATTCTGTCTCAATTTCTCCACCGACACATGTAACCGAAAGTTTTAGAAACGGGACAACATGGGGATTGACTTGACATGCAATTATATGGTCCACATTAAACATTTCAGACAGTCTTGTAATTGGTAAGTCATTATCAACAGAACCATCCACAAATTTAACTGATTGGTGATGCCACTCTTGGGTAGCACCAGTTCTCATGTTTTTTTCGTAGATTGTAGATGAAGGAAACATACCAGGGAGTGAGCATGATGCACATACAGCAGACCAGATTAGTACTGAGGGAGCAGTTAGATAGTTCAAAAGTCTGGGATGTTCATGAACACTAGCGGGTGACACAGTGATATTCAAAATTTTACCAGTACGGTAAAAGGCCTCTCTAAATGTCAGATCTCCTAGAAAATCTCTCATGGTCTCTTTTAATTTCTCACTGTCAAACCAAGTACCGTACTTCAAAAATCTCGAAAGACACATTAGCTTACCTTCTTTTTTGGTTATATCATCAAAAATGTCAAACTTGTAATCGACAATTGTTCCAATCAATTCAACAATTTCATCTTTGTTATGAACACAGAGGATAGAAGCAACTATTGCACCAGCAGAGCTTCCTGATATGATTCTTGGTAAGACGTCTTCTTCCAGCAAGGCTGCAAGGACACCAATATGGAAAAGCCCAAATGTTCCACCACCAGATAGCAAAAGTGCAGTTCTTCCAATGTTCTTTCTGGTCTGGATAAGCATACTCAAAATATAGCGGTCGTCCACATCATGCGAGTCTTCATTAGTTAAGCTCTCTAATGCCAGTTCACATTCCTTCAGGTATTCTTCTATCAAGTTCTTCGTTCCTGAATGTGAGTGTCTGTACAAGTTAACGTTGCCGATACCACCTACGTTTCTGGTCCAAGTGGTACGGATGAGGTAGAGCAGTCTTCTTGCATCTCCAGCCATACGAGCCTCACGTATATCAGTTAAGTGGTTCTGTATCAGACCATAGTCATAGAGTGGAGACTCTTTCTGCTGCTTCCACTTGTCGAGGTTTTGTAGCTTATCGAGTTGCTCCGAAGCTGAGAGCCATTGCTTGTAGGAATTTGCGGTCTTCTTTTGCATCAACAGGTTGTCGATGCGCTCCTTCTCTGTAAAATCCTTAGAGTTATGCCACAACCATGCCCAGACATTACTAGGTGTGCTTTCGACGAAGGAGGTAATCAACTGCCACGTTGATGTTTCTTCGTGAAACAGCTCCTCATGCAGAGAGGGGACCTCATCTTGAGCCGTCTTTTCTTTGTACCGGTTAAGCAGGGTCTCCGTCATGGAAGTTGTGGTCGGAGTCTCCGAATCTCGTGTGACTTTTACGGCGGACATATTGCCTTCGTGTATTTACCTTCAGTCTTTGTGTTTATCATACAAGAAGTTCAAGTGGTGTAAGCTGGTTGTACCATTTGGCGGGGCAAGAAAGCCCTCCCTCCCTGCCTCAACGCATCAAATGAGTTCGCGACATTTTATTGCCGATGTGCAAAAAAGACAACAGAGACGCGTTTGTCTTCGGAAATTATCCTGAATGACTTGATCTTGTCTTCTATAGGCTTCCAAAGTACTTCTTCACGTTTTGAAAGTGTGCTCCTGCATAATCTGATCATAGTTTATTTTGCATATCTTCTTACGGAGCTCCTCTCAGTACCCAGTGTCGCATAAGTACAACAGCATCTGAGTTAAAGGGGCACCCGGGCGAAGATCTCACCAATAAGCCCCGTTCAAATTCACCAGCACCATCACCAGAACCCGTACAACGTTGCATCTTTGCAGTGTGTTTGAATATCCTTGTATCAGAATACTCTGTAAAATTTTACACATCTATATCTCGGAATCATATAAAAATCACATACTGAGCGATGACCTATCCAGATGAAGCCCGTCCAAAGAAGCCGGCATACTTCAAGACGCTTCCAGACAGAATTGCCCAGTCGCCAACAGGTATTGTAAAGATTCCGAACAGTCGTTTTCCTACTATGGCTCCGCTAGATCCTGCCACTTTCAAGTCTGTGTATGAGAGAGCAGGATTTGAGGTATACAGACCTTCTGGACACAACCACAGATCAGCTCCAACTACACCGCAAGTTCAAAGTGGCTTCAGATCTGCATCTGCGAGCCATATCCCATCTCCACCTAAGAGAGAGTTCTTATCTGAGAAGAGAAATGTTTCCGCATACTTTTCCACTCCACAGCAGTCTGCCAAAGATGCGACTCCACCAATACCACAGTTGAAGATTGATGCTAAATTGGCTAACAAAGCTGCCCAGACAGATATTGGAATCCATTCAGCGAGAGCTCCAACTGCGTCGTCTTTAGGTTCCACACACACAGCTAGATCAATAGCCGAAACTGCGCTCGCAACACAGGGGAAGCTGTTGCCCTCTGCAAATGATAGTGTTACTCCTACCACTTCTTCAGCCACACCAGGGGCAGGATACTTCAACAGATCTGATAAATTGCCTCCGCTCAGCACCCGTTCTTCGAAAGGCCAAACTACTAGATCCTCAGAATATGACTCTAGCTCTCAAATAAGCGTTCCACAGAGCACAACATCAACTACCTTTGACTGCAACTCTCAGAGAAGTGTCATTCCACCACAGAGTGCTAGATCCTCAAAGTTTGACACCAACTATGAAAAACCTCAGCCTCAGAGCGCCTCATCTTCTAGATTTGATCTCTCTCAACAGACTATTCCCCAGAGTGCTACTTCAAGCAAGTTCGATATACAAAGTAATTCTACCAACTCTTCTGGACACAATGGTGCCGAGAGCATTTACATGAGCACACAGTCATTCCAGAACACAGGTTCTATATCCAGTATTGCAGATGCCCCAGAAGGGAGAAAGCAACCTGTAGGAGTCGTTCCACATATTGTTCCAAGAACAGCACCAAATAACTCATCATCACTTACTGGTTTACCATCCCCTTCAAGCCACTCCAATGATACCATTAATACAATTTCGGGAAGTTCTACTACAATCCCTACTCCACCAACCTCAGCGAAAGCTGGTGGAATGACGCCATTGTCTAAAAAATTCCCAGACTTAGTGAAGAACGTCAATGGACCAACATTATTCCAGAGTGACCGTTCTATTGATACTACTATCAATGATTCTTATACATTTGCAAACCAACCATCGGGCACGATTAAATATCAACCA
Organism: Petasospora nakhonratchasimensis; assembly: GCA_030572335.1. Taxonomy (NCBI): domain Eukaryota; kingdom Fungi; phylum Ascomycota; class Saccharomycetes; order Phaffomycetales; family Wickerhamomycetaceae; genus Petasospora; species Petasospora nakhonratchasimensis. The sequence goes on from JAJLZS010000006.1 coordinate 941,974, forward strand.
CAAACAGTAGGTGATATTTCTGCAGCTGAATATGAGTCTGATGTTTCAAGTGATGATGAATTGAACTTGTCTTCAGATGATGAATCCGATGATGAGTCAATGAAAAGTGCCATCCTTTCTCCAAATCCACAGTCAAGATACTCAGAACCCCCAACTATGGAAGAGATTGCGCAGTTGCAGAAGGATGCGGCAGCAGCATCTCCTCTACCAGAGACCACACCAAAAACGATAGCAATACCATCTTTCACCGTTAGTGATCCAGAGGGTAACATCACACAGCATGGAAATCCACTGGTTCCGCCTTCAGTGGGCAAACAGCTTGAGAGTAGGTTCTCAACCAGAAGCTCTGTGTATGGTAGCGAGGAGTTACTGCCTCAGAAAAACTCATTCAACGAGTTCTCAATTTCTAACGGCAGGTCTGATGAATATCAAAGCGAATTGGAAAAGAGCAGTCCCAGTAAGGATGTGGAGGCTACCAATGCCCATGCATTTGACGAAGTAGAGACAGAGTTGGAAAATCTAACCATGAATGCCTCTCATGTGTATTCAAAACACTCATTTGATTTCACCAATGACACTACCCATCTATATTCTATTGAAAAAGAACAAACAATGGAGTCAGTTAGGCCTCTTGAAATCCAGGTGCACTCAGTCAAGGAGACTACTACGGATACTGAGAGTATTGATCATAGATCATTAAAAGATCAAACATCATGGCAGCCTACTCCTCAATTAGGAACTGCAGAGCCCCTTAAAAACTCATCAATTCCAGAATCACTTTTCAGCGGGTCTAGCTCAATTGATGATCAAGTTATTGAACCGCTCCACCCACACCTACCAGTTAAGAAAAAGTTCCCACCCGGAGAAGGCCCATGCCGTAAGTGTGATCTTGATATTGCTACGAAACCGATATACTCCAAGTCTGGAGAGCTCTCTGGACAATGGCATAGACCTTGTTTCACGTGTACGTTATGTGACACTAGATTCAATAAAAACATTAGCTGTTTTGTGTTGAACGACGAGCCATATTGTGAGTTCCATTATCATTTGACGAACAACTCTTTGTGTCAGGTTTGTGGCCATGGAATTGTTGGAAAATGCTTGGAGAATGATGCGCAAGACAGATACCATATTGACTGCCTCAAGTGTGTCAAGTGTTCCACGCAAATCAGTGGCGATTATACATCTATTAATGGCCAGGTTCACTGTGAGGATTGCGCAGTTGATTACACTTCACAGGTAAGTGGACTAGGTAATGATTTGACCTCAAAGATTGAGAAGAGAAGAACAAGGTTATACTTCATTTGACATCTCGTTTGTTCTATAATTTTGGATAAGATATAGGAGGATCGATCATTAGGATAAGTATGTATATATAAATGCAATAACCGTGAGCACCAATAAGAATCTCAAAACACATAAAATCAGTTCAAGCAGGAGAGATAGCGAGATGGAGATAAAAGGAAGGAAAAATGATATAACAATAAAAAACAACAACACAAGAACTATGAAGTAGGTGGTAAAAAAGGCAAACAGTAAACGTGAGCACATTAGAATTAGTAGCAGATGAGAGCGGTGGTGATATGAGGGAAATATGAGGAGATTAGTTTGTGTTCCTAAAGAACGGGTGAGCCAATGCTTCCTTCGCCGAAAGTCTCTCGTTATGATCATATCTCACTAAGTTGTCAATCAAGTTGATCACATCTTCGTCATCAGCGAGGCCCTTGTTTCCAGGGGTGATGAAAGATCTCCAAGGGAGTTTTGGTCTATAGGTCTTTGGGTCCTTGTCCCCACCTTTGGATGGGTCACGACCGAGGACGGCAGTGTATTCCTTGGACAATGTAAGGCCGTATTTGTTCAAGTAAACAAAAAGTGAATCCGTTCCAAGAACATCATTGATTTTGATAAGCTGGTCAAAGTTTGAGTCTCCTCTGAAGAATGGCTCCTTCTTGAAGACGATGGCGGCGATCATCGCACCAACCGACCAAAGGTCCAAGGAGTAGTCATATTGATTGCAGTTGACAAGAAGTTCTGGGCCTTTGTGATATCTAGATGCCACACGGACATTGTAGTCAACGGATGGATGATAAAACTCTGCAAGTCCCCAGTCGATGAGTCTCAATTTTTTCTGGAAAGGATCAATCATGATGTTCTGGGGCTTGACATCTCTGTGGATGATACCCATCGAGTGTGAATAATCAAGGGCCATCAGAAGTTGCGTGAAGTAATACTGGATGTCTGCCTTCTTGAACTTGGAGTAGAGGGTTCTGAAATCAACATTCTTCACTTCTTCGAAGATCAAAGCTGGGATCTTAGACTGCATGTCTCTGACTAGATCGAGGAGACCGATGATGTTTGGGCCACCCGTAAGATTCTGGAGGATCTTCACCTCTCTGTAAATCTTTTTAATCTTGACCGGCTTGAGAACCTTGATAACACAAGGTTGGTTGTTGAGGATATTAACACCCATGAAAACCTCTGAGTACTTACCACGGCCGATCTTGGAGATGATCTCGTAGTTGGAGATGTTACCCCATTCAATATCAAAGCCATTCTCATAGTCCCAATACTCGCGTGGCCTGCGTTCGTTGGCATCTGAATAAACTTTAGAAACAGAGTACACTCTCTCAGCTTTTGGATACGACGTCATGATAGGGATATTTGGGGTCTATGTGGTCTTGATATAGGTCTCTTATACAGTGTGTAGTCTGTAGATGTATGTGTGTTTGGGACACCAAGGAAGCGTGTAAAGATCTGAAAAAAAAGAGGTTTATCAGAACACACAACCAGGAAAGAATAAACAGGGTGGTGACGACCAAAGGCTCAAACACAACTGCTCAATACAACAAGGGCTGGATATACAGAGCGTACTACTAAAAACGGCCCACAGCCCATCTGTGTTAGACTGAAGATTTTTTTGGTGCGAACTGGCGAGATTTTTCGCGCAACCATTTTTGTTTACCTACATCGTGTTGTTGATATAAACTTATAAGTGGTACAGCACCAGACCAAGGATGGATGAGAGACTTCTGAAGAGTGTGGATATCACATTTCAACCAGGACAAATCTTGCATACGTTTTATTCGGGCCCCAGTTTGCTGAAAGGTAAGTTAGTTTTTTCTACTTTTTATGAATGCATGACGGATGCTCATATGGTACATCTAGCTAACATTTCCAATAGGAGTTGAGATCTGGACAAGCAGAAGTAAGATTGTCAATGAGCACTTGAATGGGTTGAAACAGCCGTTGAGGTACGTGGGAATTGTAAACCCACTCTACACGCCGCTTTGGAGTATTGTAGATAAGCCCTACAATGTGTAAGTCTCGCCATACTTATTTATGAAGTACCAAGTGTTATGTGCAAAGCCTCAAGTATCGTAAACCAGGTACTAACAAACGCCCAGATATACTGTTAATGAGACAACACAGCTTCTGTTCCAAAAACTACTAAATTATTCAGAGATAGACGGTGGAGTGTCGCACAGTGCGCTGCTAGCAAAGCTGAGCACGGAAGGTGTCTATATGCTCTTCTATACTGAGGTTTTGGGTTCTTCCACTACCCCTTGTGTTAAGTGTATTATCTTGGAGTTAAATGTATCAAAGCTATTAAGAATAATTGATAAAGACGAGGGAGACCAGCAGAAGAACAGGTTTATTGACGAGCACGAAAAAGAGGAGCTGATGGATACGCTGATGAAGCAGCGAGTGGCTGTATTTAATAATCTTTCATCCAAACGACAAGCTGAAGCGACTGTACAGGTGCAACAGATGAAGATGAAGCAGACAAGGCAGATGTTTCGAAAGATTGTGTCTCGGGAGGTGAAGTTGGCCATGGAGGACCGGTCGAGGCCAGAACAAAATGAGATGGCGGAGATTTGTTACAAAGCTATGAGCTATAAGTTTAAGCAGATTCTTGAGCTAACGGATAAGGACCACGACGAAATCCTCAAGTGGCTAAAGGTTTTTCTAGATGTTATGGGCGTGTTATAGCCCATGGCACTTATTTATAATGAATTAATGAGTTAACGCTTTGTGTTTTGGGAGTAGTGATAGAGCTTCAGAGTGCGCGATGCCCAATAAATTTTAATTCTTTACGCGTCAGTTTTTGGTGTTTATTCCTCCATACTAGAGGGGATTATCACCGCAACACACAACAGACGCCATATCGCCGTAAAGATCCCTTCCAAGTCCCAGTAATGTCCTCACAAGACCCATACACCGTTCTGGCTGGGCAGTTCAAGCGTCTCGCTGCGCCATTGAAGGAGTTGACTGAAAATTACACAGAGCTCAGAAAGGTATACGACGGGGACAAAATGAGGCAGATTGACACGCAAACCAGACAGGTCACAAGAGTAATGGAGCAGAATATATGACATAGGATCTGTGCGATGAGTCTTGAAGCCCTATAACGTCCTGTCCCCCTAGCACACCCACGCCCAATTTTCGGTATATATGCGTATATACATACTGCACAATCTATCGCTGACTCGGTGTCGATTAACTCGCTAGACTATGCTATGTGCACGTACATAATTTACAGTGCAGGGTTTGAAATTAAAATTATAGATGAAGAGTAATCACCGACGGCCCAGCCGGCGGCGGACTTTTCTGCTCTCCTAAGAAAAAATCTGAGGCCGAACCGTTGCTTGGCCGTTGAGATGGAGAACGAAAAATTCTTTAGGGCCCCTGAGATAAGAGGGAGAGCCGCATGCCGAGACTTGAAACGGGGGTAGGGAAAAACATCACCAAGAGAAGAGAAGGGGCTGTCTGGGCATAGAGTACATTGCTGGTGAAGCCCACTGGAACCGGGGGATTGAATATATATGGCTATGTCGTAGTTACTAAAAGGATTATAGTTATTTGCTATGTGGGAGAGCGTCCCCGAGGCCCCGAGACGGACTCTTCTACAGATGATGCGCTTCGCCCAACAGGCAATGCAGACGATGCACATAATTTCCCACTTGTAGGCATAATCTATGAAAAGTGAGCCAGAAGTCCGCAGGCGTTATTCCCCTTCCGACACAGGCCAAATTTGTTGCCGTGGAGCGTGTATTTTGTCAATAGGCAACTTATCCTTCTTCCCAAAACGGACACCCCGTTTACCTTATCCGCTTATCGCCCACAGCAAATTGAACCAATACTGTCCACAGATTAGCGCTGAAGTATGCTTAAAGTGAACAACACAGAAAGTTGCATGGGTGGTAGGACTCTTCGGTATATGTATATAAGGGTCCTAAAACGCTGTTATTTTCTGTATACCAGCAATGTGAGAGAAGTATCCAGGGGTTATATCACCACATAAATACCATGAAGTTTACCACTCTCTCCCTCATCGCCACCTCCTTGGTCGAGCTTGTCCAGGCTAAGAAAATCTTCATCGACAACGATGGTCTCGCTCCAATGCAGCTGCTCTTCCCATTGGCAGCTGGCCATGAAGTCGTTGGTTTATCCATGTCTTTCGGTTCTGCCTCCGTCGTCGACACTATGGGTACTGCCTCTAACATCTTGGATACCTACAACTTGACCGAGTGTATTCCGCTCCACATTGGTGCCCAGCAGCCTTTGCTCAGAACTAACGAGACTTTCCAAGCGTGGCAGAAGCTCTTCGGCTACCTTGTCTGGCAGGGTGCCTGGGCCCCAGACTATGTTGACACATACACATGGGACAACGTCACCACTTATTCTCCAGTTGAGGGTGCCATTGCTTTGATTAACGCCGTTAAGGAGAACAAGGACACAGACCCAGTTACTATCTACATGGCTGGTCTTTCTACCACCGTTGCCCAGGCCTTGTCTATCTACCCAGACTTGGTTAAAGACGCTGCTGGTCTCTACGTCATGGGTGGTTACTTTGACAACCAGTACACTAGCGCCACCAGCAACGCCATCACCATCGATATCAACACTGATATCAACTTGATGCAGGACCCAGAGGCCGCTCAGATGGTCTTGACCGCTGGCTGGAAGGAGCTTTACCTCGGTGGTAACGTAACAAACTACCTCGTCCCATCTCAGGAGTTGTACAACATTATTATTGACAGAGCTGGTGGCATTGAGAAAATTCGTGACACTCCATACATGTCATGGGTCTCTACTTTGCTCGGAACTGGTAACTACACAGAGAACAATGATCAGCAGACATTGCCATTCTGGGATGAGGTTGTCTCTTCTTTCATGGCTATGCCAGACATGATTCTTGAGACTACCGAGGCTACTGTCGCTGTTGACACTTCCTTCTACTCTCCATCCTACGGTAACTTGAGAATCTGGAACCCAGAGTGGGCACCAACTGAGGGTATTAAGACTGCCAATGCTACCATCGTTGACAAGATTGATGACGAAAAGTTCTACCAGCTCCTTGTGGACTATTACTTCACCAACTGGACCCAGTTCTGTGTTAGCGGTACTGCTGGTCTTACTGCTGTGAATCTCTAAGATGTTTGATACCCACCCCATAATCACAGCATTGCCACCATCTCCTTAATTTCTGATTCTCTCACGCAAGAACCTAACCAATTTATTCGTATTAGGCCCTGTTCATCTTTTTAACTCCTTTAAAAATATATTTCTCTAAAAAAACATTTTAAGTAACTCAGTCGTGTTTGTTCAATAGAGTGTTAGTAGAGGGAAACAGGCATCGCGCGCAAAAGTGAAAATATTCCAGGGCAACAAACTATCTATCTGTATTACTACTCGAACGGATACTAGGACTATCTTACTATATTTCTTGTTTCCTAACCGATTTAAATATCAAAAATGTCCAACTTTGAACCACTCACAAGCACGGTGAAACCACTTTCCCGGTCAGTACTGACCATTAGAGTCATCAAGTCGTTCCAGTATAGAAACGTGAAGAATATCATTCTACATGACTATGACATCTCCACCAAGACACCGCATGACCTCCTCACAGACGTACTGCACAAGATCAACACGGAGGGTGCATACAGACCATACAGAAATGTCGAGTATGATTCTTTGAAGGTCTACACACATGCGCACGGTTCTAAGACCATCAACCTTGTCATAAACTTTGAGCATGACGAGGACTGGTTCTTGGACACAAGCTCCGACAAACCACTTCATAGTTTTGGTGTTGGTAAGTAATATATTTTATAACCCTGTTGATTGATGGCCTACTAACTATCTCACAGATAACGAAACAGAAATCTCTTTGTTTAAGCTTGTCGACTATGAGGAGTTCAAGAAGAACCCTGAAGAGAAGTGGTGATTCCCCTCCTTGAAGACAAAGATAGTATGGCCCTTTACGGTAATTCTACTTGGACCTCACCAAATTTCAAGCATCAAATACCATGTAATTCATAACAATAAATTTTCTTGTGTTTCCGTAGTTTAGCGACAAATTCTTTAATAGTGTATTATATGGTTGCAGGAAGCAAAGAAGAACATCGCGACCGCATGCATTATTATCATCTGCTTCAGCTGTGTGTGATCCTTTACAGCGACAATACCAAACAAGTATAGCAGCAACCAGAAATAACAAACCAAGGATCTCTATGGCTTATAACACGAGACAGAATACGCGGTACAAAACGAGAAGTGCTACTGCAGATATCAGGTCTCACAGAAGTGTAGGTCTGTTGAGCACGCTGATTTCAGAGACGCTTTGTGCTCATTTGCCAAATGAGAGGATCTCCTTTACTATAACGGATCCAGAGTCGGAGTTCATTGGCCACCTGAGAGACTATGAGGTATCTACAAAGCTCAAGAGTGTGTTTGCTGACTATTTCCGTAATTTCAAGTATGGTAAAGCAATTCACTATATTCAGTTTGACTTGGTATTTTTGAAACTTGACATGGTGTACCCGCACGTTGTTTTCCCTATGACTAAGAAGTGGGAGTGTGAACTCTGTCTTGCTGATTTTGCAATTGAAAACTCAGATACAGTGTTTGTCCTGAATGTGAAGGCAGTTACATCACCTGGAATCAATAAGAAGCTTCCAAGGGGTGAAGTACTACCCCCTTTAGAAGGTGGGTACGACATATTTGCTGTTGCGCAGTTCCTTAAGACACGAGAGACCACCAACTCAAAGCCCATCAAGGCTGATTCTGAGGTGATAGATGCTAAGTTAAACAAACAACGCAAAATAGTGTCAAGAAATGAGAAGAAAAAAATACCACTATTATGGGCACCAGCAGTACAAGAATCAGAAATACAGGAGCCCAAAATACAAAGCTCAGATGTACAAGAACCAGTTCAAGAACAAGCAGAAGAACGAAAACAAATACTACACACAGAATCAGAGGATCAAGCGGTTAAAACACAAGAAACAATGACACCAGGACTAGAAGATGACGAAGAAGAAGAAGAAGAAGAAGAAGAAGAAGAGGAGGAGGAGGAGGAGGAGGAGGAGGAGGAGGAGGAGGATATCCTGGGGGAACTACAAATTCAAAGTTCTGAAAAGTATACTACAATTGATGCCATTATTGACCCAGTGCTTCGGAGACATTTAAGCATTGCCAATGCCAGCCAAGAGCAAGACTCAACACCATTCGAGCTTCCTCCTAGTAATCAGAAGCAAGCTAACATTAAAAGTACTAGTACCTATAGAAGGGGTGACGATTTAGAAATTATCAATGATTCCATGACCAGGAGAGTGACTACCAAAGCACTCGCTGAAACAAAAGGACTTGAATCTTCAAGCACAATCGCTCAAATCAAGGGAAAGAAAAGACGCAGTTCATCTGCAGCGAATGCTTATAAGTTCATCATTAAGGCAAGCGGCCCATACAAGGATCTTAGATTTTCTCTTCCAGAACGGTCTTCTTTTGCAAGTCATTTCAACAATTTTACCGCTCGACTTCCTGAAGAAATTTCATCCATTGAGTATGAGGTGAGATTTTTCTACTATCACAAAGAGCTTAAGCACTATGACACGCCATCAATGCTGAACATTGAGGATAGAACAAAACAGATTCCAATACGGGCACGAATTTCTGCAAAGGTTATGTTCAAGTTGGCAACCACCATGGGTGACTACCCGTCACCATGTTATAGGGTTAACAGGAACATGATGTTGAAGAAGGCATTCAATAGGTTTTTAGATTCTACGAAAATCAAGGAGGACTCGGTGATGTTCTTCTTCAAGAACCATCCGGTGGCAGCGACACAGACTCCGAACGAAATAGGGCTTATGAGCGGAGATGTTATTGAGGTCCGGCCAACGTAGTGACGTTGGGTCTTATATTCAAGTGACGGATAGGAGCAATATATGATTTATGGACCGAATTAACGGCGATACTCTGTATTGCCAGTGCAGATAGACAATTAGAAAAGAGGGCAGGTCTTCGAGCTAATTGGTGGGACAAGACTGGTAGCATTTGCTGTGAAAGGGCGAGCTTAGCACTCCTCCCGTTTTATAACCTCGTCCAAACAGGACTTGCATAACAACAGCCCCCACAAAGGTAGTAAGTAGAACGTCACCTTGAGAAAATAGAAATTCATAGGTTTAGTTCAGTGCATTAAAAAACAGCTCCCCTTCTTTCCCAATGTGGTAAAGGGTGTGTCCCTTACCGCGTTTCTGCCATTTTCACACGGGCACCAAGTTGGACGCGTCAAATTAATGTTGCAGTGCAAAATCGGCAGGTTTTCATACATTTCCAATTTAAAATATGCGTGTGATTTACCGTTTGCGGTTGTCAATTTGCAGGGTTTCTGGAGATTTTTGTTCTTCTATCCATTTATTTACAAGTTCTACAAATAAGGTCACTTTCCAACTAGTGATAACCATAAATCAAAGGTTCTTCTTTCTCCTTTGCTCGATCGCTTCATCACCCCACAGGCACATTCCAGATCTAACTGAAAGGTTACTTCAACTCGACCATTCAACAACCAGCCAAGTATTGGACTTATTTCAACACCTCATCCAATTTACCAAGACACAGCCCTTTCTCAAACCGTTTTTAAATTTGTTCAGCTGACATGTCTTTGCTCTATACAGACCCAAACCAGGGCTACAACATGAGGTAAGTCTCTCCCCTTCGCCACCGTCCCGCGGTGGGCTGTTTTAACAACTATTTTAAACTGTTTATTAACTGTTTTCTCTTCAGCAATTTTGACATGTTTGTTGCCACTCCTAAGAAGAATGAAATTATCCACGAGCCTCCGGTCGTTGAAACACCGACCCCTAAGCGTCGCCGTGGAAGACCTTCCAAGTGCCCCCAGATTGTTGACGGCCAGCCAAGTCCAGCTGCCAACTCTTCCGCAGCTGTTATGAAGCAGGGAACACCCAAAGCTAGTGCTCCTCTCATGAGAGTTTCTCCTTTAAATAATAACAAGAGAAGCATTGACAGTTCTCCACTGCAACGCAAGAAGCCGGTCCCATCTCCAAAAGGTGGTACATTGATGAAGCTGGATAGTGGAAAGGGTAGCAACAACCAACAACAACAAAAGCCTAAGGCCCAAAGAACGAAGAAGAATAACTTTTACAATAGCATGATACCATCCAATAAGATATCATTAGCTACACAACAAAACATTCAAGCTATCACAGCCGATTCTGTGATGGACTCTTCAAAGTTGGGCTCTCTCAACCCATCGCTTCTGCTCTCCTCACCCATCAGTGCATCCAAGATCAATGAGATTAACAAAAGTAGAGTACCAAGTGAGGTGCAGAAAACAGACATAACTCAAAAAAGGATGAACCCACCTACTTCAACAACTGTTCCATTGGTATCTTCCCCAATGACTCCAAACTCTGTCAGCTCATCGTGTTTCTCTTCCATCATGCGTTCCTCTCCATTGTATCATGGATACTATGCCCATCAATCATCACCGGGGACGAGTATGCTTGCTTCAAGTCCTATAAGGCTCCAGGTTAAACCTCTCAATGAAGTTAAAGCTCAGTTGAAAAATGCTGCTCAAATTCCACTCATCCAGCCGCCTCAACCACTAACCAATCACACCAAAGAGCCCGAGCAGGCAACACGGAAGACCGAACCAATTGATGAGCGCCAGGGAAATTACAGGCTCACATTTGGCGTTGATGAATATGGCCAGGCAAAGATCATAAAGGTCAAGATCCTTGACTCACAGCCACAACTGCAGTCATCACCAATCCCATTGTCAACTTCCCAACCAACACTTCCAACCTCTAAACTTACAAAACATCAATCGCTCGCCACTCTCCCAAGGCTATCAACGATTGGCAGAACATCATCCCTTTCTTCAATCCCAACTTTAAAGAATAACGACTTGGGGTTGTTTATGGAACCTTCCAAGATGAGCAACGATGCTTCCTTTTTCAACAGCATCAGCGATGAGCTGGGGTTTGAAACAATGTCAACTCCACCACATCAGGAGGAATTCAGTTTCGCTGATGAAATGAGTTCCACAAGTGAAGAGGGATTGATGATTGATGATGACGACGACACTATGGATTGTGATGCTAGGAGTGCACTGCTCAAGATGATCCGTCGTAGTGTTTGATCGATTACTCGAGATTTCCAGAAATGTTTTTGATGTCCTGACGAGTTTCTCTAATTGTTTTTTTACCATTTATTCCTTTATTTTGTCGCTCTACCGTATTTCCCTATTACATTTGCAGTTTTCTTATCCGATTCTATATCCAAGGGTCACCTTATATTCTTCATGATCCTAAACATATATGCATCAAGTATTGGGGCAGGCCCCTTTGATCTCTATATATTCTTTAATCTTATACTGTATCGGATTGTTTCATTAGAAAAAACCACGTACAATTTACTTATATCTATATATATGAAGCAAGTAGAAGCCCAGTTATAGAGGACTACAATTCAAAAATAGAGATACTTAACCATCCATAATATCACATATACAGACAATAACTTAATTCAACCTATCTCATCAGAATCATACTTTTCAAATTTTGTTTACACAAACTAAGAAATTTAGATGTCCTTCTTGAGGGTACCCATGAAGGCGGCCTTCTCGGCCTTGGTCTGGAATCTACCCTTACCGAACTTGGAGGCAGTGTCGATCCACTTAAGGGAAACCTGCTCCAAAGCTCTTCTGGAGGTGTGGGTGTAGAGGGACTGTCTCAAAGTAACAATTCTCTTTCTGGTACCTGGGATAGAACCCTTGACAATAACGAAGTCGTTGTTGACGTTACCGTATCTAACGAAACCACCAAGTGGATTGATAGTCTTGACAGTACGGTCAAACTCAGTAGCACCGTTAGACTCATCACCAGCCTTACCAACTCTGTAAACCTTGTGGTTGATAGAGGTTCTGGAGTGGAAACCTCTCTGACCAGCACGGGCAACAGTCCAGTTGACGTGGGCTGGGTGCCAAGCACCAATACAAGCAACCTTACGCAAACCTCTGTGAGTCTTACGTGGCAACTTCTTGGTACCCCATCTGTGGGTAACACCCTCGAAACCGTGACCCTTGGTGACAGCAATGACATCGATCATCTCGTTCTGCTCAACAACAGAGTCGACAGAGACAGTCTTCTCAAAGTGCTCCTTAGCCCAAGCGACCTTGTCGGCGATAGAACCACCGTTGATCTGGATCTCAGCCAAGTGAGCCTTCTTCTGGGAGAGAGGAGTCTTCTTGATCTGAGTGTGAACCAAAACTCTAACGACAGAGGCGTACTTCTGGATTCTGGCCAACTCACGCTCAACCTGCTCAGCGTTCTGAGAAGCGTACTTAGTAGAGTACTTGGTGAAAGCTTTCTTCTTGGACTTGTACCAGTTCTTGTAGAATCTTCTCTTAACCTCGTCAGACAAGTGCTCAGCCCAAACGGTGGTCAAGGATCTCATACCTCTTGGAGTCTCAACGTAACCGACAACACCGACAACAACGACTGGTGGGGTGTCAACAACGGAAACGGCCTCAACAACCTCACGCTTGTGCATCTTGGAACCTGGACGGTCCAAGTCACGAACAATGGTGGTCATACCGGCCTTGTAACCCAAGAAGGCAGTCATGTGGACTGGCTTGGACTTGTCATCCTTTGGGAAGGCTTTCACTCTACCTCTGATGGAGGCAGCTCTCTTTCTTGGGAGGAAACCCAAGTGACCGTGACGTGGTGCTTCGTACTTTCTGTGAGACATTACGACTGTGTTTTGTTAGTATGTTGGGGGGTTCTTTAAAACAGATCCAAGTACAAGTGAGTGAAAAGTTTGAAAAATTTTCTTTGTACCAAAGAATTCAGCTGAGGCCACAGAGCGCGAATGAAAAAAAACATACATCTGAGTCTGATTGTGTAAATGTGGGAACATATAGATGATCCTTCAAGGGCAACAAAAAAGCGCACATTCCTCATGGGTATTACACCCGTACACCACTGAGTATATCGGAGATTACATCATCCGCTGTTGTAAATGTGACAGCCAAGCGCGGTGGTCGTCATCTACCTTGGACCCAGTAACCAACGCAATATTCCCGGGGGTACGTTTCCGTTTATGGAGGGTTTCAAGATCCGGCTAAAGGGGAGACCATTTTAAGGAATCACAATTTCATCTATTGTGCATTCATCCAGTCATGAGCAAACATGATAGCACTTGTTGCAACAGAGGGGTGATGTGCTTTGACTCTGAAGTATACGAGAACTGTGGGGAAGAGATCACTCACACACATCTTACTCATATTGTATGTGTGTTGGCAGACGGAACGCCCAAAGTTTCACCTGGTCTAATAGTCTGTAAGTGATATATCTCTACGGTGTGTGATTAACAATTTTGACAGGTGTGGACTTAATCCCAAACGGGCATGGACTTCGTAGGGAACACTTCCCTGGCAGCATACCCCGGTTGAGACACACATAGAGCGTATAATGTCTAATTCTCAGTGTGCTATCGGATGTTCTGTGCTAACCAGCTATCAAGCTCAAAGCATAGTTGAACTAGAAACACTCAGAGTAGTACCATATATATTGTTTTCCACACTATTTTAGAGGCCCATCGAACAGAGAACTGGCTCTATACACCAGGCTCAAAACACGAATCTGTAGAAAATACCCAGAAGGGATCGGCTGGTGGCGGGGAAAGAAAACACAGGAACCTTTGAGGAACTGGGACGAAAGGGTATATGCACCATTTCTTCTCAACCTAAAAATCTAAAGTGTCATATGTCATATCCTTCTCCAATCTATATCATCTATATATCCCATGTGTGTGATATACGCACCACACACGTTAAGCTCCCGGGAACCATCGGCGTGCTTGTGCTCATTCGTAGTTCATCACTAGTTACAAAAAACAATACAAGACCCTCGACAACTGGGGTATCCGCCAGCTCAGATTACAATACACAGTGTAGATAGTGACCCACCCTACCATTCTTCCACGTTTCCAGGCGTTCCATATGTGACTCCCGTGCTTTTTTTTTCTTTTTTAAATTTTGTGCTTCTCTCCGAGAAACTGTGCAAGCGGACGCACAGTGGTCAGTGGCCCCGGGGGAAAAAGCGAAAAGCTACATGGAGTGATCGGCCACTAAACGGCGGGGGCGAGCATAGAGGTAGGTCATGGCTGCAGATATCGATGAATATAAATAAATATAAATGGCTCAAACTCCCCGCGGATATCAAAGTTGAAATTTCTGTGTTTTTATCGTCAGAAGGCCTTATATTCACATCAAGTAGTCCTAATACGCCCACCAGCCATGCGGTATTCATATGACGACCAGTATAACGTGCTCATAAAGAGCACGACAAACCTCAGTTCCTCAAACTCACACAGCATCACCGACTTTGCGGCCATCGACTATTTTCAGTTTGAATTCAGCGAGCTGCAGTTGCACAACTGCTGGAAGCTCGTGCACAGACACCAGCATGTTAACGAGACGTTTATCCCACAGAGCACGGATGTGACGCGTCTGGAAAATCTGTCCTGGAGACGTTGGACCAAGCTGAAATATGCCTTGACAGAGGTTTCGCCGGAGTCTGTTGACTGGTTTAAGGACTGTGACATTACTTGGCTTTATGGCCCTTTGGTATCAGGACATTCCACGGAGGAGGACTTTGGGTTTAAAAAGGACCAGCAAAAGCTTGAGAAGGAGCAGCAACATGTGTCGATTCCACCTTTCAACACACAACTACCGACCTCAAAACGTAACGCCAGCGTCTCTAGTTTTTCAAGCACTAGCTCTACAGAGAGTTCACCTTTCTATAGCGACACAAGTGATTATGATGATGACGAAGGTGAAGAAGAAAAGGTAAAGCCAATATTAAAGCACAGATTTTCGTATGGTCCATTGGGAATGGAAGGCATCGAGAGATTGAGAAGAAAACGTGATGAACTTGCATCGACTCGGAAGTTCAAAAAGAGTGTCAGTTTTGCAGATATGGTCCAGATTAGACAGTTCTAAGAACACCTTTCATTTACTACATATATATAGCGGGTCTATCTATTCACTTTTCTTAACACAAGAGGGAAGACGCATTTTATTCATGATACTCATTTATGACCACATTTCACTTTTATGACCACTATCTCTTTTGGGTATTTTTCATCTTGTACATGTTCGTTTGCAGGCAAATCATGTTACTCAATTGACCATTTGTTTAGACATTGAATTCATTTATCAATTCATGTCTCTATTTTAATCCGCTTCTTCCATTTCCTCATCCTGCATATTCAAAAAGCGCCGAGCTATCGCACACACACACATTACTACTATACATTCATGATTCGTTTAGTACAATAGGTTTAACATATCTAGATATCGACACATTTGTACTACCTATACCATTTAGTGTAAACAAAAAAATAAAGGCTCTTAGCGGAGGCGTTCGTGGTCCAAAACGGACTCATGTCGTCCATACACATCGATAGAAGGGACCCATCGGATGTGTGGGGTGTGTGTGGTGTGCATGGGCATATTGGGGATGTCCCGGAAAAACTTTTTTTGAACTCCGCGCGTCCGCAAAAAACATTGATGCGAGCAAAAAGCCCAATTCCTGCTTGGGGAGGATGATTTTCACATTTGCATTTACTATTAATGGAGCTTGTTTCCAAGGGGGAAGAGACGGTTACTGTGATATTTCATTCTTAAACTATTTGTAAAGGATTCCTACTGCCTTTTAAATGCTTGCGTAATAGCGGCATGTTCCTGAAGGATGGAAAATAGATAAATAAAAAAAATAGAAAAGAAAATACTAAGAAGAAACAAACGTAAGAGGGGTTCTTAAAAAGGGAAAACCAGAGAACACTGTGTTCCCTTATAGTGAGCTAATATTCCAAAGATTGAGAGATCGCACTGCTGAATTTCCATAGAGCATCAGGTAATTTTATTTGTTGATATTGTAGTTGGAGCCCTTTACACTTTCGAAACATTTTGAGGCGAAAAGAATATCGAGCCTCACCCCCATGTCTGATTGTTCCTTCCCAATTAGGCAACCATGATGTGCTGCTTCTTGTAATAATTATTAACATATAGGGGGTAAATTGCAGCTAACTCACCAGTTATACTGATATCAATCGAGTGTGAAACAGATCTATTACTGAAAAACCTTGTTTGTGAGATCTCCTTATAAATAGAGCGGTATAACCTTTGATGATCAATCTTCCACCTTTCTAGCATGTGCTTTTCCAGCGTTCCAAATACACAACCAGAATAAACCATGTCCTCCACAGATTACGCTTTTACAACGTTGGAAAGCTTTAATCCCAGATATCAGCTTCTCAACTACACTTCCGTTGCGGGACCAATGTCCCTTTCCTTTGAAGACCTGGATTGGTACATGCATATCTTGCTCAAAAATGCAATTATATATGGTTCAAGAACTGGTGCTTGTGGGCTTGCAATAATTGTTTTATTCATCGTATCAAAGAATAAAATGACACCAGTGTTCTTTATGAATCAATTGATCTTACTCTTAGTTGTTGTCCATTCTGCACTATACTTTACTTATCTTTTCAGTCCATTCGCCTCTATTACGGTGTACTTCACAGGATTCACTGATATTCTAGTATCAAGAGATGATTTGAGAATTTATGCAGCAACTAACTTTTTCCATTTCTTTACAATAATATGCATTGAGATTTCCATGGTATTTCAAGTCAGAACAATCTTCCAAAGTCCTGATCAGAAATGGCTTAGCCGTAGTGTTGTTGTTATTTCTGGTTTAATTGCCTTTTCTACTATTATTCTTTGTCTTTACGTGTTCGTCAATTCAGTTATTTCAATATTCAAGAATGAGGCTGATGCTTACACTTCACAGGCGCTCAATGCCTATCCAATTCTTTTTGCATCATCGGTGAATTTCATGTCTGTACTTCTCATCACAAAACTGATAATGGCCGTCAGATCTAGAAGATATCTTGGACTTAAGCAATTCGATGGCTTTCACATTCTTTTGATAATGTCAACTCAAACACTGATTATTCCTTCAATAATTCTTATCTTGTCTTACACATCAAAAGTGTTGGCAAGAATAGCCTTCCTCTCTATTTGTACCGCTCTTGTTGCACTTTCATTGCCATTGTCGTCGATGTGGGCATCAAGCGTCAACACCTCTTCAAACCCTACATCGACTGGCTATTACGCTTACTCGCCATCTGGAAGAGGAACAAGTTACTTCTCGGAACCAGGATCTGCTACACTGAGAGTTGATGCTCAATCATCGAAGAGCAACCAAGAAAAGAGTCTCTATACTCCATCTACAGTGGCAGAGGAAGAGTCCAAGAGATACTGGATGAACGATTATGATTTAGAAGGTGATGACTATGGTGTCGTTGGAAGAACTACACACCAATTAAATAGTAGCCCTTGATTAATAAATATTTTTTTTGTGTTTCAGATACTTCCATATAATTTCATATTATTCGCAATATCCATTAATTGAAAGACCTAACAGAACTCCATAAAAAAAAATAATACAAAATATGTTGTGACCTGATCATGTTTTCCAGAAGGAGACAATGACCAACCATGCAGCAAAGAAATTTAGCAAGTAATGCAACCAATAAAGATGTCTGATACCATAAATCAAGGCGAAAAATGCAAAGTATACAATAGCAAGATATGTAAACTTCCGTTGAATGTTCAGACTAGCTGTTGGTAGATATCCGCCTTGAACGTTTTTGCCAACCAATATAATAATTGGCAAGATTGCAAGAATGTTATGATGAGATGTGAACGGTGTCTTCCATCTCACCGCCATGTTGTGGAAGAATACAACCAAGACCGGAGCATTTACTGGAATGATCCAAAGCATTAGAATTAGTAAGGATAAATTAAAATTGGCAATGCTCTTTTTTCTCATATCAACCTTTTCTTTGTGATGATTATTTTTACTTGAAGTATTTGTCTTGATTGTAGTGACAATCTGAACCAAGCAACATACAATATATGCAAACTGGTATGGAATAAAGAACATAACAAACAAAAGTAGTAAAAGAGATCCTCCCATGCGCCTTGTGTCCTTCATCGGCCCAGTCGCAAGATTCTGAACACTAACCACAACTCCGATGTCTTTGAGTCCAGTTATATGTGTATCTGAGAACGCTGTTGTCAATGAAGAAATATTTGGAATTACAAACAAGACGGCTCTCAAAATCAAGAGGACAATGGTTATAGCAGCTAACGAAAGCAAGTAGAAGATCGGGCCAAGTAACCAAGCAGCCTTGTCTTGAAGACCAAAGTAGTATGGGTTCACATAAGCACCATCAAGTTCTTTTGGGCTTGTTAATGCAATTGGGTCAAGCATATAGAAGATCTTTTGGAAGAGAACACTAGATCCAAGTGGGACAAGGAATGACAATGCAGAAATGATTATTACACTTTTGGATGCAACTGCGGACAATCCGTCTTCGAATGCTGGGAACACACCAGTGTTGTAGAACATGTAGAACTGAACAAGGAGTGATAATAGAATGACAAATGTTGGCATGGAGGCCACAGCAAGCCTATAGCGGAGAACCAATAACTTTAAACTTTGTATCAAGTCAATCTTCATTGAGACCTTAATTTTGGAAGTAGACTCAGGGGCCCATATATTAAGCTGGAGGGGACTCTTGATTGATTTGTGTGGTGTGAACGGTGCCACAGAATGAAAAGAGATATGTTTTAATTCGGTAAGGTTCAAATGCCATTTGATCTCAATGGGGTCCTGGATTGATTGACTCATGAATGGTGGGAATGTTCCATCAGTTCCTTCAACGTCTACTTTAACTTTATATGCAAACATGGAGCTCCAAGCGTTTTTGAATGTGACTTTCGACAATAGAAATGGCACTGATGATGATGATGATGGCGATGCAAGGGTGATAGAAGAGCCAAACAAAAGTCTGAAAACAGTATCATTAACAGTGATATGGGATTGAGCTGTAGAATTGAGAGATATCGCAGCAAAATCATCATCTTCAAACTGACCGTATGGTTGATAGAGAACAAAACCATACTTTTCAAGGATCGAGGTCGGCAGGCTTGAAGCGTAGAAACCCGGTCTGGATGCTCCGACAGAAGAATCCTGGAGATTGACCTTTGGATTTGGTATCTCGTAGACATCTGCAGCAATGTCAACGCAAGTGAGCTCTGTTTCGTCAAGTGGCAGTTTGCTGCTCCCTGAAACAGGTACGATGTTACAGAGCATCAACGAGCCACCTGTTGTGGCAGTAGCATCAAAAGGCACTGGCTTAAAAGTGGAGAGGAAAGAGAAGTGCGGGTTTTTTAATTCCGAGATTGGGAATGCATATCGTTTAGAGGAGTCAGATGCTGCTGTAAACGTCATTGATTTTCCCCGATGAAGAACAATGTTGTCATTTTTGATTGACATTTGTAGTTCAGGAGTATGAAGGAAATCACGAACAGCATAATCCTCAAATCCAGAAAGAAGGCGACGACGGAATATTCTCATTCTGTCTACTAATGGCTTTGTTCTTTGCGGGGATGATGGATCAACAATGTCAAAGAGAGTAGATGCCACTACTTTTCTGAACTGATCACACCAGACAATTGCAAGATGGTCAATTGGAGTCCAGACGCCAGGTATTCCAGTTGTATATACCGTGAAACCGTGTGTTTCTGGTATTAGTCCTGTTAATGTAGTGTAGTCTGCTGGCAGAATTGTATCCGAGAGACCGCCTGTTATTGAGATTAGTGACACGTCATGGAGCCTTTCTTTGGAGATCGTATTTGCCGTATTTGCTGTATATCCCGCTCTCCAGAATTTATCTGTTGCAGCATATATTCTCATGATGTCCCCATCAAACGTTGCAGGAGCTGCTGAGTGTGGAGCCGCTAGGGTGATGATAGTGTTCACCGAGCCTTCAATGTAGTTTGGCAATGTGAGCATCACACGACTGACGACACCGCCCATGGAGTGGCCAATAAGGATTATTGACGTTGGCGCGTTCTTTTGATTAGCATACAGCGAGAGGATAAATCCTATAGCATCGTTGAGGTACTCTGCCTGGTCGAGCATTGTGCGTCCATGGAACGCTGTGAAGTCTTCGTTAAAGTGCGCAGCAAAGAAGTCCATGTTCTTGCCGCTCCATGAGGGAGAATCTCCGTGATCGTGGTAAAGGTTTGCTGCTTCTGCAGCAATGGACCTCACCTGTTTGAATGATCCAGCGTTACCTGGGATGAAGAGTACGGGTATACCATTGAGACCATTGAACTCACCATGGCCAAGTGTGGTGTCAGGTATTTTGTCTTTGCCCTGCTCTCTGTATAGGTAGAGGTTGTATTTGGAGGCAAGTGGAGTGTGTGTAGCGTCGAAGCCTTTAAGGTGGGCGTACGATGGGTACATATAGACGGATCTACATTGTGGTGAGTCTGCTGCTGTTGCTGTGATGCTTGAGGAGTACGCTATTGTTATAGCAATAAGGATACCAATGAAACTCCACACTAGCGCTCTCACAGAAAGTCTCCCTTTTGAAAGTGATGGCTGTTGTAGTGGTGAGGGTGTCATCAGGTTCCTTGAGGGTGTTGTCACCATTGTTTGTTGTCGTTATTTTCGTTACTGTTGTTTCGTTGTCTGCTGTTTGTTTATGGTTCGCCGTGATGGACAGAGCACTTGTTACAACGTGTATACTAGAAAAAGCAAATAGCTGTACCGACAGCTGAGAGGGCTTATGAAAAAAACTGCGATTCCCCCTTCCGCAGCCTCTTTAATTATTCAAAGGCCTCAGGAGCAGTACAAGCTGTGTATGTGCACCTTATGGAGTGTTTGAATGTTCTTTTACTACATTGGTGAGTTTCCAGTTGAGTTTATGGGGCTTTGGTAGTATATATAGCGGGGGTAAGGGGGGCTACGCACATCAGGAAAGCTACACACATCCAGCTCAGCCTTCCACATCTGCCCGTAGGCAGGCAGAGGCGCTAGTTCTTCCTGGGTGTTGGAGGGGGCTTAAAATAGACACTTCTACTTGTTGCACTACTTATCAATTAACCATAAAGCGAGACAGACATTGAATAAAGAGTTTAATTATGGGCATATATCTTTTTATAGCATGCACAATTAGCAGCTACTGCGCTTCGGCGTTTGTCGGGAAACCGTTAGAGGTAAG
Source organism: Petasospora nakhonratchasimensis (assembly GCA_030572335.1). Classification (NCBI taxonomy): domain Eukaryota; kingdom Fungi; phylum Ascomycota; class Saccharomycetes; order Phaffomycetales; family Wickerhamomycetaceae; genus Petasospora; species Petasospora nakhonratchasimensis. The sequence goes on from JAJLZS010000006.1 coordinate 963,433, forward strand.
TTGGTGAAGAGCTCTGTGTTTTGAATAAAAACATTTTCCTTGAGTGCTCCTTTACATTCTTTCCAGGGTGACTATTGTAGCTGTATATATACATTTAATACCACTTGGTGATTTCAATCACACATCAGCTTCACTTACAATTATTATATGGAGTCCCATATATCTTGATATAGAATAAACGCGACGGGGGTTAAGTGCCTCCGAAAACAAAGAGCCGACTACTACCGCTATAACATCACAACCAAACGCAACTGAGACCACAAAGGAACACATCAGTGGACGTCTTCCCCAAATGGACTCGAGCACGGATATAAATGTCGTCAAGAAGGTGATGGACCATGCAAAGAAGCAATTCCAGCTTCGGAAGTACGATGACTGTCTCCGGCTATACACACGCGCAATCTCATATACACACTCCTTGGACCAGACCGTTATTGCGAAACTGAGAACGGACTACGGACTCAGCACAAGACCTTCTTACCTGGATTCAGATGGCTGGATATATCATCCAAAGCTAACAGTGCTGTTGGATAATAGGGCTGCGGTCTTTGAGAAACTTAGAAAGCTCAAAGACGCGTTAATAGATGCGCAGGAGATGATCCGTATTGAGCCATACAACGCACGAGGTTATCTCAGGGCAGGAAAGCTGTTCCAACTACAAAAGGACTATGTACGATCACACAAGACATATGAAAGAGGAATTCAAATGATTGAGAGAGGAAAATGTCAATACAGAATGAAGGTTAATGAACATCTACTCCAGAATCTTATTGATCAGAAGGACTTGGTACAGAGAATATTACAGAAAATAACACCACAAGCATCCAAACTGAAGAGAACATCAGAAAACACAATGGATCCTGTGAAAACTAAGAAAGCTACAGTATTATCTGCAAATATTGATCCGTTGACAATTTTACCCGTTGAACTCATATTCACAATCTTTAAGACGTTATCGATGAAGAACTTACTCCAATGCCGCCAGGTATCAAAACTATGGGACCACATGATCATCAACCTTTCATTTTACAATGATCTTACATTAACAAGCTATTCGGGTTCCAAGGAGATTCATAACTGTCTGAAATTGGTGTTAACATCAAAAAAGCATTCGGAATTCAAAAACATCAACAGGATCCAAATCCCGTCCGTAAGAGTTACTGATGAAAAGCAAATCCTCAATCATCTGCTCATAAAGTCACCAATATCAATATCAGGAACACTTGAACTCAACTTTATGGAGACAAGCTTACAGTTGTTCACAGACCTACTTGAAGCATCACCACATGCAAGGACTCTTCTGTCACAGTTACAGAATTTGAAGCTCAAATGCATCTTCACGCCAAGACACGAGGATCGGCTTCTAACTCTCTTACCAAATCTGCAATCACTGACACTAATACCTGCTCCCTACAAAAGAGTACCTGCACTTCCTAAATCATATACTCCCCCAACGTCATCTTTTACTCATCTGAAATCGCTTGTCCTCATTGGTGATATTACAAAGAAGTACCCATCCATACCCTTCCACCACTTCTTGACGCCTGAATCAGCACAACAGCTGCCCAATTTGGCATCATTTGTTCTAGTTGGGTATGACCTCACAGAGCTCAACTCTCAAAATGGAACATATAACTTCCTTCAACACTTGAAGCAGCTGGAAACCCTTGTATTCGAAAATAATAAGTCCTTCAATTTTCGAATGCTACTTAAATCCCACGATTTACTTAGTATGCCAAAACTCAGACAGTTTACCTTAAGAGAAAGAGAGGTCAGATACATTGAGGGCTTACAGATATATGATACAGTATATTTGAATAATGTTTTCTCCACAGTACGTCGCTTGGACCTCACGGGCTCATCGATATCTTTCCAAGGGTTACACAAGCTGCTGGCGGTGTGCGGTAAACATTTGACACATCTATACATTGGTTTGTGTCAGAACCTGATATTTCGGCGTGGGCCGTTTGCAACACGGATCCCAGAAGGTGGATTCTTTGACTTCACAGAATTTGTAAGACTTTGTCCTCTGGTAGAAGTGCTCTTCCTGAACCAGGCAACTGATTTTGGAGATTATTCATTGACAGAGATGAGAGATGCAATCAATTCAAACGATGGCTTACGTCAACTTACAGTGTTGGATTTGTCCTTTAATAGCACTATGAGTGGGTACAAGTTGCTTGAATTGTTAAAAGTGAAGTCATTGGATAGACTGATGCTGCACGGAGTGGAGATTCAGACAAGTACGTTGAATCTCATTGAACAGAGGTATGTGAAAAGAGTCGAAAGCAAACTTGATAAACAGTATTGGAAGGAGTTTGGAGTTAACAGTTACAATCCATTTTAATAATCATTATCATCATCACATGCATTATCATCGTTATATGCATTAATTTTGTTACTTGAAAACACTCTTCTTCAATGGATTAGGTTTACTGACCTTGAAAGCGTTTGTCTTTTTCAGCATGGTAGTAGGTTTCTTGACACCACTGAATGAGATCTTGATCGGTACATCCGACCCTGTCGGTGCCAGTATTTGCTCTTCTTTTTTGTTCTCCACTTCCTTTGATATCATACCACGCTGTATTTGATGCTGTAGAAGTTTTTGAGTTGTTTGTTCATCAGACTTTTCCATCTGTTCCTTGTTCTTCAACATTGCCTTGCGCATCACCTCATCGCTAGAGTTGTTAATGTAAGCAATATCAACACCATTCATACTACTATCGCTTTCATCCGTTACATGTGCCTTGATGATACCATTCAGGGCCAAGTGTTTGATAAACTGTGAGAGCGATGTCCATTTGGTGGCGTTGAGATGGACGTGATCCTTCTGCTGTATGAGCTGATTGTAGAATCTGTTGGCGTTAATGTTCTTCTCTCCGTGGTAGTTTCTTAGCTCAAAAAGAAATTGATCTTCAAATTGTTTTGAGTACTTTTCAATTTCGTCTTTGCCGACGTTCTGTATGTGCTTGAGATGAGCTTCGCTTCTAATATGGCATTTAAAACCATTGTCATCACGGCACTGTTTCTCACAAACCTGGCAATACCACTTGAGCTTTTGTAGTCCCTTCAGCTTCATTTGCTTGGAGAGGTACTTGGGAGTACCACACTCTGCTTTTGCCATCTTCGTGTCAGTCTTATGGGACTTTTTTTTTGTCTCTGATGATTGCAGTAACGAAGAAGAGGAGGAAATATAAGTCTGAGCTTTTTTTTTGATATCGCGCAGGCCGATGGTTTCATTATAAACTACATATGTGTCCCACACTTTCCTTTCAGCTTAATACTTTGCAGTTACTTCTCTGAAAAAACAATAGAAATATATACATGTTCAACTTTTGGAAGACACAAGAAAGACGAGCTACAAGAGTATGGCAAGGTGCTAGCTCGTTCTGTCGTTACAGTACATACAAACAGCAGAGTAACTCCAACAGGTTCTACGCCACCTATCGTCGTTTCAATGGGCAACAAACAAAACAGTCTATGAGCCTTCTCAGCGAGCCCCGTACACGTAGGTTCCTTGGTGGATTTATTGCATTTGGTACATTCTTCTACGTTGCAAACTTACACGAGGCCCCTGTCACGGGGAGAAAACGGTTCATTTGGACTAATGAGTCTATTGAGAAGAGGATTGGTGACTACTCCTACAGACAACTTCTGGCGCAATATCAAGGTAAAATGCTGGCTGATAACCATCCACAAACAGTTCAAATCAGAAATATTTTTAGGAGAATTCTCCAGGTGAGTCCTGCTGATACGTCTAACCTGGATTGGAAAGTCCATGTGATATATGACCCGCATGCTGCTCCAAATGCATTTGTTCTCCCAGGAGGGAAGGTCTTTGTAATATCCTCTATTTTGCCAATCTGTAAGAACGAGGATGGGATTGCCACTGTTCTCTCGCATGAATATGCTCATCAGTTGGCGAGACATACTGGAGAAAATATGTCCAAGGCCCCGATATACGCAATGCTGTCACTTGGCCTCTACACGCTAACCGGTGCCGACGTCTTCAACAGTTTGATCATGAACACACTTGTGAAAATGCCTGCTTCAAGAGAGATGGAGACTGAAGCTGACTACATCGGTTTGATGCTGATGTCAGAGGCCTGTTTTAATCCAAGGGAGGCGCCACATATATGGGAACGTATGACACAGTTTGAGAAAAGTGTTGTTGGTCAGCGTGTTCCAGAGTTTCTTTCGACCCATCCGGCATCTACTAGACGTATCGAAAATATGAATGAGTGGTTACCAGAGGCACTACAAAGACGTCAAAAATCAAATTGCAGAGACTACAACGTCTTCTTTGATTTATCAAGGGAGATCTTCTGATTTAAATACATTATAATCATTTATTAAAAGTAATACGAACATATATTGCAGAATCACCTCTGCCAGTTTGGCGATCCTGCGCAGTCCGTGCGCTTACCGATCAACCCAAAAAGGCAAAAAAGAAAAAAAATATTAGTGCCATACTGCTTTACACAGTTTTACTACTAAAGGAGCGATAAACCTTTCATCTGTTAATCCATTGAGCTTTTGTGAAGACCTAATCTAGTACATCCTATTTACGGAGTTTTACACTGCTAGCTGCATCTTTTCTGCTTGCTAAGCAACTTACAACATCACCTTTAACGCCGATTTCAGCTGCGACTGTCGCCGTTATAAGTACCTTACGACTAACACAACAGCTATGGCAGAGAAGAAGAAAGCCATCCAGATCAATCCTCTGGAAATCACAGAATCTCTGGGGTACACCACGTACCGTAGAGACTCTCGTAAGCCGTGGAGTAAAGAGGAAGACATGCTTCTTAGCTCCCTCATGAACGAGAAGCTCATTGAGCTGGGCTATCCAAATGGCCTTGATTCACTATCTACAACATCTTGGGAGACCCATTCTGTAGATCTGCCTCAGAGGATTGATTGGGATTTGATAAGTGAGAAACTGAAAACCAGAAAGTCAAAGGACTGCCGAAAGAGATGGACAAATTCTTTAGATCCAATGCTGAAAAAGGGCAAATGGACTGCGGAAGAAGACCAGAAGCTATTGGGATCTTTTGAGAAGCATGGCTCCTCATGGCAGAAAATCTCATTAGATATTCCAGGAAGAACAGATGACCAGTGTGCAAAGCGTTACATTGAAGTTTTGGATCCAAACACAAAGGACAGATTAAGACCTTGGTCTCTTGAGGAGGATCTCAGTCTGATTCGGAAAGTGAAGTCCATTGGTACGAAATGGCGAACTATCTCTCTTGAGATGGAAAGTAGAACAAGTTTGACCTGCAGAAACAGATGGAGAAAGATTGTCACCGATGTAGTGAGAGGTAAAGCTGTGGAAGAGATCGAGAAGGAAATCGATTCAATTCAAGGAGGTCTTTCCAAGATTGCAGAAATCAGCGAGAGCTTACAGTCAAAACAGAAATCAAAGATTAAAGTTGAATCTGAAGAAGAACCATCAGAGAATGAAAATGGTGAACCTGTTCCTGCATTACCCTCACGACACTTGCAACAACCCGCCCTTTCTCAGATTCATCAATCACAGCAACTACAACACCAGCCACAACACCAACCACAGCACCAAAATCAAGAACACCAAAATCAATCGCATCAGTCACAGAATCATTTGCAGCATCAATCCCAACAACAAAAAAGAAATAAGGATAATTTACAGTCTGTGGGTGGTTTCAGTTCTTTCAATACCGCTCCATTTGATCTCCCTCCTACTGAGCCAAAACCAGTATCTACTGATATTGATTGGAAGTACACTTTGAAAGACACATCTGGACTTTCTATTTCATCTGGTGCCATATCAACATCCGAGTTGGCCCGTCAGCTGATTGAAACTGCTAAGCAGAACAATCTGAAGATTTCTATTCATCAACATATCCATCATCACTATGCCCCAACGCCTTCACAGACTGGTAAAGGGCAATCTCCAGACCAGGATTCTGGATCCAATATGTCTGGTAATCCAAACGATGAGCACATGCCAAACCGATACTCACATTTTAATTATCTCCCATCTATGGTTCGCCCACAACTAGAGAGCTCAAGTTTGGAATCCAAGGAAAGTGATTTGGCTAGGTTGTTAAATCCAGGCCAGCACCAAACCCAACATGCTCACCAAAACCAATATACACTCTCAAATCATCATGATCCATCTCAGCAGCAGCAACAAAATCAGTCCCAACAGAAATATCAGAGCACATCAAGTAAACGTCGATTGTCCAATTCCAGCAACAACAGTCGCAAGAGGTCACATCAAGTGCATGACCCATTTAGCCATGAAGAGCTCGATGGTGAGCTAGACTTCTGGGAAACAATGCGTTCCTTGTCCCAAGTTGTGAATATCAATAGCAGCAGAAACAATAATAAAGTTGAATACTATGAAAACTCACTCACGCCTGTTGCCATGGACATTGAGAATGATGCTGGGTCAACCACATCGAGAGTGGCCTCGAGTTCAAATGTTGAGGATGGCCTAAACCGTTCGAGAAAAACGAATAAAGACAATCGTTTGGGTAATTTATTCTATAGCACGCTTGCTGAAGAGGACTTGGAAGATGATTTAAATGACTTGAAGGGAATCATCCTTCCTTTCAATCCTTCTTGATTTTGTATAATCTGTTGTTGTATTAATACTTAATGAATGTCTACGAAAGCGCACACTGAAAGATATAAAATTATTACGAATAGAAAAAGTAACCATATACAGCAAGGTATAATGGGGTTTACATACTGAATAGTAAGACCTAGAAATATGTAGCAACGAAATGTGAATATATTCTCTGGTGGCGAGTAGAGGGAGGCGAAATGATTTAGTGCTTCACTTTCTTACGAAGTATCCCGAGTTGTTCATCATCCCCACGCTTGTATCGTAGAGAAACTCACCACTGTCCAGGTACTTCTGGAAGTATCCTTCGAACTCTTTACCTATAACATCGGACTTTGGCGTTAGGCCGGTGTTTCTTCTGATTCCTGCGAGGGCTGCGGAGATAATAGCTAAATCAACACCAATGTGGAATGCCTTTCCGATCTTTTTTTAAACATTGCGTTTGTGTATTAGTCAATGTTATCACTTGATAAAGAGGATGAGGAAGGAGTATATCTTACCAATGTCATATTAATTGTGTAAATATTTCTTTACACTCCATCTTTGCGTGAGTTAATGGGGATCTTTGATCCACTTAGAAAAATGAAATTCTACCGCCTCCCCACATACTAGAAACTGGTAGGATGTGCGTGTGTGAACCAAATTTCTCGCTAGACAATTATCATGCTTAGCGTGGATTACTTTAGAGTTCTCTGTGTGTCCTTACCAGGGCCTACACGCGGCGCCACAGATGGAAAAAAGGCATGAGAATACAAGACAAAGCCCGTTTGACATGCCTGATTTAGTGCCATAACTACAGAGACAGAGAGGCATACAATGTTCTCACTGAGAGGAAGAATCTTAAATGCGGCGGTTCAAGCACCGCTATACACATTTCGCCAACTTGGAAGGGTGAGTGTACCGTTATCTTTGCGTTACAAGACGACGACCACTACCAACGACTCTACAATCTTATCTGAAGAGGACGCTGTTCATAAGTATGGTATACAGGCGAGACCAATGACGATTGACCGTGAATTGCCGAATCCTCTGAAGGATCGTACGAAAAACCGTGTACAGTTTGTTGGATTTTGGGTTCTTATGGGTGTTGCAACTGTCTTGATGTTCAACTACGAAAAAGTCAATTCTCCTATTGTCATCACAACGTTGCACTTCCTCAGAAGATCTAAAGTCATCAGAGAAGTGTTGGGCGACCAGATTGACTTTTCCAGTGTATATCCATGGATCTCTGGTGAGCTTAACCAGGTGAAGGGCGTTGTTGATGTTACATTTGACGTGAAGGGCTCAAAGAAGCAAGGTACCATTAAGCTTGTTGCTGATAGGGAAAACAGACACCATGACTTTTTGATTCACGAGTGGAGTTTGACTGTTGATGGTGTAAAGATGGATTTGCTGGAAGACAAGTCTGTGGACTTCTCTGTCTGAAGTTCGGCCTACATATATGTATATACCAAAACACACTCAATACTCCCGTTTGTAAATATTTTATGCTAATGAAGGAAGATCAATAGTAATATTCTTTAAAAAAACAACACACACAAAATGATTGTCTAATTTTAATATAAATAAAAATAATGCACCCGGGTGCCGAAAAGGATGGAGAGTAAGAAAAAGCAAAAGCAAAAGCAACAACATAGTCATTAATTCATTAGTTCATATTGTCAAGGGAAAATTCAAAGAGATCGATGCACTTATAGCTCTCTCTTTGGCCTTAGTCCCTCAATGAACGCTCTCTTGCTCTCGGAATAATTCGTGAACTCATTCTCATACTGGTCCTCCTCCTGGATCTCATCCTGGTTGTCCATATTGTAGTTATTCTTCAGGTCATATGCATCGTCAACAGTGGAGGCTGATGATGATCTGTTCATTGAAGGTCTCTTTGTGTAAGATGGCGTTGGCATTTGCAAGGATCTAGCGAGATCCATGCTGTTTGTAGAGGACTCAACCTGATTGTCGCTGTTGTTATTATCGAGAACTGGGACATTTTGGTAAAAGTGGTCTGTGAGGTTTGTTTTGGATGAATTTATCGAGGAATTTGAGCCAATGTTCTGTGGCTGTTGCTGTCCTGGGGTGAACGATCCCGAGTTTGGTGGTTGGAGATTTGTAAATGAGGAGGATCTGGAGTTGTTGCTGAGATTTGACATGGAGGCCTTCATCTTCTTTCTATAAGCAGGGATATATCTCTCCTTCTGACTGTCTTGGGTTGGTGACGCTGTGTTGACATTCTCCTCCGACTTCTCTGAGCCAACCTTTCCGTCATCCGACGTGTCAGAGTTGTCAAAGTTATGAGGCCGGCTCGCATCAGCGGCTGGAGCTTGCTGTGTGTGACCGTTCTTCTTGAGCTGGTCCAGGCTGTCAAAGTCGAGGTCCTGGTTGACGTTGTGAATGTCCTCATCCTTTTGGAATTCCAGGTCCTCCCTCTCAAGTCTCTTTCTGGTCTTGAGGAAGAAGTATAGAGCCACGCAGATAGCGATGAAACATGGGATACCAACAGCACATCCAACAGCGATACCCGTTGTGTTGGCCATGTTGTAAAATCCTGAAGGTGTTGCGTTGTAATGTGTGTATAATGAGAAAACGAAGTTCTTGTTGCAAGTTGGGGGTACAGGTATACCAAGAGGCTATTAATAGATGATGCAGTGCTGGATGGCAGGGATAACGAGCGAATATATATATCTGTGTGTGTGTCTATATGATAGTCCCAGTGCTCTTCTCTAGCAAAAAGCCTTCTATTGTGGCCGCGGTGTATAGTTGTTTACCTGTGCTTGCGTGTTTGTCTGGGCGGAAAGGAAGCGTTGGACGCTGGGAAATTTTAACAGGAATTATCAGCCTCTCCTCATGTAGTAAACTTTCTCTTCTCCTCCGAAGATGGACTGTGTTGGCCGCGCAGAAGTTTTATTACTTCGATCGCTTTGTGCTGGTTCCTCCAGCATCGATTATCGCGCCGGGGCACACAGGACATAAAAGCATGTGGTGGTGTGTATTTGGCTGCTGGGGATGGAGATCTGTCCATGGAGATCTGTCCGTTGTGCACAGACTATCAGAGAGGGTCGTATTCTCTTATAGTGAGGCCCTCTCCAGTGGGGCTCTGCTCCCGGTGTGTTCCACCCAGCGCCAAAAAGGACTTCAGAACCCTTCGTTCCCGTCCCTGATAGGCCCCAGCCCACACCAGATCCGGCTGGTGACAGCTTGGTATGTGCGCGGGAGGGAACGGGGCGGACACTAACCGCCTGTAAGAGCTGGCTGGCCAGCAACATATGCCATAAATATTATTGTTGGAACACTGAGGCTGTGAGCGCCATAGGGAGGGGGTGGGCATCGCCGCAGTCAGCTGTTACCTTTATATAGGGTTACGTGTGTTTTTGCCTAGTGTATTTCTGTGTGTTCCCGCGTGGTCTGTGGTGTGGAGGAACCCTTGCCCCTCCGCATAGTTGCGTTCTAGGCTCTTTGCCTCTTCCAGATACCAGCAAAGAATATCCCCAGGGCCAAAGTGCAAATCAATGAACTGGGGATCATCGCACGAAAAGGCGAGCTGGAGAAAACACGGAACTCGCTCCTACAGCACCGCACACCATGAACTACCCATATTAACTATCAACCCACACGAAGAAAAAATACGATAGATATGCCAGAACAAAGAAAACGTTCGAATCAGATACCAAGCTTTTTTGTAATGTGTCCCCCCATGCCCAGTCGCTGACGGCACAGAGATATGGCCCACAGCGCCTAAATTTCTGATCCGGTAAGCGCAGCACATCCTGGATTTTTTGTTTTTGTTTTGTTTTCGTTTCACAACGCGTAAAAGCATAGCATACAACCTGTCTTCAGGTGTGTGGGCCAAGTCACAAGCGGAGGTTCTGCAGTATTGATTCCGCAGTAAGTGTACCCATATTTTGTTAGGAGTCATTTTAAATGGGGGATTAACCGCTGTGTTGAAAGCTGTCTGCTGTGGTTCTACAACAAGGCACTCTTTGATTCTTGTTTCAAGCACCATCACCACTCAGTTTAGAACTCTATCTCCACCACCGAAACATGATCAGAATTAACAATTTCTCAAGCATGACGCAGAGCAACGCGGACATGGATAACTACTACATAGTGGATGTTGACCACCTCAAGTCAGCAACTAAGCACCAACAGCGGTATACAACCATCAAAAGCCCGCTGCAAACAATACGCCATTCGCTTTCAAAGTCGGCAAAGAAACCACCTCAGCCCAACATTGCCAACTTGGGACTTGACATTGTTGGAGTAGGGCTCTCAGGTGACCTGAAGACACGACACTTCCGAAAACAGACCGAAGAACTAGAAACAACAAAACTACCTAAGGACCTCGAGTTCCAATTCCTCAATTACGACAAGTCCCAACCACCAGCAGATGAGATTGTTGAAACTCTCTTCTCCCAGCTCCTGCTGAAAAGTTCATTTTCACCAGAGGCAAAGAAAAATCTATCCAACACAACTATCTCAAGAAAGTGGGCATTGGTGTGCCATGATCACCAACACCCCCCGCACTCACCGTCAGTTGTGTCATATACCCCAGATTGGTTTCTTGCAAAAATGAAGTATCTCGATACGAAAGACCTCCACAAGCTCGAACGTCTTTTGAGACGGGATGACTTTCTTGAAGAGTTTCTACACTCTAATGGCCACGAAAAACTAATGCTTCTACGTCTTGACCCCAATGACCACCAAAAGGAAACTTTATTAATATATTGTTTCAAGATGTTATTCCATTCAAAACGTGGAATCGACCTCGTATCCCAAGAGTTTGCAGTTGTTTCCTATTTGGTTGAACTGCTAATTTCATCAAACTCTACAGGAAATAAGCAACTACTTACAAATATTTTGATCTCCATTGTACATGCCAATGCTCCAGTTGGAAGAAACAACGTTCTCAAGGCCTTTATCCGATCCTCTGCTCAGTTGGATATCTTCTCACCTTGGCTACACTCACTTGATATCCTATTGCGAGATGATTCTCTTGTCTTCACCAAATCGATTGTAAAAGAGTTGGTTATCACATCATTGAAGCTTATACTTGCTATGTGTGAGTTCTCATCCTCCGAAAACGATAAAAGACTGGTCTTGTTAAAGTTGAGAGAAGCTGGTATCTTCCTGCTTTTTGAAAAGATGAAACTCATTGGTGATAAAAACATTGATGACTTGATTGAGCACTACACGCGTGTACAATCTCTTACATTTAACAACGACCTGAGTAGCGAACTAAAGAAATCAGATAATAATGAGCTTGATTCATTCCTGACCCATTTAAAAGCCAGAAGCTCTCATCACCAATTTAAAGAGCATGTCAACAGCATTATTGGCTCGTTGACAGAGATTATGGACAAAGATTCCGTTTCAGATAGTTCCAAAATTTTCCGGTTAATTGATGCTATAGTCACAAAAGTTAAAGAAAACAGAAGCACCGTCAACACAAGTCCTGATGAAGTGCTAAACACAGTAATTATGCAATTACGAGAACAGATGACTACAGATGATATTGCTATGAAAACTATCAATGACTCAAAATCCATTTTACAGAAGTTAAAAGAGCTGGAAAACGAGAATTTTTGTCTCAAGAATCAGACAAATTTGGGACATGCCCTACCTGAAGAGATCCAAAAACAACTTCTTACAAAAGACAGGATCATATCAGATTTGAAGCAACAACTGATAGATGCAGCTGCTATTGCAAGACAAGTTATACAACCCCAAATGGTTCCAATGACTAAAGACTATCAACTACAATCAAACTCTTTGTTAAGATCTTTAAAGCAGCGTTCAGTTTCGGGTCCACAGCCTCAGTCACCAAGTCTTGTAAGTAAAAGGAAATCATCTATTATTCACAGCAAGTCATCACTTTCACTACTATCACAAGTTGGACTTTTGACCCAAATTGACTGCATTGACGGAAATAACAATTGGATGCATGCAAGTTCGGAGGCGCTAAAGTCTTTAGCTCAAGGCGATAGAATTGCATCTGGTTCTCGATATATTCATAACGAATTTAGTGTGCCACCCTCATCCCATGAAAGCACCGTTTCCAGCACAATGTCTACCACTGGTGGCGCTCCAGTTACTGCTGAAAGTATAGAGACTTTACCACCAAATGCTGCAATTCCAGGCTCTGCAAGATTTCCAAAGCAATTAATATACACTGAAGGATTACCAAATGAGTCTGCCTCGTCGCTGAAAAGTGATCAAATATCTTCTATTCCACCAGTTTCTGCTCCTTCTGCTGATTTGCCTGTGCTCCTAGAAAATCCCTTATCTGAAGATTATTCCTCAGCCCCCATTTCTTCAGATTCTGCTGGTTTAATACGGGGGCCGTTGCAGCAGCCGCCACCACCACCACCACCACCACCAGCTCTTCCAGAATTTTTAAATAGTATATCCAAGTCATGTTCCGAGGCTGCTGTTTTATCATCTTCTGCACTGCCGCCACCACCACTTCCAACATTTCTGTCCAAGTCTGATAATGATCAAAGTAAACCAATGGAAATGAACTCACCCGTGCCTCCTCCTCCTCCGCTACCACCACTGCCAGCTATTCCGAAGCTTTTGAATAATGCTGTAAAATCATGCTCAAATACTGCTGTTTTATCATCTTTTGCACCGCCGCCACCACCACTTCCAACATTTCTGTCCAAGTCTGATAATGATCAAAGTAAACCAATGGAAATCAATTCATCCGTGCCTCCTCCTCCTCCTCCTCCTACGTCAGCAACAACAACAACAACAACAACAACTACTTCAGATGCCACCCGTCGGAATCAAACATAGTTTCCTCACAGATCCTGGCCCCAATAAAACATGATAACGAAGGAGATCATCTGTCGAATTTTCCATTTCACGTGTCATATGAATATGATATAAAGGGAGTGCCTCAAGAAGACATGGTACCATATTCTGAAACTGTGGCTAACGGCGCACCCACTACTATTTCCTGTCAGCGTTCCATCAATGCTGACAAGACTCAGTTGAAGGATGGACTGCTCTTCAAAATTGATAGCAAAATTGATAGTGAGCCTACACTGACAGAGGAATCTCTGTCATCGCATGGCTTGTCAACAACAGCTGAAACCGTATACAGCACTCTGTACCCAATGCCATCTGGTGACTCGGATTCAAATTCAGTACCTGACTCTAGCTTGTCCTCTGAAAAGTGGCTGAAAAGAGGCCCAAAACAACTTCTGGACGATACAACCCCTAGTAATACGTTGGTGAATTCTATTTTGAACGTCATCACGCCAACTTCCCCAAGTATTATCGACCTGGCTTCATTTGATCAAGAAAACCGCAAAGATGATAAACCATTTTTACCAAATGAAATTTCAGACGACTGTAACGAAGATATTGGTGATCCAACTTTACTATACGCTGATTATGTTGACTTTTTAAATGGTGCTGGTGGATTTTCTGGTATTATCAACTGTGATGAAGAAAACAATGATGCCCGGTACTCCAATTGTGCCGCTACTCCTTTGATTTATTCTAATAATAACACCGAAGAAGTACAAACACCACATATGGTATACAAAATATTTGAATCCGAAGAAGGACAGATGACTGTTACCGATGAGAACAAGCAAATGTTAAGCAGGCACTCGACACTCAATAGATTTACTACAAAAACCAAAGATATTTTGAAACACTGGTCACCACATTACATTTCCACTGCAGATGAGGAAGAGAAAGAAAATCAAGATCCCCAGGTGGCCGCTCCAAAGGGATCTTTGACTTTGAGAGAGAAGATTTCTACTATCTCCTTGAGAAAGTCTGTCTCTTTGCTCTGGTCCAAACATAAGAATCATAACCACTGGGACTACGATTGCGACAGCGATACCGATCCTAGTGAGCCTGGTATGGGCTATTCACAGATCTTCAATTCTCCAGAGTTTAAGAAGAGGATCGAGGAGGGCTGTTTAAATGTGCGCAAGGAATACGTTAACGAAAACGATGATAACCCATGTACTTTTCTTATGAAAAGCGAACAGGGTAAAAACCCAATTAAATCTGATGAAGGTTATGCAGCACCTCCACAGATTATTAAGGAAAGAGATGTTAGTATTAATAATAATAACAACACGAATGCTCAGACTCACGATAGCAATATCAATGGCAGTTCTTTCATCGCTGTGTTAAAGGACAATACTATTAAAAGAGCAAACAGCATTAGAAAGGCCACTATATTAGCATCTCACTCTTTTGAAATGAACAATTGATATATTAATTAACCAATTTATGTAATTTATTGAATGATAAAAGGCTATTTAGTGTAGTGATGGTGTAGTTTTTGTTGGGGCTAATTTGAGGGGTAGAAGTTGGGACTTAATTATACCTCAGAGAAGCCCCAATCTCACCCGCACGTTGAACCCATTGCCAAGCTTGGACATGTAGCATCGTCATTCAAGATCACATTTCCTGCTACATGTAAATCTTCTCAATTTCTATATAAATAATAAAGGAAATCAAAGATTACAAGTGTTCTTCATGAATCTCCAACCCCAGACTATGCACAATGTCAAACGAATTCGAGGAATACGACAAAGTTGAAGTCTTCCATGTTGAAGACGCCTCTGAACTCACTGAGAAAACAGAAGACTTTTCAGACATTAATGAGAAAGCTGTTCTTAAGAAGATTGACTGCCATCTGCTTCCAATATGTGCCGTCCTCTACCTAATGGCCTACCTGGACCGTGGTGCTATCGGTAACGCAAAGATTGAGGGTCTGCTCGAGT